>OZ038379.1:176498406-176558102 GCA_964036045.1 Eutreptiella sp. 'Long Island Sound 2002'
GGGCCTAAAAAATGCTTTGCATACCTTGGATGGTCATTTTAAGTGGTGACAATATCAAAAAAACAAGTTTCGAAAACTTCGATTTTTGAGCTGCCCAGGGTGAAAAACTGCACTAGCAGGTTGTGTACCAATCCCTTGGGAGCCCCCCCCCCCCCCCCCCGGACCTAATACCCAAATAGGGTGAAAAACATGTAAATACGGCCTAAAAAATGCTTTACATAGCTTGGATGGTCATTTTAAGTGGTGACAATATCACAAAAACAAATTTCGAAAACTTCGATTTTTAAGCTGCCCAGGTTGAAAAACTGCATGAGCAGGTTGTGTACCAATCCCTTGGGAGACCCCCCCCCCCCGACCTAATACCCAAGTAAGGTGAAAAACACGTAAATACAGCCTAAAACATGCTTTACATACCTTGGATGGTCATTTTAGGTGATCACAATATCATAAAAACCAGTTTTGAAAACTTCGATTTTTGAGCTGCCAGGGGTGAAAAACTGCATAAGCAGGTTGTGTACTAATCCCTTGGGAGCCCCCCCCCCGCCCCCCCGAACCTAATACCCAAATACGGTGAAAAACATGTAAATACGGCCTAAAACATGCTTTACATACCTTGGATGATCATTTTAAGTGGTGACAATATCACAAAAACAAGTTTCGAAAACTTCGATTTTTGAGCTGCCAGGGGTGAAAAACTGCATAAGCAGGTTGTGTACCAATCCTTTGGGAGCCCCCCCCCCCCCCCGGACCTAATACCCAAATAGGGTGAAAAACATGTAAATACGGCCTAAAAAATGCTTTACATACCTTGGATGATCATTTTAAGTGGTGACAATATCACAAAAACAAATTTCGAAAACTTTGATTTTTAAGCTGCCCAGGTTGAAAAACTGCATGAGCAGGTTGTGTACCAATCCCTTGGGAGACCCCCCCCCCCCCCCCGACCTAATACCCAAGTAAGGTGAAAAACACGTAAATACAGCCTAAAACATGCTTTACATACCTTGGATGGTCATTTTAGGTGATCACAATATCATAAAAACCAGTTTCGAAAACTTCGATTTTTGAGCTGCCAGGGGTGAAAAACTGCATAAGCAGGTTGTGTACCAATCCCTTGGGAGCCCCCCCCCCCCGCCCCCCGAACCTAATACCCAAATACGGTGAAAAACATGTAAATACGGCCTAAAACATGCTTTACATACCTTGGATGATCATTTTAAGTGGTGACAATAGCACAAAAACAAGTTTCGAAAACTTCGATTTTTAAGCTGCCCAGGTTGAAAAACTGCATAAGCAGGTTGTGTACCAATCCTTTGGGAGACCCCCCCCCCCCCCCCCGAACCTAATACCCAAATAGGGTGAGAAACACGCAAATACAGCCTAAAACATGCTTTACATACCTTGGATGGTCATTTTAGGTGGTCACAATATCATAAAAACCAGTTTTGAAAACTTCGATTTTTGAGCTGCCCAGGGTGAAAAGCTGCATAAGCAGGTTGTGTACCAATCCCTTGGGAGCCCCGCCCCCCCCCCCCCGGACCTAATACCCAAATAGGGTGAAAAACATGTAAATACGGCCTAAAACATGCTTTACATACCTTGGATGATCATTTTAAGTGGTGACAATATCACAAAAACAAGTTTCAAAAACTTCGATTTTTGAGCTGCCCAGGGTGAAAAGCTGCATAAGCAGGTTGTGTACCAATCCCTTGGGAGCCCCCCCCCCCCCCCCCGGACCTAATACCCAAATAGGGTGAAAAACATGTAAATACGGCCTAAAACATGCTTTACATACCTTGGATGATCATTTTAAGTGGTGACAATATCAAAAAAACAAGTTTCAAAAACTTCGATTTTTGAGCTGCCCAGGGTGAAAAACTGCATAAGCAGGTTGTGTACCGGCCCATTCACTAGGCCATTATTGGTGGAAACAGTCATTTCGCTTCTTTGGCACGGGTTGTGAACGGCCCTAAGCAAGGCTAGAGACTGCAAAAAACGTCCTTCCATATCCTAGTAGCCATATATTGTCACAACATCCCCACTCACACCCCTCAAAGTGGATACCACGGGGTCACCGAGGTCGCCGAAACCGCCAACATAGCAAAAATGGCTGAAAAGTGCATAAACTGCATGAGCGCTCGTCCCACTCCGCGCCATACAAACCCTATGGAGTCGGGACCCGGAAACACTTTTTCGGCTCAAAATCGAAAAAAACCAAAAGATTCATGATTTTCGACCCAAAAAAAGGGGGGGTCATTTTTTCGACATTTTTGACCCCCCCCCCCCACCCCTCCCTAAAAACCTCAAAAAAGTGGGTTTCAAGTGGGGGGGGTCTGGGGGGTCCGGACCAAAAACTCATTGGGGGATGTGTTTATTGGACAAAATAATGATTTTACAAGGGGTTAAACTAACAATTCAACCCCTTGGGGCAGGGTACACGAATAGCCCCAAAAAGGCCAAAATGGGGGGGTATGTGGCGTTTTCCCCTATATACGCCTGCCTGGCTTTGATCTAACAACCTCTGCGAGGTGATTTCCCCTCCCCCCTTGTAGCGTGGCTGCACCCCGACCTGGAACCAATACCAAGCCTCAATTTGTGGCGAGGATTTGCGAACGGATGAGCAGCATCGCAGCCCCAGCCCCTACCACAGACAGCACTACACCATCCGGCACCCCCACGACATACCGGTCTCAAGCATGCGTCTCGCGAGGTATTGGACCACCTTGAGATGCCCCCTGCGCACAGAGAGGGACACAATGCGACAATCGTGGCGACGCTTGACAACAAAACCGGTTGCCCGGTCTCAATCAGTTAGACAGCTGCGTTGACCTCCCGCAGGAGGTGGGGATGGAAATGGTGGTGGCAGGCCCCCAGCACCAAACCCACGCGAAGCACAGGGGGATGGTGTACCCTTGAAAACGTCAATCCTGCGGCGCGCCATTTGGGTCATTATCATGGAACATGGGAAATTGTTCCTATCGTACTTTTGAATGGGAAGTGGTTATCACAACATTTTTGCCAAATTTGAGTACCCCCCCCCCCCCTTTGTATAAGCTACGCCAATGTACACAATTATTACGGTCCCTACGCCTACTGTAGCTTGGACAAGGGCGACACATACAACTGCCGACACACACGTGCGCAGGCCACATGTGCTGAAGTTGGCAATTCAGGGCTTATGGGATGCATCAGACTAAAAAAAAAAATTCCTGGTGCACCAGCAGGGGGCCACATGCGCTGAAATTGGCAAACATGACGACAAACCCATGTTTTATGTGGCCGCACTACATTTCGTGCGTAATTAAATTACCCCCCCCCCCTCCTTGTCGTTCCCCACCCCAGGGAAGACGGTCCCCCACCACCCCCTGGGGGACGGTCACCAAGTGACGGTCCCCCACCCCCCCTGGGGGACCGCACTACCACCGTACATGCACATTTGCAGGCACAGAAATTGCAGCTAAAACGAAAGAATTCAGCATAAGATACGTTCAAAGGGCTGCCAATGTACGGAGACCTACTTCTTGACCGGCTCGCTATAAAATTTCTTGGGCGGGAGGAAAATTGCTCTGCGGGGGGGGGGGGTGACACGGAAGCCCATTTTCCCAACCCCCCCCCTCCTTCGGCGGGCGTCCATGTCACCCCTCCCCCGCAGAGCAATTTTCAGGTCGCCTTGGTCCTGCTCCACTTCACCTTGAACTCTTGCACATGCTCTCCACTTTCCACTGGAATGCTTTGGGCAGCACCCTTGGGTGGTGCTTTTGCCTTCTTGGCAGAAGCCACCCACACAACAACACAATGAGCCGCAACGAAAAATTTTGGGTTGACCAAGTGACGGTCCCCCACCCCCCCCCTGGGGAACGACAAGGGGTGGGGAACGACAAAGGGGGGGGGGGGGGTACGCACGAAATCATTACGGTCCCTACGCCTACTGTAGCTTGGACAAAGGCGTAGATTATACAAGAAGGGGGGGGGGGTACTGTGCCTCGCCTATGTGCCCGTTTGCCCTACTTCCTTCACCCCAAATTGAGGGACACTGATGCGGTGCCAACAGCTAATTCCCCTTCCCCCGCGGTGCCTGCGGCGCGCAGGAAGCATTCCCCATGCCAGCACACCTCTACGCACGTGCGTAAGCCACGCTGCCAACCCGCGTTGTTGAAATGTGCCCCGGGTAGAATGCGCACCCACGAAGCCACACGCATCGGGTCTTAAGCGCAATGGCGCGGGGCCTCTCGCATAGCCTGGCCACTGTGTGCTTCGGGCCGCCGTTCGGTGCACATCTGGACCCTGCACCTTCATTGATGCCGTGGTGCGGCCCGCAACGAAGCCCCCAGTCGCTGGGATGGGCAAACTCCTGCAAAGCCCACCGACACCTGCTGCTTTTCAAGTGCCAGCTCCGCCCATAGAGGGATCGCACGGCGCCCGCCCCCTCCCCTTCTTCCAACCGGGGGATTGCTCGGTGATAACGGGGGGGGGGGGGGGGGGCTATTCTAGCCTTCCTGGGATTTTGGCCGACCCCCCCACCCACTACATCAGAAAAGTCTCCTCGGAGATCAAATTATCCAAGGGTCTGGAAATTAGAGGCCGATTGTAGGTGCAGGAACTTTTTGTGGCTTCATCCCCCCCCCGCGCGCAGTATAGGCCTGGACCCAACCCTATCTCCAAAGCCCACCGACCACGGCACAGCTGCTCTGCCACGCCCTCACAGCCGCCGCCTCCACGGACCTGTGAGCTGCCAGAAAAATGGGCGTGTACCCCGACGTCCTCGGGCCACGGCTCAAGCGCCAGCGCCGGGGGCGTCGGAAGAGATGCTCCGCGGCCGGCGTGTGCTCGCATAGGAACCGGACGACCTCCAACTGCCCGTGGTTCACGGCGCTCTGGAGCACCGAGTAGCCCCGGGAGTCGAGGCTGTTGAGGTCGGCCCGCTGGTCCACGAGATACCTGCGGCGGGAGCGGAGGGGGCGTCGGAGGGCCCCAACTTTAGATCCCAACTTTGGATACCCCCGTCCCAACTTTAGATTGCGACTTTAAATACCCGCGTCCCAACTTTAGATCCCAGCTTTAGATACCCCGGTCCCAACCTTATATCCCAAGGGCTCGAAGGGGGCGGCAGGGGAAGGGGAGGGGAGTCGGAATTGGGAGGGGTCCTTCCCTGACAACAAGCGGCATTCCACTGACAGCTGGCATTGCTGGCACTCCGGGGTTAAGCGGCGGTTGACCGAAAGCTGGTGTTAACCGCCGGCCCAAAGGGTCATACGGCATAGTGCTCACGCGGGTTGATCTGCGCAGATCTGCGCCGATCTGCGCGTTCGGCGCCTTGCATCTTTGCGGCGCCTTCGGCGCCTTGCAACGCGACGATGAGTGTCCACATGCAGAAAAAGTCTGCAATGGGCAGACAGTGTCTACAGACTGCATGGGCGTATCCTACTCAACCCGAGTGAGCACGCCACCGGTCATCATACTCAGTACAGCATGCACCGCAAGCACCTCCCGGCATGCGAAAAGCACTTCAGCAGCCCAAAGGCGCAACTTGAGCGACCAAACTCCTAAACTTCGCTCACAAATGCGCCCAGACTACTGCACTGGTGGCGCTGCGGCGGCCGTGGGGCCCGGCGTGGCTCTGACTGCCCAAAAAAGTGGCGGACCAGTTGTGCCCGAGCTCTTTTGGCACACGCCCTTGCCCCCTGTCCCAGTGCTGTGCCCCGTGCCGGCGCGTGTGTACCTCGTTGAAGGCACATTTGGGTCCCTTCTTCTTGTTGCTGGATGCACTGGTGTTCACCCATTTGGGGCATGGGAGGCGCCGGCTGAGGATGAGGGCAATGGATCTGGGCCCATGCCCCCTCCGGGCAATGCCTGGGCGTGGGGTCCAAAACCCAGCGGAAGGGGTGGTCTGCCCCACAGCGCCATGCGTGCGACATTAACGAACCCTCATAAGTCAGGGGGTAAACAAACCCATTGCTTCCGACAGACATTCGTCGTTTACACATTCATCGCCACCTTTATTAGGGGCACAGCTTCCCACCTGACATGTGATGTGCAGTGTCTCATACCCCGAACTGTTGCCTAGAACAGGGGTGGCCAGCACATGCGTCGCACACCAGCAGAGAAGGTGCTGTGGACATGGGCAGTGGGGCCTCCTCTGTGTTTTCGCTTTATGCACTCTGGGTGTTGTGGTTGAGGGGTTTATGGACCCGCACCATACAAGCCTGCATTGTTGTTTTGCTGTTGACCTTATGCTATGGACCCGGCTATTGCTTAGTGAACCCGGGGAGGCTGAGGGGCTCTGGCCTGCCACGGCCGACGCAGCCACCCACCCACATCAGACAAAATTTCCTCACGGGAAAAACAGATTGTATTAAGGAGGCCCGAAAATTGAGGCCGAATTTAGGTACACAAACCTTTCTTTGGTCTCTGGCCCACTCAGCCCCTTGTGTGACATTCCGTCTGGTTGTTGTTTCTTTACGGGGCCCTGGACAGTCACCCGTTCTTCCCTTCGCATGCTGCATCGGGTCGCTGTCTTTTGTCGGCCGCTGCAGCCTGTGCCCCTGCTGGTGTTGTTTCTTCCTTTGTGGAGCCCATAAGTTGGTGTACCGGGGCTGTGCTGGTTGCAGCAGGTGCCGTTTGTGCGTCAGCGGTGCCCAGTAGTTGGCGTGCCGGGGTTGTGCTGGTTGTTGCTGGGATCGTCAGACGGTTTTCGCTGCCCACAAACTTCCGCCCTCCGGTCGTCCACCGCATGCCTCGCCGCGTTTCCGTGTGCGTGACGCCCAGGTGCCCCACTCCTCCGCGCATTGTCCCAGCCGTCCACCCCCTGCGCTCCACCACTCCATGGGTCGCGCTTGTGCATGGCGCGCTCCTTGATGGTTGCGGGTGGCGTCCGCTTTGCGGGTGGCGTCCGCTTTGCAGGTGGCGTGTGCTCCGTTATGGTTGACGCGGGTGGCATGTGCGCCTGCGTGGTGTTCCGGGTGATTTCCGCTGCACCGTGGCCACGCCGTCGTCCTTGGTTCTGCCCACCCCGGTTTGGCTGAAGGTTCCTTCCCTTTCCTGGACGACCACACCTTTCCACAGGACGCCTCAGGGGCCCCAGTGGTGGCCCACTGGGTGCCGGATCCCCTGGGCGCAGGTGAACAGGCCCACTCCCCCCCCC
Source organism: Eutreptiella sp. 'Long Island Sound 2002' (assembly GCA_964036045.1). NCBI lineage: Eukaryota > Euglenozoa > Euglenophyceae > Eutreptiales > Eutreptiaceae > Eutreptiella > Eutreptiella sp. 'Long Island Sound 2002'. The sequence continues at coordinate 176,505,548 of OZ038379.1, forward strand.
CCCACCCGCTGTGGGATGCAGATGTTGTTTGCTAACCTGGACCCGGTAAAGATAAAGGCTGCAGAGCAACACAGTCAGACCAACAAGCTCTTCAGTGACATTGCCATAGGCGCCTTTCACGGAGACACAAGGAATCCCCCGTGGATGAGTTCAATGGGTTCAATACCCCCCACCCCCCGGGGGTAAGGTGCCCACCACACCAAGCAATAGCTTGTAAGGACCCCATGCCAACCGTTGAAAAAAATATTCAATTGTTTTCAAGGCGATTTCACCGCGAAATCGTGCTTCGCAGCTGCAAACGAAAAAACGGTACCCCATGACCTTGCAATGGACGGTTTGACGGGCCGCCGACCTGTCCACCTTTTTGAGTGTCTGGTACGATGCGCCACTATGAGAACACGCTCGCTCCGGGCCACGAAGCGAGGGATGCGCTGAGCGACTTTGAGCCCGGGGACAAAAGGGCACATGCCAGATACCTGACCGCCTTCACTTTCCCCAAAAAGGCGGCGTGGGATACGGGGCTGACTTTGTACTTGTCCTGGAGATTGACATCTGCACAGCGCACGCTGCATGGCCACGGGCGGCGGGGGCAGACAGGAGGTGCGCGGACAGCGGAGGTGATGTTGCACAGGCATGTGGGCAACAACGGGGCGCATAGCACGCACCACTGGCTGCCCAGAGGCAACTCCATGTACCTCCATTCGCCGGCAGTGGGGGTGCATGACCCCTGGTCCTGGGCCAGAGGGCAGGTGGCTCGAGGCTAAAGCCCCACGGAAATCAACTGAATTCTGCGAGGAATGCGCACAACCCCACACAGTCCCCGACCTACCGACGCTCACCCCGTGTGTGACATTCCGTCGGGCTGTTGTTCTTTACGGGGCCCTGGACAGTCACCCGTTCTTCCCTTCGCATGTTGTGTTGGGTTGCTGCGTTCTGTCGGCCGCTGCGGCCGGTGCTCCTGCTGGTGTCGTTTCCGCGTTCGCGGAGCCCATAAGTTGGTGTGCCGGGGCTGTGCTAGTTGTGGCAGGGTGTGCGTTTGTGCGTCAATGGCGCCCAGTGGTTGGCGTATTGAGGTTGTGCTGGTTGTTGCCGGGGTCGTTTGACTGTTTATGCCGTCCACGCCTCTGTCCACAGGCCGTCCATAACCTGCCTCGCTGTGTTTCTGCATGCGTGAGGCCCAGGTGCCCTGCTCCTCCACGCGTTGTCCCGACCGTTCACCATATGTCCTTTCCCCCCTCACGGCTGGTCTGCCCCTAGTGGGCTCCAGCTCCTGTTGTGCAAACAGCCCATCTGGGCTGCGGGAGACACCCCCCACCTGATGCCGGTTGAGCAGGGGTTGCCCTGGCACCCAGTAGCGACGGGGCTGGCTGGCCAGGCCATCCGCTTTGTTGTCGCTGCCTCCCATGTGCACGCTCTCCCGTCCCCTCCATTCTGGTTCCCTGTCCTGGTTGCCTCTCCTGCTCTGCTGTGCTCGCCCTCGTCCCTCCTGGTGTGGCTCCCCCGTCCTGTGTGTCTGTGTTGCTCCTCCCCCTGTCTGTTGGCGCTCCTAGGTGCCCCTTTTGTGCACCCACTCCTGTCCCACCCACCTGCCCTCCCATACGCAGATTTCACGTCTCTGTATGATGTTGACTGTCCCGTGCACGGTTGGCTGGTCACAGCCCTGTTGCCACCCCCGTGGCGGGCACCTCCTGGCGCGCGGGGCACAGCCCCCACCCTTGTGGAGTACGTGGGCACCTCGTAGAGGGAGGGGACCCCCCCGTACCCCCCCTCCCCGTCGCAGATGAAAAGCCCATTCCACAAGATCAACGGGATTTGGTGTGGAACCCAAACATGCCCACAACCAATGTCGAGCCCCGCTTCCATTCGCAACGGAGTCCGGCATAGAAAAGGGAAGTATGGGGGGGGGGGGGGGGGCAAAAACAGTCAAACGACCCCGGCAACAACCAGCACAACCCCAGTACACCAACCACTGAACGCCGCTGACGCGCAAACGGCACATACTGCCACATCCAGCACAGCCCCGGCACACCAACTTATGGGCTCCGCGAACGCGGAAATGACACCAGCAGGAGCAGCGGCCGCAGCGGCCGACAGAAAGCAGCAACCCGACGCAACATGCGAACGGAAGAACGGGTGACTGTCCAGGGCCCCGTAAAGAAACAGCCCGACGGAATGTCACACAGGGGGAGGGGGGGGGGGGGGGCGCGAGGAGGGGGGGCAAGCAGGGGGGATGTTGATCTTGCCAAACCCGCTGCATGCCATGGGCATGGGGAGCAGGAGAGCAGGGGCGTGGCCTGAGGGACCAGCAGGACAAGGGGACAAGGGGGGTGCTGGCATGAGGCGGTCATGTCACTTGAAAGCTGCAAGCCGCCGCCCTGCTTCATGACTGCAGGCTGTGCGTTTCATTCCTTGTCATCAAACGCTTCAGCGGACTTGACAGCGCTGCCCTGCAGCCGTTCCATACCTATGATTAGCGATATCTACGGGTCTAAAATCGGGGGGGGGATGGACTACCATCCGACTCATCTGCTATTTGGACCCACCACAAGATGCACACCCCCAAATTTGGAGGGCAGGCTTTGTTTAAAAGGGGGGGGGGGTCTTTTGGCTCTGAGACCCACCCACCCCCCAAAAAAATCTTTACCCTAAATTGGGCTGAGGAAAAATCAAGTTTGGATAAGCGGCCCTTTGTGGGACCCACCCAGACCCCCCCTCTTTATGTGTTAACGCCTTATAAACAAAGCCTGCCGGAAGGCTTTGTGCGGCTACGGGAGCGTGAGGGGCATACCCGCCCCATGAGACACGAGGATGTGCATTGCATCGACTTGATCCTCCATCGCTGCCCTGTGGAGGGGAGTGACTCCGCGGCTGTCTTGCTGGTCTTTGTTTGCTTTGCAGCACAACAGATAGTCCACCACAGGAAAGTGGCCGCCCTTGGACGCCACCTGCAAGCAGAGGACAACACGGGAGGCATTTCGGTCCAGATCGAAACCCCCGGAGCGGGGGGTGCCATCAAGGCTTGCTTTGCCCCCGCAGGGGGTGGTAATGTGTCGGGCGGACCCCAATCCCACCCCCGCCCCCTCCAGACCCCTAAACATACCCCGTCGGGAGCTGTCTTTTCAGTCGGTGTGCCCTGTTTTGTTGTCCTGGTGAGCGGGACACGGGTTTGACAACGCGTGCGTGTATTTATCATACTCATAATTTGATGGGGAATTCAAAAACGCCAAAAAAAAAGGCGACAGATATTTTGATCCCCCCTCCCCCCCTCCGCCCCCACCTGCTCCCACCAGCCCAATTCGTAGGCAACCAACCAACCAATCCACGCACGGAGGATGCCATCCTCCAAAGGTGAACAACGGAAGTGCCAACCGACATACTTGCCCTCGGCCCAATGGGGCAACAAAACATTTCTTTGCAGGCCACAATTGGCACCACTCCCAATAGGCCCAAAAGAAAAATGACAGTATACAGCAGCGGGCGTACAACAACTGCCATTGCAGCATAGAATACCCGGAGGCAACTGCCAAAAAGTGTCCACTGCCCATCGGTAGACCATCCACTGTCGGCAATTGCCGGTTACCCATCAGCTGTTGGGGGCCAGCCGTCGGCAGTGGGAGGTCATGCAACTCCCAAACTTACGCATGGCAATGCATCCAGCTCCTGAATTTGCGTGCGTCCACACGGGCCATTATTGCATGAGTACATTCCGGTTTGCCAACGCCAAAGCAGCAACGGCTGATGTATTCGTGCAGCAGCGGACACCATGGAGTGGGCCAGGGGGAGGGATGGGGCAGCAGTTCTGCTCCTCCTGGTGAATGGTCAATGGGTTTTGCCCCCACTCGCACAAACCCTGGGACGGCGAGGTTTGCCATAAAGGCTCATCAATGCTGGAGACTTTTGTGACTTTTGTGAGCCGTAAATGAGAAAAGGTGGGCCAAACTATTGCGCCGATGTCCATGAACATTAGTCATGACCATTTGCGGTGATTGAATTTGGATTTGGTTGAACGTGTTTGCTCACAAAGCCACATTGTGTGATTTTTGACCCAAAATACACCACAATGCGAGGGCGGACCAGACACGCTCCGGGTGTCCGGCAGGGGAACGGGGTTTCGTTGGGAAGCAGCCGCGCACCATGTGCCGCGCAGCAATATCCGCTGACGCTGCACCTGAAACTCACTAGGGACCAGCTGCGTCCAATGCACGACTCGATGGGACGCAGCGCCATGTGCTCATGCGTGATCTGGCGGACATTAGTGTCAAGTCTGGGGCAGACCACAAGAGGGGGGGGGTGGGGGGGGCAACCGCAAGGCTGTTCGATTTCGGGAATTGAGGGTGCGTCCCCCGCATAGTCATGAGGGGATTGTCATGGTGGGGGATGTGTGGGATGATAGCGCTCCCTCTTGCAAGAGGCACGGCTCCTCTTGCGATGGTGTCCCCGAAAGTGGGGCATGCACAGCGGCAGTGTGCGGCAAGTGCACACAATCATACATGCAACGGAACGGCTCCGTCCACTTTGGTGGCTTGGTTCACGTTTGCCCCATGCGCAATCAAGAAGCGAGCAACCTCGAGTTGGCCGTTCGCTGCCGCGAGGAAGAGCGGCGAAATCCCTGTGCAAGGGTGCGTGGCAGGGAGGGGGCATGCCAATGCATGCAAGCGACGGAGGGGGCGGGCGTGCCGGTGCACGGCATCACTGAGACCCACGATCCAAACGCGCCGAAAGGAATGGTGGGGGACACGGGGGCACGTCATATCACAGTCCCCTCTCCAATTTTGCTGGAGAAAAGTGCACGCATATCTATTGAGGGGTGTTTCCTACCCGAAGCCCCCCTTGCCGCGCGCCGAAACTGGCCCGAGGACACATGTTTTGGTGTATGAAAACCCGTGAGCAAGCTCGGAAAATGCCACCCCCTGGAGTCCGTGAAGATGAATTGTTTAATATCTCAATCAAATGCCTAAGAAGCGAAAACAAGATTAGTTTTGGGTGGCAATTCCCAAAAGTCGAGCCAGGAAGACGTCCAGTACACCAAAATTAGGAAATCACCTCCGGCCAGCCGAGAGTCAGCAGCCCGGCCGGCCCGAAAAACGGCAAAAAATCGATGGCGCGAGCGGCGCACCTGCCACCCGGCACCCACCCTGCCAACAATTGTCAAAACCTCGGGTTCCGATGAAAGCACGTGAACGCATACGTTACCCGAAGCGGTGGCCAACCGCCACGGTTCACACCGTTGCGCGCGCGCGCACCATGACGCGAGCATACGCCGGCACACACGCATCCGAACATACCCTGTTCATCCCCTTTATTGATCGCAGGCCCCCAACGCACGAGGGTCTTCACCACCGCCAAATGGCCTGTGCGAACGCACAAGGGATGCTCAACCACCACCGGTCACGGGGGCCGAAAGGGGGGTTTCGTCGCGGGCCAGACATGATCTCTTCCGGGGCCTGACCTCTCAGTGGAGGCCACACTGGGCCCCCAACAGGTCTCATCGGAGATTGGACCAGGACCGCCGTGGACGCCGTGGCACGGCCATCCCCTTAATCGGCGGCGGGTCGTGTCCACAACAGCCAGTGTCGTACGGTACTTCCGTAGGTAGGGCGCCGTACAAGCACGCCAGAGCGGAATCCCGGCCTCCCGTGGCTTAAGCCCCCATTCCCCTAAGCCTCGCGCCTCCACAAACCCTTTTAATTGGGTCCTGTATCGGGTCAACCGCTGGAAAAGGTGCTGCGTAGGAAGACGTACACCACCTCGACACCGTGGCAAAGGGTTTGACAGGACATGCGTGAGTCGCCCCGCTGTGCTGGCACACACTAGAACCGCCAAGCAGTAACGGCAACTGTCCCAATGCCCAAAACATGTGCCATCCCCCACTCTTTTGCCATGGCAGTGTCAGCAGCAAGTGGGGCGGCGGTGAAACTCCACTGCACAGCCACGATGCTTACACTGGCGGGCTCGTGTCGATGCAATCAGGTCAGCAGACACCAGCAGTAATACAATACTTTTGCGTACACGATATCTGGCTGCCTCTCACCGCGCCTGTCGATCGACCCACTTGCATGGTTCACCGTCTCCACCTGTCGGCTGCTTCCGCCTGCCGCCAATTGCCCCAACCGTGATGCAACCCCCACAATCTGCCTGCAACCGTCTTCCCAACCGCCAGCACCCGCCTTCGTACCCTGTCTTCATACACTCTTCTGCGCTCCCTCCCTTGCATGTGTCACCGGCTTGTGCTGGATGGATGCTGTTACTTCCTGGAGGTTCACGGCACAAGGGGTGGTTTCTGAAAATGCTTCAATTCCCTCCCGGGAATTCGAAAGGGGCGTGGGGGATGGGAGGGGGGGGGGGTGAAAAAAGGGGGGAGCTGAGGGGTTTTTTACGCTGCAAAGGGGTCCCCCGTCGTTTTCTGCGTACCGCACGCCGCACGCCGCACACTCATTCATCCTTGCTGTATGAGACCGTTTCCTTTTTACCTGAGAGGGCAGGGGGTATGAAGCCGTTCCCTTTTGCCCCGAGACGGCAGGGGTTATGTAGCCATTACCTTTTCCCCTGAGGGGGCAGGGGTTATGAAGCCATTACCTTTTCCCCTGAGGGGGCAGGGGTTATGAAGCCATTACCTTTTCCCCTGAGGTTATGAAGCCATTACCTTTTCCCCTGAGGGGGCAGGGGTTATGTAGCCATTACCTTTTCCCCTGAGGGGGCAGGGGTTATGAAGCCATTACCTTTTCCCCTGAGGGGGCAGGGGTTATGAAGCCATTACCTTTTCCCCTGAGGGGGCAGGGGTTGTGTAGCCATTACCTTTTCCCCTGAGGGGGCAGGGGTTATGAAGCCATTACCTTTTCCCCTGAGGGGGCAGGGGTTATGAAGCCATTACCTTTTCCCCTGAGGGGGCAGGGGTTATGAAGCCATTACCTTTTCCCCTGAGGGGGCAGGGGTTATGAAGCCATTACCTTTTCCCCTGAGGGGGCAGGGGTTATGAAGCCATTACCTTTTCCCCTGAGGGGGCAGGGGTTATGAAGCCATTACCTTTTCCCCTGAGGGGGCAGGGGTTATGAAGCCATTACCTTTTCCCCTGAGGGGGCAGGGGTTATGTAGCCATTACCTTTTCCCCTGAGGGGGCAGGGGTTATGTAGCCATTACCTTTTCCCCTGAGGGGGCAGGGGTTGTGTAGCCATTACCTTTTCCCCTGAGGTTATGAAGCCATTACCTTTTCCCCTGAGGGGGCAGGGGTTATGTAGCCATTACCTTTTCCCCTGAGGGGGCAGGGGTTATGAAGCCATTACCTTTTCCCCTGAGGGGGCAGGGGTTATGAAGCCATTACCTTTTCCCCTGAGGGGGCAGGGGTTATGAAGCCATTACCTTTTCCCCTGAGGGGGCAGGGGTTATGAAGCCATTACCTTTTCCCCTGAGGGGGCAGGGGTTATGAAGCCATTACCTTTTCCCCTGAGGGGGCAGGGGTTATGAAGCCATTACCTTTTCCCCTGAGGGGGCAGGGGTTATGAAGCCATTACCTTTTCCCCTGAGGGGGCAGGGGTTATGAAGCCATTACCTTTTCCCCTGAGGGGGCAGGGGTTATGAAGCCATTACCTTTTCCCCTGAGGGGGCAGGGGTTATGTAGCCATTACCTTTTCCCCTGAGGGGGCAGGGGTTATGAAGCCATTACCTTTTCCCCTGAGGGGGCAGGGGTTATGAAGCCATTACCTTTTCCCCTGAGGTTATGAAGCCATTACCTTTTCCCCTGAGGTTATGAAGCCATTACCTTTTCCCCTGAGGGGGCAGGGGTTATGAAGCCATTACCTTTTCCCCTGAGGGGGCAGGGGTTATGAAGCCATTACCTTTTCCCCTGAGGGGGCAGGGGTTATGAAGCCATTACCTTTTCCCCTGAGGGGGCAGGGGTTGTGTAGCCATTACCTTTTCCCCTGAGGGGGCAGGGGTTATGAAGCCATTACCTTTTCCCCTGAGGGGGCAGGGGTTATGAAGCCATTACCTTTTCCCCTGAGGGGGCAGGGGTTATGAAGCCATTACCTTTTCCCCTGAGGGGGCAGGGGTTATGAAGCCATTACCTTTTCCCCTGAGGGGGCAGGGGTTATGAAGCCATTACCTTTTCCCCTGAGGGGGCAGGGGTTATGAAGCCATTACCTTTTCCCCTGAGGGGGCAGGGGTTATGTAGCCATTACCTTTTCCCCTGAGGGGGCAGGGGTTATGAAGCCATTACCTTTTCCCCTGAGGGGGCAGGGGTTATGAAGCCATTACCTTTTCCCCTGAGGTTATGAAGCCATTACCTTTTCCCCTGAGGTTATGAAGCCATTACCTTTTCCCCTGAGGGGGCAGGGGTTATGAAGCCATTACCTTTTCCCCTGAGGGGGCAGGGGTTATGAAGCCATTACCTTTTCCCCTGAGGGGGCAGGGGTTATGAAGCCATTACCTTTTCCCCTGAGGGGGCAGGGGTTGTGTAGCCATTACCTTTTCCCCTGAGGGGGCAGGGGTTGTGTAGCCATTACCTTTTCCCCTGAGGGGGCAGGGGTTATGAAGCCATTACCTTTTCCCCTGAGGTTATGAAGCCATTACCTTTTCCCCTGAGGTTATGAAGCCATTACCTTTTCCCCTGAGGGGGCAGGGGTTATGAAGCCATTACCTTTTCCCCTGAGGGGGCAGGGGTTGTGTAGCCATTACCTTTTCCCCTGAGGGGGCAGGGGTTGTGTAGCCATTACCTTTTCCCCTGAGGGGGCAGGGGTTATGAAGCCATTACCTTTTCCCCTGAGGTTATGAAGCCATTACCTTTTCCCCTGAGGTTATGAAGCCATTACCTTTTCCCCTGAGGGGGCAGGGGTTATGAAGCCATTACCTTTTCCCCTGAGGGGGCAGGGGTTATGAAGCCATTACCTTTTCCCCTGAGGGGGCAGGGGTTGTGTAGCCATTACCTTTTCCCCTGAGGGGGCAGGGGTTATGAAGCCATTACCTTTTCCCCTGAGGGGGCAGGGGTTATGTAGCCATTACCTTTTCCCCTGAGGGGGCAGGGGTTATGAAGCCATTACCTTTTCCCCTGAGGGGGCAGGGGTTATGTAGCCATTACCTTTTCCCCTGAGGGGGCAGGGGTTATGTAGCCATTACCTTTTCCCCTGAGGGGGCAGGGGTTGTGTAGCCATTACCTTTTCCCCTGAGGGGGCAGGGGTTATGAAGCCATTACCTTTTCCCCTGAGGGGGCAGGGGTTATGAAGCCATTACCTTTTCCCCTGAGGGGGCAGGGGTTATGAAGCCATTACCTTTTCCCCTGAGGGGGCAGGGGTTATGAAGCCATTACCTTTTCCCCTGAGGGGGCAGGGGTTATGTAGCCATTACCTTTTCCCCTGAGGGGGCAGGGGTTATGTAGCCATTACCTTTTCCCCTGAGGGGGCAGGGGTTATGAAGCCATTACCTTTTCCCCTGAGGGGGCAGGGGTTATGAAGCCATTACCTTTTCCCCTGAGGGGGCAGGGGTTATGAAGCCATTACCTTTTCCCCTGAGGGGGCAGGGGTTGTGTAGCCATTACCTTTTCCCCTGAGGGGGCAGGGGTTATGAAGCCATTACCTTTTCCCCTGAGGGGGCAGGGGTTATGAAGCCATTACCTTTTCCCCTGAGGGGGCAGGGGTTATGTAGCCATTACCTTTTCCCCTGAGGGGGCAGGGGTTATGTAGCCATTACCTTTTCCCCTGAGGGGGCAGGGGTTATGAAGCCATTACCTTTTCCCCTGAGGGGGCAGGGGTTATGAAGCCATTACCTTTTCCCCTGAGGGGGCAGGGGTTATGAAGCCATTACCTTTTCCCCTGAGGGGGCAGGGGTTATGTAGCCATTACCTTTTCCCCTGAGGGGGCAGGGGTTATGAAGCCATTACCTTTTCCCCTGAGGGGGCAGGGGTTTTGTAGCCATTACCTTTTCCCCTGAGGTTATGTAGCCATTACCTTTTCCCCTGAGGTTATGTAGCCATTACCTTTTCCCCTGAGGGGGCAGGGGTTATGAAGCCAGGTTCTGGACCCTTTCCCCACTTTGCCCCCCCCCCCCCCTTTTAATCATTCTCAAGACGCTCTAGGGTCGGCGTACGTGCATCTCTCACGGGAAGCTGCTACAAATCCATCAAATGATGCGGGTTCCACGTTGCAACTTGGGTCAAGGGAAAAGGCGAGGTACACTGAAATACTACCTTTTTGAGCACCGACGTGAAGTGGCGTCCGGCCATGTGAGTCCCCTCTGTCCACAGCTGCTTTCATCTGCAGCAAATAAGTCACCACCTGCAAAGTGCCGCCGTGCAAAGGTAAACCACCGTTGGAGATAGAGGAAGCCAGGGCTGTTCTTGAAATGGGGGGAGTCTGGGGGGTGCCATAAAAGCTGAGTAAGCGTGACGGTTGGTAATCCTGGGTGTGCGTGTTAATCCTGGGTGTATGCACCACCCCATCTGATGTGGGAAATGGTAAAACAGGGCCAGGGGGACCGGGGCGGGGCATGCAACGGGGGGTTGACCCTCCTCCTTACCAACCAAAATGCAGTTGGGGCCCTTCAGCATGCATATCTGATGGCAGTGCACAGGAGAGCACAATTCACAGTGTACTTCTTGCACCTTTGTGCCCGAACAAAATCTCACTTTTGGACAACTAAATTGGGGGAGAAAGCAGGGCAGGTTGGATGGTTTGGACCCATGGCGGTTTTGCCATAAAGGCTGAATAAGTATGCTCGTTGGTGCTTAGAAGTGCATGAATTTCTTACATTGCGTGTTCCAGGCCACTGGGGGAAAGTGTTTTCAATCAGTGAGAGTGGCACGGGTGTCCCTCTGCTCGCAAGGGCTTGTTTTTGCCCTTTGGCATCCCTCCCATGACACAAATGTTGCGATAACCGCTCCCCATTCAAAAGTAAGGCTCACAAAGGGTACAATCTCTCCCTGTTCCAGGATGATTACCCAAATTGCGCGCCACAGGGTGCGCTGCAGGTGCCGCAGGCGCCGCAGGATCAGCACCCCCACAGGACTCGCTGAAGTGCAACTCTTCCCCTCAGTGCTTGCTTTGTATTTGCTATCTTTTGGGTGCACACCCAACCTATGGGAGTCACAGGACTCGCTGAAGTGCGGCTCCCCCCCCTGGTTGAAGTGGGGAGAAAAGGGGCAACTCAAATCGTTGTGGGCCTCATTTGCGTGTTCTGCAGAAGGAGTAAGACCTCTGGAGCTTGTGGAGAAATGAGCTCTGAGCCCCCTGTCGCTGGGAATCGTTGGCTTGTTTAGGACCCGCCTCAACCAGCAAGAAAGCAGTGAATGCCCACTTCCCAGGTCTCACAATGCTGGTGGCCTATGTGGGGTGGCCCTGAGCCAAAGCTCCAGGCCAACCACCACCACCCCAGGTGCATATTGTGCCTCACCATTGTGCCTGTTTGACCGACGCTCAGAGGGCTCAGAGGTAGGGCGATTGGGTTTGCAGAGATGGGATTCCCGTGGGCAAGGCTGTGAGTCTTAAGTGAGTGGGGCGTGTCCGTGGAAAAGGCAGGAGGGCCGTGCGCACGAGGGACACCAGGTTGAGGAGCCTCGTCTGCCACCACTGCGACTCGGTCAGAGTGGAGATGTGCTGGCGCGCCGGGAATCCGTGCCCCAGCCCAAAAAGCAGCAGAGTGGGATGGTTGTCAGCGATTGGAGACACTCCAAGTGAAGGAGAAAGCAGGAGGGCGTGGGAGCCTTACATGTGGTCACCAGCTTTTCCCACCTCAGAGATTACTGTTGCCAACGTCCAAAAACCGCCGAGCCGAGGACCGGGATGACCCCCCCACCTTGCGCTGGAAAGTCCGCCTCCTCCAATCGTACGTCCACACCGCATCAAAAGGCACGACGCGAATCCCTCTGCTTGTGTTGCTGTCCTCTTTTCATGGCATCTCGACGCCAATAGGCTGCGTCGCTCCAACATTTTCATGGCTTTCCGCTGCTGCCACGGCCCCGAAAGTGGCTGGCAGGCTCAGGATGTGCGCGTGCCGTGCCCCAAAGCCCCACAGGGGGGGCGCCTGCCCACTCTTGTTGTGATCCAAGGGCCACACTGACTACCGGAACCCGGGGAAAGGGGAGGGCCACGGACGGACCGGACCCGGCTGCCCCCTCAACTGCCAACCGGTGGAAACTGCTGTGCATAAGCGCAGAGTCACCATTCGCATGCACCTTCGGACCGCCAAGAGCCAAGGCACTAAATACAACACCGCAAATAACGATAAGCGGAGGCAGCCAGGGATCCGTGAGTGGACGCAGCAGCAATTCCCATACCTCGACCTGCCCCGTGTAAGCTGCCCCATGAATCGGTCGGATGTCCTCGCTGGTGGCGACATCGGGATCTGCACGTGCTGCCACCAATTGCTTCACTATTTCTAAGTGCCCATGGAACGCCGCAGCATACATTGGGCTCAGCCCTATGCCATCCTCGTGGGCTTTGTCTGCAGACAATGGATGCGGTGGTGTGGCGAATGCATGGCTCACTTGCCGGCACCCTGTTGGCGGTTTGTGACGGTTGGTGGCGGTTGACGGCGGCTGGCAGCAGTTGGCGGTTGGCAGTTGGTGGCGGTTTGCGGTTGGCGGTTGGTGGTCTCCGGGGGCTGTCCTTAAGGGCTGTCCTGAACAAAATAAAATGGGGGCTTCTTAAGGAAAGCCCTGCCCGCACACCTGCCTGTGCGGGCCCCCACTGTCTGTCTGTGCGTGCCTGCGTGTCTGTCTGTCTATATCGCACCAAAACTCTTCAAGCAGACAACACCTGCACCGTGTTGCAACAGCATTCGGACGATCTCTGACTCTCCGGCACAGGCCGCGATCTGAACCAATCCGACACTGCCTGGAGGCTCGGTGGGCTGACCTGCAATGGGTGATGATAGGTGCAGATCCTGTATGCAAGAGGTCATGGTGGTGTAGGGCACGGGGGGGGGTCCCCCCATAAAGCGCACACGACAGCCCCAATGACACGTATTCCGCTTCCATTTACTTGTCCGTATTCGCGTCCTTCTGCAGCTCAGATTCGCCACTTTTTGAGTCGGAAACTCGCAATTTGGAATCAGTACTGCCGATGCGGCACCAACAAAGCCATGGCACTTGCCATACCGACGCGTGGCTTCCCAATCCAACCCTTGACAACGCTTTGCGACAATCCGAAGTCCTCAACCGTCCACGACCCTCAGCAAGGCTTCACAAACCCTCACCAATCCTCCACAACCACCTACAATCCTCTGCGACCCTGAACTGACCATGCGTACCCAATGGGGGAAGGGGATCCATTTTGGTGGCTCAGCTGGTGACAGGGTACGCCAAATAGAGACTTTGTCAAACAAACCCTGTAGGACTTGGGCAGAACTCCTCTTCAGGTGGGAGGGGGTACGGTGCCAAGGCTTGGGGGAGGGGGTGCTGATCTTTTGAGGGGCCTGTTTCCTGGCAGAGAAAACCAGAGGATAAAAACAGGCCACGCGTGCGTTGATGATCGCTGGCGAAATGAATTCGAGGAAACAACTAACGCAGGCCTAAACACGGATTTTCGTGAGTTTGTGGCGATAAATTCCCATCTGTCACCATATTAATTCCCAAATCAGTTAATCGCATTTCAATCCAGTTCTGAATTGATTTTCTGTTTTATCCTTCTCGTTTACACCGATGTCTGATAACACAGAGTCTCTAGGACCTTTGATGCCCATTCTCCCACCCCGTGACTTGAAATCATGGCTTGTAAAAGAAGATGGGATGAAAGAGTTGAATGTGTTTGTTGGTGTTAACTTTCAAACTGTTGGTGACAAGGTTATAGATGAATACACGGATTTACTAGCCCTGGGAATTAGTCAAGGTTTTGTACAACGATGGGGCCAGTGGCAATGCGAAATGTTTTCTGATGGTTTAGGCAAATCCGCAAATTTGCAGGGGTTTGATTGTACTTGTCATACAGTCGCAGGTAATCTTTCGATGAGCCTGATGTTTTTTGCCGGGAAGACACTACTTATGAACCCACCACCTATGATGCCTTTTGAGGCTAAACCCAATGTACATCTTTTTATGTTCATGGATTATTCCAAATGGGCATTAGCATTGCTTGGGAAATTAGCATTGCTGCTGTTGTTTCGTCATTTACTGGTATTATTATGGTCCCTATACCACAATATAGTGCTCCCGCTCTACTCAAATCCCCATTTGGGATCGTAAACAAGGATTGGCGAAATTACTTGCCTTTTTGGTTTCACAAATGGTAGTCCCAGATGCTTACCCATACCAATGTAACCGGGAGAGCGCTAATTTTGAACGAGCTCCGATACCTACCACACAACCACTCCTTATTAGCATTTTTGAATCCTTGGTCAAATAAAATAATATATCGTATGATGTATTGACATTTGATGATGTACCGGAAGCACCCATTAAGAGTGTAGACCATGGTGTACACATTCGCCTTGATTGCCACATAGAATTGGCATCTACCCCAGTGGCACCAGCAACCAAAACATGCGATACCATTGCAGAAATGGGGGTGTTGTTTGACAGTTCCCCACCTCACAATGCTGAAACCGACCACCAACTATATTGACCCAAAGTTGACGGACCTTGCTGTCATGCAAAAAACTACGGAGGCTTGGACGCCCTAATGGGTGAAATCTTTTAACCTGTGTGTTCCTTTGCTCCTGCCTTGCAACTGCACCCTCTCTATACCTTGTACGATGACACTTCCACCGGTTGCAACATCATTGTTTACATATCTGAAAGGGCATTTCCAATACTCACTTGGAGTTATCAAGTCTTGATCATCATCCCGACAACTCATGCACTAAACTTTGAATGAGATTTAAACAAGGCATAGCGAAGCACACTGAAAAGCATGAGAAAACACACAGAAACGCCTAGGCCTAGGACTCGAGCACACCAGCCCACCAGGGCACTAGAGCCTTGCGTGATATCCAGAGCACATAGCGCACCGGACCTTACCCTAGTTGTGCGCTTTTCGCCGTATTTGGTCCCTGTAACTTTCGGATATGCCACAGGCGGCCCTATAGGCCCCCTCACAACACTCTGCAACGGCCCTCTCACGATTTTCCAATCGCCAGCAACGCCTTGGGGTCAATTTGCCCTTAAGCAAAAGCCCGCTTCACAGCCTCGCCAACGTTCTGCAACCCGCTACAACCTTTCGTGCGCCTGAAAGCTCATCTTCGAAGACGTCAATAATCCTCCGTAATTGTCCCCAACCAACCCTCACTACCGACCCTCCGGACCCATTTCTCAAAGGAGTGGGGGCAAGGGGGCGGCGCATACCAAATGTCAACAGGTACTCGATGACGTCACGCCTGAACTTAGACGTGGCAGCGGCCAATGCAGTCATCCCATTGTTGGAAATGGCGTTCAGAGAGACTGCTGTGTGCTGGAACAACAGGTGGGGTTGATTTCAGGCGTGTTTGTTGGCGGGTTGAATGAAGCATGGGCGAACTGCTGCATCAGGAGACCCGATAGAAAACTTGCGGCAATTCATGTCCAATGGACGACCAGCGATGGCCAAGAGACGGCACTTGATGGCTAACGGACGCTAGTTGATGGCTCACTGATAGCAACTGGCTTACAGACGACAGCTGACGGCTCACCGGCCAAATGACCGCAGCTGGTGGCCACACGACGGACTGTGTGTGGCGACTGTGCTCTCTAAACTCCGTGCGGAACAGTACCGATGCCTCAACAACGTGTCGCTAAGCAGCAAGTCGGCAAATCGGGCCCATGTCTTGGGCCTCTGGTGCCGTGTCATCCTGACAACACCCGAGCAGACAGCAGCACGTCACCCTCACCCATTACCAAAGACCAGCCCGTGCCAGAGAGGAGGGTTGACAGACCTCCACAAGGTAGCGCACCAACGGGCAATTCCCACCAGACGCAGCCGCCATTAGCAAAGTAACGCCACTCGCAGTTTTAAGCATCGGGTCTGTGGCAGACAGAGGAGGCGGCAGAACATGCCCACATTCCAACGACCTTGCGCGTCTACGAAGCGTGGAAGGAGCCAGGGATCGGCGGCACAGGCCTGCACACCTGCACCGCTGGCGATGAGGAGGCGTACCACATCAAAATGACCATTGTAAGCGGCGGCCATTAAAGGGCAGCCGTTGTCCATGTGATCTCTGGTGCAGTACAGACGCAGAAACACATCACAATCCATCAGCAGAGTAAAACATGCAGAAAATGTTGGAGAAAACGGCGGTTTGGGGGGTGTTCTACACAGGCTGGATGGTTGCCGTGTTGTAGAACCGGTGTCCAGCGGGCTGTTTCGCGTGGCCTGCTTGCTGATCGATATCTTTTGTTGTGAGGAACGAGGGGGGTGAAGCGTGAGGCCAGAGAGGACCGCTGACTGAAGCTGGCCATTTGCCTCTCGCCACTGGCCCTTGTCCTTCCCCTGAATCCTGAATCTTACGGGACGAAGGGGGGGAGGGTGCACGGAAAGGTGCAGTAGGTTTGCCATTTGATACTCCCGGTTTTTCACGCAGTTGGTAGTGTTTTGTGGAGGTGCGCCTCCAGTTGGTCCCCTGCTGCCATCAGAAATGCGTGTCACCGGCAGCAGCCGGGGGGTCGGGCCTCTTCTCGTCGCGTGCGCACGGGGGCGAAGCCGTCGCATGCGATGGTTTCCAAGCGCAATGTCTCCGGCGGTGTCCTCATGATGTGTCGCTCTCGTGCGTGCGGCCCGCGGTGTTCGATGTCGCACGACCCAAGACAAACCCTCTGCTTGGACCGAGACTGTGCTGTTGAGGGCGCCGGGGGGGGGTGACCCAGAAATGTTGGGGGAACGGAGGTCCAGTAGTGCAATTGTGTGGATGAGAGGTCGTGCTTGCAGTAAGGCACTCGGGAATTCCCCGCCTCGACATGCTACATATTCTACGTGGAAGATGCATAGCTACTGAAGAACTGGAGCCTAGAGAACAAACTAGAAAGTTGCAGAAGGATGGAGAGGATTTGCAGGGGTTCGTGAGGGTGGGAAAGGGTTTGCGGGTCGTGAGGATCGTGAAGGATTGGGAAGTATGGAGTGACAAAACAGAGCAGGGCAGCGGGAATACGTCGCATTCTGAACGTCTGCACCAAACTCGACCAACACTTGCGCGGCCTCCAAGGCGCCGGATCGTGCGGCAAAGAACAGTGGCTTCAGACCTGGGCAGACGTGCACATTCTGGAAAAAACCCCTTCGCCATTCTTTCGATCTTTGGTGGTAGAATCGTGTTGCCGAAAGAGATAACATGAATGCATGAGTGTAGGCAAAGTGGTTGCAGCCGACGTGGGAATCTGGGATGGGGGAATGAAGGTGGGTGACAGTCAGTGAGGATTGGTGAGGGTTGGCAACTTTTATTGAGGAGGAGTGTTTTTCAGGGTTGCTGATGGCTGCAGAGGGGTTCTGTGGGACGATGAGGGGTGATGGGGTTTGGTGTTGGTCGTAGGTAGTTGGTGAGGGCCGGTGAGGGCTGGTGGGTCGCAGAGAGTTGGAGAGGGCTGGTGCGGGTTGTCGAGAATCAGCGGAGGATGTAGAGCGGCGCAGAGTTGGTGAGGGTCGGCAGTTGCCCTGGGGAGTTGATATGTGTTGGTAAGGGATGTGCCGCCCTGGAAGTTGAGGTGAGGGTGCGAGAGAATGGTTTGGAGAGAATGATTTGACGTGCCGCCGTTGCAACGAAACTGGTCCTAGCCAGCGGGACCATGGGGCAGGATTCGCAAAAAGGGTGGGGCGGTTGTTAAGTGGTGGGGAGTCATTTCTCTGGGATGCGGCTGGGGTGAGGTCGAACGAAAGGGGGCAAGGCTTACCATCGCTGGACTCCGCATTGGGATCAGCACCGACTTGCAGCAGCCGAAGAAGGATCTGAGTGTCCGTGCTGCAAGCAAACCATGCGCGAATCAGCAACGGACACCCCATTCCAACGATACAATTCACAGATGGGTTCCATGCGCACCAACAGGACACAATCACATGCAGTGAAGAATACGCAAACGGCAGATCTGCCCGCAGTTGTTAATGCATGGCATGGTACGGGCAGCGAATATGTGGACCGGTGAGCGTTGTGTCCAGGGGCGCTTCCTGCTGGCAGTCTTTGCCGTCCGCGATGCGCACACCAGCTGTCGAGAATGGTTGCCACCTGCCTGCTCCAAGGCCCGGCTCTGCTCAACTGACTGACCGCCTCTGTACTGCTTGCTTCTGTGGCTGGCTTCCCTCTTTATTGCTGCGGGTCTACAAATTTGTTCTGAAATCTCACTGCATCGACTGTGCTCGAAAAAAAAAAAGGTTTGGCTCAAATCGAATCGCGCCGGCATCTTGCGAAATCTCCAAAATCTGCCGATTTTCTTTGTTCACAAGACAACAGATTCCATCCGCACCTTCACTTCACCTCGACGCCTCCTCTACACCCAGAGCAGGGGGCACCGTTTGGCAGCGTAATGGATCGGGGCATAGCCGAAGTCGTCCAAACTATCGATGCTCGAGGGCCTAGCGGTCACAATGCGCCTCACCTCCGCAAAGTGTCCATGGACCACCGCCGCGTGCAGTCGCGGTCTGGTAGGTGAGATGTACAGCGGTTCCACACGTTCCGGTTCTTGGGCGCCATCGGTGGTGCGCGTCTCATCGATTAGCATCGGTAACCCGACGCTGAACCAAGACAAAGAGTATGGATTCTAGGAAGATCGTGCGACGGAGGATGCAAACTGCACCCCTGGCCTCCCAAGGTCTCGGCCCAACAATGCCTCACCCGCCTCACTGGCTACGGCGCCTAAAGTCACTTGTTGGTGCTCAGATTTCTCCGCGCACCACCTCCCTCTCCCCATACACTACAGGGTAACCCCACCACACGCCCAAGCATTGACTTTTTTGGGGCTTCGAAATGATACACCTCGGACCGACGTCCACCACAAAAACATCGAGCGTGGGTGGTGGAGCGGTGTCAGCGCCCCGTCACGTATTTCTGGGGAACATGCATCCCAAGGGGGGTTGCTAAGTTTGCGGGGGTCGACAGGTTCCGAATCCGAAAAGATTTTCTTGAGGCCACCCGCACCGTATTTTTTTTGTGATGTACACAAGATGCGAAAAGTACTCATTCTTCATCAATACCACCCCCCCCCCCCCTTGCCTGTAGACCCGGGTCTTATAATTTTTGTCCCTGAGCCCAAGCGAGTGGGTCTTATATAGTGGTTTTTTGGGAGTGGGTCTTATACATTGTTGATCCGGAGCTTACTGTGACCTGATTTCTTAACCACCAAAGAATTTCAACGGAAAATAACCCCTTTGGGGTGGCAATGACATCATGAGAATGTCGTCACATTCTCACATAATCATTGAGCACATTGATTGATGAAGAAATTTTGAGGTTGCACATTCATAGTACAATTCCACATAAATTTTACTGTTGTTGGCATTATTTTTTTCATTGTCATTATCATGAGTGAATCTGATGCACACATTCAAGGATGGGGGTGGGGTTGAGGATGGGGGTGAGGATGAGGATGAGGAGTACAAAGCAGAGCAGATTGTTGCGAAGAAGATTCATCGTGGCAAAGCATTGTACTTGGTTTGTTGGAAGGGTTATAGTGGAGAGGATGATTCTTGGGAGCCTCTTGAACACTTCACAAGTTGTCGAGAGCTGGTGGAGGCTTTTGAAGAACGTGAGCAAGATCACTCTTTGTCGCGAACCATCGGTCTTGGGTTGCGGCACTCTTAATGTGATGTCTTTGCATATTTATTCATCCATTGTGTTTGATTGATATGCCCTCCACAACAGCTCTGCAACAGCACTTGGCGTCCGACAATGAGCAGCCCTGCAACCATTGAGCACCCGTAGGTCCTCGACAAGCTACGAGCCACATCCATCGTCATTTGCCTAGTATCCGTCGCACGATTGCACGTGTGGGCATTTTTGGTTTATTTATGTGTGATAGTTTCGTCTCGCAAGCATTTGAGGCCAACTTGGCAAGTCATGTGACACAATCCCATCACTCAAAGCATCCGATGAATGTTTTTTGTCTTTTTTTTGGGGCTGGGGTTGAGGTTGAGGTCACTTTTCCTTCATTTCCTTGTGCTCTGCAAAAGTTTCTCGGGTGGGTCTTATAAAGTGTCCTTTGAAAGTGGGTCTGTCTTTGCCGGGGAGGGGCCGAAAAAAGGGGTGGGTCTTATAAATGGTCTTCAGTTGGTGGGTCTACAAGCACGGGGGGGGGGGGGTACTTTCCAATGCAAGGGTCCCCTATGCTGTGTAAATGGTTCGATTGAACCCGCCCTGGTGCATCCCCAAGCGAATGAACATACAAGGCCAGACAAAAAACCATCCATTTGACGTTCGGTGCGCCATCCACATTAACATCCTCCGCTCGGTCACGGACCAACCACGGAAAGTGACTGCGGGGCCCCAACAAGCCTTAACCATCTTGTGTGAGGCTTTGGAGGTGCAACCAATATTAAGTAGATTTGCTCCACGAGAAACCTAGGGGTAGTTTTGTCAACCGTTCAACATCAAGGGATGTATTCACGATTCCACCAAAATGACGTCCTTGGCGCAACAAGCTGGTGGGGCAAGAAAAAACCACAAAGCATATTCTCTCCGGGGTACTAGAGGACTGGACAAGCAAACAGCACACAAAGCACGCCTTCGATAGCCAAGCATACTCTGAAAAGCTTGAAACAGGAAGCAAGCAAGGAGGCACAAACAAGCACAACCACTCATGAGAAGAAAAATAATGGCATGTGGAAAACAATTTCGGCAAGGGGCTACGAAGAGGTAACGGGAGACACATGGTAATTGCGATACTTCTTGAAGGGTGAACTCAACCAAGATATATGCACGGGGACCAATTTTAGTCGTTTATACAACCAACATCCAGGTGAAATTTTGGTTTACCATGTTGCCTCAACAACAAATGAAGCAATTCCTCATCTCGCCAATCACCCCAATGGACTTGTGGAGACTTTTCGAGGACGATGCCTACATGAAGTGCCGCATGTTTCCATGGTTCATTGACATGGGACGACAAGTGTTGGCTTTAATCAGCGCTTACACCTAAAGCCGTGCGTGCGCTTCCGCCATTCCCCCGTGCACCCGGAATCCAACGTCACAATTGCATTGTACCTAGCCATATATGCCAAATAAGCAATTGCAAATGCCTGTTTGTGCATGTTGTGCAATTTGCACACATGCTCAAATAGGTATGACCCCCATTTGTACTTGCGCAATTTGCAAACTGCACAAATAGGTATGAATAAGGGTTGACCGCCATTTGTGCAATTTGCATACAACTGATGAATGCCTTGCGTACAATCCCCCACATATGGCTAGGTACGATGCGCCGCGGAGTAGCGGAGGAGGCACATGAACTCCGGCTGGCGCTTTGGAGTGGATGCTCACGAAGCGGTTGTTTTGCAAGTCGGCAAACACTCCTTGCTAACAAGCTCTTTTCGTGCATTTGTGTGGATTGAGTGAATCCCACCGCTATACGCTATTTCACAACTTCCCACCGTCGGAAACCTGCGAGTAATGTTGGACAAACTTCGGCGAGAGGTGACATGTTACATGGATTGTTACATTGCTGAATGAAGCATACGATGAGTCCAAGGGATGTGGCTCTAGACTAAGGCCCACCGAGCACCACACAGGCACAAGAAAGTTGCTCACATATGCATTTGAGGCTAAGTACAAAGAGACCGAAAAACGGCTCACTCTCATGTTCTCTCCCCTCATCCCCCACCTTTCGCTTTCTATCTCACGCGGCCTCC
Organism: Eutreptiella sp. 'Long Island Sound 2002'; assembly: GCA_964036045.1. Taxonomy (NCBI): domain Eukaryota; phylum Euglenozoa; class Euglenophyceae; order Eutreptiales; family Eutreptiaceae; genus Eutreptiella; species Eutreptiella sp. 'Long Island Sound 2002'. The sequence goes on from OZ038379.1 coordinate 176,527,261, forward strand.
ACACTCAATTCACACACACAGAAGTAAATTCATGCACCTTCAAGTACATGCATGCAGTTTGGGCAGAGAATTATAGCTGTCCAAATGCATCACGGCTCGATGCAAAAAATACACCAATACACACCATACAATAATAAGCCAATACACCCTCAACCACAAGACTACGGTTTGCCAACGTCATCGTGACACACAGTGTCAAACTAGGGTATCCCCTATGGTCACTATTATTACACTAAAGTCTAAGTCTAATGGATCAAGCAAGAGCAAATGTCGTGGACAAGTCGGGAGGGTGGGGAGGGGGGCGTTAGCCCATTGAAGCTTCGTGTATCAATTGGTGATAGTGCACCACATGGTGGGTGCATTCGGGTCACCCACCATGTACCCACCCACACCTACATGTATGTGTTACAACAAACGGAGAAGATACTCCGCCGACAAAACAAGGTAACGCCAACATGCACCAACAAACTCAAAACCGCATGTCCCATGCTAAGAAAGCATACAGAAACCCTAGGCGAATTCTGAAGGAGAAAAAAAGCCGCAACTTTTTTGCACAATACTAACACCAGTAACAATGGCGATCGAGAGAAAAGCAAGTACACCAAGGGCAAGGTCCCACAGTTGTGGTTGGGCTCTCGTAGGTGGATGCGTTGCCTACACGATGAGTTGAACACATTCCGCCTATTTGAGAAGGCAAAGCAAGTGCACTACTTTATGGCTCGTGACATGACCGTTGAGGATGACTCTTATGTACGTGCAAGCTTCGTGAAATTGACTACAAACTCAAGGGACAGAGGCATGGTTCCCATGCCATGTGCGCATATCTATGTTACCTATGCGGTTCAAACCCATTTTCTACGCAGTGGAAACTGTCACCATGTTGGAGGAGTACTTGTCAGTAGGGCGAAAAAAATGGACACTCAGAACTAGGCTTGTATGCACTTTAGCTCCATGCTTTTCGCCGCTGCGGGATGATTCGTCGCCGATCGCAAAAGAAATTACTTATTAATAAGCCTTGGGTCGCGAGTTGAGAGCAGCGATTTCATCTTCCAACCAGTTCCATTCCAAACAATGACAACGCCAAACGACGGACAACGGATTTGAAGAAAAAATCGGAGGAAAGCCAGTCCAAATGTGTTTTTCATCCAAGCAACAAAATGTATAATTCCTAACTGTAGGGACGGCGAGACGGCGAGGTCAAGGCACCTTCAGGACGGCGGTGCAGACTACGTTGCAGTACTCTTACAATAAGATGTCAATGAATGTACCCGCCCGAAAGTCCAGTAAATTTCGGGAATTTTTTAGACTTGACACAATTGGGTACAAAATTCTGCAATGTGCCCCTTGTTGCCGGATCCTGACGACTTAACGAAGGTCTTGCAAGGGTTGAAAAGGGGGGAGGTCGTCGCGTATGCAGTGAAACAGTTATTCGTGGGATCGCGAAATATGTCGCGCGTGCAAGTGTCGTCAAGCACCTCCAATGGTGGTACTGTACTTAAATCGTTCAAACCTTTTGCCGTGGTTTGCACCCGCGTTTTGCGCTGTTATAGAATCACACACAGCTGGCTAATTTATGCGCAAGACATTTGAACTCCAAGTCGTTCATAAAACGCCCTGGATATGATTCTTTAGAAATGTGTAAAAAATGGACGCTACAAATTACCCCACGCCTCAATGTTGTGTCAACATACTGCCACCATGGGGAAAAACACCCCCCCATTGCCTTGCCTATTGCTCATTGGATGTCCGTGTCTTATAGCTGACACCCTTTCGTGCAATGTACGGCGGACGGCGTTCATAAACGCGTATCGTGTGTTATATCCCAAAATGCCATGCTTTTGCGCAAACATTTGTTGCGTCTGCTACATTAATTTGTTGATTAATCTACCCGGCCCTTTCCCCCAAAAGGGTACATTGCTAGACTTTAGGAAAAGGGATATTATCACAAACCTCTAGAAAGGATACATTGCTGGAAGTTGCCAGGAAGGGGTTCCCTTCACATGGAAAACCAACTATTGTGTTGTGTTGTGTCGCATTGTGTTGTGTTGTGTTGTGTTGTGGAAACTTGTGTGGGCACTTTGCCCTTGTTGCCGAGCTCGCTCTGCGCGCTTGAACTACTGCGTGGTGTGGTGTGTGGTGTGGTAGGGTGTGTGTTTGGGTGTGTTGTGTTGTAAGGCACAGGACGTTTTTCAAAAACCGAAAGCTCTTACCGTTTTGCGAAAAGGGCAAGAGGTTTTCAAAGGTTTCCTTTGGGAGATTTACAAAGGAAGTACTGGAAACGAAAACCTCATACGTGTACCATGCCCTCTTGTGTTGTTTTTGGTTGGGTGCTTTGCTGCGTTGTGTTATGGTGTGTTGTGCACAGGGGTCCGCACGGTTGGTGTGTTGTGTGGTGTTGGGTTTTGCGTGATCTTGTGTTGTGTTGCAATGTCGTGTTGTGTTATGGTGTGGTATGTTGTGTTGTGTTGTGTTGTGATGTGTTTGGTTTTGCGCCGCATGAATGTGTCTGTAGTTGTCGACTACATGTAGTGGAGGTAAAGCAACACGAAAGCAATTGTAACCTACCATATGTGCGTCATTTCTAGCACAAACAAAAAGTCCCCATGGACAAAACGTCTATTACCATAGACCAAAAGTTTGTCACCAAAGACAAAAAGTTTGTTCCCATGGACAAAATGTCCGTTCCCACGGACAAAAAGTTTGTTGTACCAAAATGATTCATACCCCCCCTAATATGGCGGGTTACAAAGGTTGGAGCTTGTGACATGCTTTGTGTTTGTGCTTGCGCCCCTCTCCACCAAGCTAACAACTTGACCATTTGTTTGCAAGATCCAGTCCCCTCATTGCCTGTGTTCGCACTTGTGACAACTCATGGCTATGTGATTTGGTGTTGCTTTTGCTTACGACCTCTTACTTGTCAACAACTTGTGTTGTGGTGTGTTGTGGTGTGTTGTTTTCTGTTTGATTTGTGGTCCTCATACTATAATTTTGGTTGGAACGAGAGGAATTTCCGTTTCGGTACTTGTTTGTATTGGCCCACGTGGGCTCCTTTGTGGCATCAACTTGATTTGCCCTCTAGTGTGCACATTAGCTAGTCTTCTTGATGCCCGTCTCTTAGACAATTACTACAAAGTCCAGGACTATAAAAGACGCCCAAGTGAGTATAGAGGTAGTTTGGATGTGAAGTCTTAAATGCAAATATGTGGCACGGAGTGTCTCTCATGGCAATATTGTTGGCTTGCTAATGGACTAGTCCGTGTCATCTACCAAGCTCGTGGTTTTTGTGGGCACCCCTTTGACCATCTCGTTCCACGTGCCGACACCTTGTGTGTTCGAACATGCTCGTTGCATGTGTTACTTTGTCGCTGGATTTTTTGTCGCTGGAGGTTGACAACCAATGTCGTGAAAATTTGAGCCTCCGTTGACGCATTCGACGGACACATCCGAGATCCGTCGGTTGGGGGTGAAATGTCTGAAACAACCGCCACAATCGCAAGTACCGTAGTATCCTCGCTTTCTAAGTTTCAAGATCGCACATGGCTAATGAACCAAAACAAAGGAAGACGCTCTAGGTAGTGGCCCCGACTCCTTGTGTTTAGGTCCCATGCCAAACCCAGAAGTAAACGCATGCAAGGATGCGCAACCGGCTGTAGCCGTTTGGCACATTACGAACTACAATCCCAATGAGCAACAAGCGTCTAATCATTCCAAGCATGCCGCTAGTGATCAGTTCGCAAAATACCGGAATGCATCGCCGGATGCATCGCTGGTTGCAAGCACCCCATTGCCTGTTGATTAGGATTGTAACGTAAGTTGCAAACGTAAGTTACGACAACTTACGGCCGCAAATTACGTAAGTTACGCCGATCATAAATTACGGGCCGTAAGTTACACCCCGACTTTGGGCAAACGGCTCTGCATTTCAAGGGAATGGTGTTTATTTGGGCAAGGGATTGGTGGAAGACCCTGGAGAACCTCCTTCGGAGCTGCGCCAGCCGGGGGGGGGGGGGGGTTTCGGCCGGCCAGCCAGCCACCAACGCCTGCCATCCACCTAGCCAGCCACCATTGCTTTGTAAATGCATGTTTGCCTCACCGCCCTTGTTCTCAAGATCTCAAGATGATGTCACCGATCCATGGAGTGTGTGGTAAAATTTCCTTCCCTTTAACCAAGGCACATCATGCATCGGGATGGGGTTTTGGGTTGTTTGCTCGTGTGGCAATCCGGACCTAGTTGCCAATAATCCCCCCTTCCCCCCCCATCCCTGCACAAACGCAAAAAGTACCGTTTTTGGCAAAATTACACAATTTTGGCCTAAAAGCGTGGTCGGCGCCATAAATGACGTAATTTTCATAAGTTGCGGAGTAGGTTACGGCGTAAGTTACGGCCCGTAATTTATAATTCATAAATTATCATAATTTCTCAATCCTACTCTGTTGATGACCATCACGTTCTGTCATCTGTGTTCCATCAATGTTCGACCGATGGTGTCGTTTCGACGGAGCAAATCCACCGCATTCTTCACGCGGCGGGCATCGATCATTTTGATGCAGACGTTGATGCTGCAATCCGTGAGGTGGAGTTCAGCCCCTCATGTTTTGACCTATGAATTCTAGCTCGTCCCGTTCATGGTAGGGGTGGTAGAGGATTCTAGAGGCCACGTGTGCGTGGAGCTCAAGAATGCGATTCAATTGCACGTCATATCATTTTAGTCTTGCACTTCCAAGTCTGTCTCCAATGCTCGTCGGAGAGTGTCTTTGGACTTGAGGGCAACCCCGGGAAGGGGTGCAAACTTGGAGAGGGGCGCAATCCCTTGATGCATGGTGTGAGATGGTCAACGGTGGCTTAAGGATGGTTCGCGCCTCCCGTAAGCCGGTCTGCAAATTGATTTGTGTGGGACTCCGTAGTCCGATACTCTCCGCGTCGTTCCCCAAAGACCTCGTGTCGCTTGCGTCGGTTTGGCACTGCACGGTAACTCATGTGCAACTCTACCCAACGCAACCAAAGGGCCACAAATACGATGAAGGAGTATCACACGCATTCCTAAGGGCGAAAAGTACACTCAACATCCATTATATGTTTCTCCTTTGCACCAGGTAGCTTGATTTTGTTTCCACTTTGGCTTTGCGCCGCCGTGCATTAGCCTCTTTGGAACACACGCTGAAGAGTCTAGGGCTGAGGGAATGCAAGTAGGAATGAGACTTGAAGCATAGCATAGCTATGTTTGGTGTGGATGTTGTGAGGCCGCACTTAAGGTGCCGCCCACGGTGCATTATCTCCAACCCAACCTGATGCTTGCGGGTGCCTGTTGTGATCGAGGAGGAACGCACCAAATGCTCAATCGGATATTGCGGGGGGTTGGGGTTTGAGTGAAGCTCCGGACACGGGCCAATGCATCAGCAAGGAAGCAAATTTCTAGACCACGAAGCAGCACGGTAAAAGGGGCTCTGCATGATACCACTGGGGCACATTTCCTCCCTGAGATATCACTGCTCATGCATGGCACAAGAATTTAGCACCCTTGGGCTATCCTTGTCATTGCCCGTCATTACATTGCTGTAATTGACACTGTTGCTCGCAGAGCAACAGTGTCGCGGGCAAGAGAACAAACAACTACCGCGCGACGGACCGACATTAGTTCAAACCCTTCTGCACTACCTGTTTTTTACCACTGTTGCAGGCACGTTTGGAGGCCAAGGCCTCCCTGCATATTGCAGAAGTTGTAAGGGCATGTGGTGTGTTGTGAGCAATGATGTTGGTTTCCTGATTGTGTGTGTCCCTTTGTGTCCGTTTCAGTTTTGGGGTGCGTCCATTTGCGTTCGTTGCGATTTTCGGGTGCCTCCGTAAGTGTCCGTTTAAATGGACACTAATGCCACGCATGCAAGGGACAGTATTTACAAGGGCTTGAAAGGTAGACCATTTCCTGGAGAAGTTGACCATTCAGTTCTGAGGATTCGCACGTGCGCGTTGTGAAGCTTCTCTTGCTGCACTGTTTCTATGTTGCCTTTGTGTCCAATGTTACGTTCACCCAGGCCATCACGTTCTTCTTCATGCCTGCCGCTGCACCGGCTCCCAGAAGGAAGCCGTGCCTGTTCACTCATCGAAAGATGTGCGGCTCTTTATCTGCAAGGTTCAAATAACCGACGCCGTGTGTGCGTGGTGCGCGCGCGGCGCGTGAACTCCCTCTAAAGGTTGAGTGAGTGTGCCGCTTGGTGCTCCTCACACTGGAATCAATGCTTGTGCCAAGCCTCTGGGGCAAAGTCTGTTTGATTTGGGGCAATCATCAGGGCAGTGTAGTTTGGCAATTGGTACTTACCGTTGCATGCACTTGGTTGGTTGTCTGGTGTGGAGGCGTGCCTCCGGATGGCAATGGCATTGTGTACGCGGGGATGATAACGTGTCCCGCACCACCGCCAGCTGGCGCCATCACACTCCTCTTTTAGGACGTTGCTAAAGGGGGAAGGGGCAGGGATGTATTAGAAGGGAAGGCACCTCAGAAGCGGCCCCAGAAGCTGTTTGATAGGCGGTTGGAGGAGGTTGCCAAAGCAGTTGGGGGCGGTGACTGTCGGTTACAAATGCCGTTGAAGCTGGCACTTGGCGTCAGGGGGACAGTGGCCGGGCGTTGGCTGGGCGCCCTGGAGGGGGGGGGAGGGGGTACCTCCCCCCCTTTCCGTTGCATTCCTGGTAAGGGGGCCCACTTGCACGCGCCCCCATCGGTTGCAGACTGTTTGTGCCCGATCCGCGCATGACAAATGCCACAGGGCCCCCGCCTCAAGCGCAAGCACATCTGGCGGAACAACCAATTCGAGACGCTCTTTGCGCAGGTGACGGAGCGGTGCGCGGTGGACCTCACGGTCCCGACCACCGCCCCATCGCCGGGCCCCCCCGTCGACTGGAGCGCGGTGCCCCCGGCCCTGGACCCCAGGAACGAGACCTGTGCGCTCCATAAGCCCGGCCGCGCCGACCGCAAGCGGGCGCAGCTCGCGTCGCTGGTGTCGCACGCCCTCGGGGTCTTACGCGCGGGGGACGTGTGTGTGGACTTTGGCGCGGGGTCGGGGCACTTGGGGCTATTGCTGGCGTACCTCCGCCCGGACTGCCGGGTGATTCTGGTGGAGCGCAAGGAGTACAGCGTGTTGCAGGCGAGGGCGCGCATCGCAACGGTGGCGCTCGACAATTGCGAGGTGCCGTGGCTCCAGCACCCGCGGTCCGGGTGCCGTCCTGCGACGCATCGCCGCCCCCCCTTGGACCCGTCACACTTCCCCACAAACCGCGAGCGCGACGCCCGCCCCTACAAAACAAACCCAAGTGCGTTACACGGGAAGTGCCCGCAGCCTCAGGGTCCACCCACGCCCCGACGCTCGGTGATCGGAACCGCCCGACCCTGTGTTATGATCCACACACCGCTGGTGGCGGGCACCCCCCAAAGTTCCGAGTCTGGGAGCGACTGCATGTGAAGCCTGTCAGCGCAGGCAGGGGAATGGACTCCATGTAGGCAGAAGCAGCACCGGTGAACAGAGGGATAACTGTCCCACTCTCACGTATCAACAATGCGTTTCCCCGCCCTCGGGGGACCGGACAATTTCCTTCTGAAAAACGAAGCCAGTGCCAGGCTTTGTTTATACAGCACGAATCCGTAAGGCGGGGAGGGGGGGTCTGGGGGGGTCCCACAAAGAGCCGCTTATTGAAACTTGATTTCCCCTCAGCCAAACTTTTTTGGGTCAAGATATTTTTGGGGTTAGGGGGGTCTCAGAGCCGAAAAGACCCCCCCCCTTCTTGCAAAACAAAGCCTGACCAGTGCATATGCCCAGATGAACCAACCGGAACACTGACTGAGCTTTTAAGCCCCCAAAAACTGACCTCAACCAACAAAAGCATGGAATTGGACTCCGGTCATTCGACATAGTACCCAACCAGCCTCAACAAGTGACGGCTGTTGGAGGACAGTGATGGCACTTGGAGGCTGGTCGGTGGAGCACAATGCTGAATGATGATATTTGGCCGTCATTGGTGGAATGGCAGACCGAGGGTTTTCTCCATTTTCTGTTGAGCACACCCCTCAGGGGTGAATGTAAGAGTGACGAATGGGGGGCGGCTGTTTGGGGCTGTGATCATGAATCACGAGTTCTGAAATTCCCGCATGAGTCCTTTGAAAAGGGCAATCTGAGGACCAGTGATAGCTCACAAACGGGGCCGCAAGGCGCAAAGCGGCCCCAAGAATTTTTTTTTTTCAAAAAAAATTCCCGCATGATACATGCCTGAAAATGATCAGCCCATCGTGGGGATCATTATGAGGGGTCTCATGGTCTCTCAAGGGAGACACTGGACACACGAGTCCACCTTCCAGGCGACGCTGCTGATGTAGAGTCCGGGAACCGCTCCCCGAGAGTCACGACCCTTGGGTTGTGCACAGGCCAGAGGGAAAAAAAATATCGCTACGAGGGTCCATGCTAGGGTATCAGGGACCCCCTGCTCGGACCCTGTTGGGTCCCTGTTTTCGGTCTGCCGAATTTCAGAATTGATAATTCGTAATTCGTAATTGGGGGGGTCGTCTCTGTTCACCCCTCGGGTAGGTGCAGATGTGTTGGCTTCTGGTGCCAGCAGGGAGGCTCTGTGCTGATTTCCTGTGGCCCCTTTGAGTTGGGGATATGGACTCATCAATCCACAAAATTTTTGTGGCACTTGAGTTGGAGATATGGACTGATACTCAGACTCACACTTGGGGGGCTTCTCTAGGGGAGGGTAAATCTGGGGTTAAAGTCGGGATACTTAATGAGAAAGTATCGCGCTGGGCGCGCATCAGGCAAACTTTCCCCCTTAGGCCCATCAGCGGGGATGCAAAGGGGGGAGACGGACCCCAGGCAGGGTGTCAGGAGCGCTACAGGCGGCCGTTGGAGAGTGTTGGAGAAAAGGGGTCAGAGCGGTTACCAACGGTTATGAATGCCGTCGAGGTGGTCGGCCCGGGAAGGGAAGAGGGCGGTCGGGTCGCAGGCTTGGCCCATGGAAAGGGAGCGGGGCCACCCCCCCCCCCCCCTCCCAGGGGCTGAAAGTGTCCATGGGGGGGACATTCAGTCGATCGTTACCGACCATTGATCCCTCTCCCAGGGGGCAGGGGGCAGCCCTGCCCCCGGAGCCCCTCCCCACACCTCGTCCAATGGCCTGCCTTTGTGCTGCTCTCAGATCTTTCAGGGGGCGCTGGACGACTTCGCTGCCTCCGGCAAGGCCTTCACTTGCGGGGTCTGCCTGCACGCGTGCGGCCCCCTCACCGACGCGGCGCTCCGGCTCTGCCTGGCGCACGGCGCGGCGTACGTGCTGTGCCCGTGCTGCTACGGGCAGTTGCCGGCGGCCGGGGGGCAGCCGCGGTCCGCACACTTCGGCGGCGGGGGTTTCGGGGAGGAGCAGTTTGCGCTTCTGGGCGCGGGGGCGGAGTTCTCGGTGGTGAAGGACTCGGACTGGGGGTTCGCCGCGACGCCAGCGTTTGCCCTCGCGAAGCGGTGCATGCTCGCGATCGATGCGGATCGCAGCTGGTGGGCGCAAGAGACTGCGGGCTACCGGTATGAACGGCTGTGGGCCATGCGCCGGGGACAACCCCCCGGGAGGGCTCCCGTCTCATCATCAACGGGGGGAGGAGGAGCCAACTATTGGGCGCCGCTGACACGCAAACGGCACACCATGCCACATTCAGCACAGTCCCAACACGCCAACCACTGGGCTCCGCGAATGCGGAAACGACACCAGCAAGAGCACTGGCCGCAGCGGCCGACAGAAAGTAGCGACCCGACGCAACATGCGAAGGGAAGAACGGGTGACCGTCCAGGGCCCCGTAAAGGAGCAACAACCAGACGGAATGTCACACAGGGGGGGGGGGGGGGGCTTTTCTATCTCAGGTTCGCCAACAGCCGCACCGTGGCAACTGTTAGTGTACATTGTAACTGGAGGAAAAATGTTCTTCATCTCTTTCGGTGCTGTGCTTTTTTGGGGCAAGTGACGGTGCCCTTCCACCCCATGCCAAGTGGGGGGGGGGGGATGGGGGGGGCTATTGAACGGGGAATGAAGCAAGAGATGCTAAGCTACCGGATGACCCCATGTCACAGGCATGTGGTCAGCGCATTGAACCAGTTCTGAATGTTGCGTTGTGTTTGACCAGACAGGGCTATCAAATGTCGCATGGACCAGATTGAGTCACACTGTAAGGTTGGGTCTACCCTCGACTGTTCAAGTGGGGGGGGGGGGGCACTATGCCACGAAGAGTCGGCGTTGCATGGGCCTTGTGTGAGCAACATTCTTCAACATTGAGTAGCTGCACTGGTTGGCAAAACTAGGCCAACTGACTTGGAGTATGGCCATTAGTTGAGGGATGCCAGCCTAATAAGGATTGAAATCAGTGGTGCTCCACTTGGACATCCATTAGCATCATCAACACCTTTACACCTTTAGAGGCCCCAGTGTCCTTAGGAGCTGCCATCGGCCAAAGGGGTCAGCAATTGGAGTAGGGGCTTTCGGTTTGTTTGCCTTGCGTGCTGTGTTGGGTCCTGTGCAGGGTTCGCAGCCCTTGGAGGGGGGATTGCCATAAAAGGCTGAGTAAGTGCGCCGGTTGGTGCTTTTAGGGGCGAGCACTGATTTGAGTTTTTAGAAGACAAAATGCCTCCATTGCTTGTCCCAAGCCATAGGGGAAAATATTTCTCACTCATAGATGTAGTGGGACAGTTGTCCTTTTGCTCACAAGTGCTGCTTCTGCCCCTTGCTGTCCCTCCCATGCTAGCGCTGGCATGCTTCACAGAGCCACAGAGCCAGCATGCTTACTGGAGTGTGCTTCCCAGGATTGTGGAGTTTGGAGCAGACCTGGCACTGGTATCCGGCATACCATATGTCGTCACACGCCAACGCACGTCGTTGCCGGATGCTGCCGGATGCAAGCCCCACCCCCCGCCGGCCCAGGTGCAGCATCCCAACGTTCGCACCGCCCCTAACACTGCAGCTTGGTCAGGGTAGCATCGGCTTGAGTATCCCCGGCTTTGGGTACCGGAGACCCCATGGGTGGCCGAGGCCCTGGTCCAACACCGCACCATCCCAAGGTGCACCCACCCAAACTCCAAACGCCCTTATATCACCCCTACCTTAGGAGCATGTCCCACTGTAGACCCTGGGAGACCTCCTTCAGTGGGGGCGGGAGGTGGTCCATCTTCCACGAATGGGGGAGGGAGGATGGACCTGGGGGTGCTGGGTATGGCTGTCCAGCATAGCCCCATTGCCGACCATCTTGGGATGACAGCATGGTACGTCTTGGCTAGATCAAGCCCGTGAGGTCACCTTCGATTATAGTACTTGAACGTGATACAACACTTGGGGAGGATGCTGGATTGTCCCTCGGCCTTGATCATGATCCTGAGGTCCGACATCAGCCGTGCCTGCTTGGGGTCCCCATGATGGGGGGTTAACAACAAGGATACATCACCTCTGCCTTCATGAGGTCCCAACCTAGGAAAGAGTGGATGTGGTGGAAATGAGCAAAAAACAGTAGAGAAAAAAAATGGAAATGGGTGAAACTATGTGAAAATCCAAAAATGCCATATCCCCAATGTGGAAGAAGTATCAAAACGTACTCTCAAACAAGAATGATGCCCCCGTAGTATCACAAAGTATGGGTCTCTAGTACGGCCACATGCCCAAATATTTGCACTGCGCGCACTGCGCTAAGTGCGCCCCCTAAGGTCTTGTGCTGTTGTAATGGGCTTTGTGGGAGGGTGCTTGTTGGGAGGTTTCACTGGTGTTTGGCCCCTAATAGTTAGCACGGTGCATGCACACTGTGCGTGCGGTACAACAACTAACTCCATGAGCCATTGGCACCCCATATGATCTGATAAAACACGCAAACAAATCAAATCGAAAAAATGTGTTGGCTTGTGCAAGAGCCCATGGAGCCCTAGAAAAGCGTAGTCGCAAGCACAAGACCTGTCTTCCTGGGTCTTGTTATGGGTGCCAACAAATTCCAGAGGCTTCTGGGAAGCTTTTGTTCTTTGTTGGAGACCTCTTGATGGTTGCAATTATCACCGGGAGGGTCCCAGATACACCCAAAGTTTGCACCGCACGCGCGCGCCGTGGCAAGAGCGCCCTCTTGAGGTACTGCTAACACACCGCCCCGAGGCCTTGAGTGGCACGCACCCCTGCGCGGGTCTGCCATGAGTGTACGGCGCCACCCTTGTCTCCGATGGTCTCCGATGGTGGTGGATAGGGACGAGGATTGAGTCCCAGGATACCAGGATTGGGGCGGGCGGGGGGGGGGCAGGGAGATGTGAATATGTATCCCCCACCCCCCCCTTCTCCAAAGTATCCGGCGCGCCTAACAGTTGCGCTGTGTGTGCAGGACGGCGCCCCTGTTAAAGAAAGCCAGGTACCTCAGCTGGAGGTTTGCTTGAGATGGGTTCCGCTGGACTGAGTGCGTGGATCTATTCCGGTGTGAGTGGGTGGGTGAAACAACCGTCCGCCCCCCCCCCCCCCCCGCCTTAGGGCTCGTTTTAAAAACTCAGCACCACTTTGGGGGTGGGGGGGGGTCTGGACCCCTCCCCCCAAGACCCACCCATCCCCTGAAAGGAGCCCCTGCCCTGCACCCCCAACTGGCTACGCAATGATCTCGTTCTGGCCTCGACATGGGGCCCTGCGTGCGCTGCGATGCACGTGTCCCGCATGCGCAGGGGCACTTGGCACTGCACCCTCTCCAAACCCGACCCGACCTCCCTCTCCCCGCATCACGTCCCTCCCGCCGTTGCCCCCCCCCCCCCCCCAAGGATCCATTGGAAGGGAAGGGACGAAGGGACCTCAGAGGCGGCCCCAGAAGGGGTTGGATGGGCCGTTGGGGGAGGTTGCCCAAGTGGTTGTGGGCGGTTACTGTCGGTTACAAAATGCCATTGAAGCTGGTACTTGTCGTCAGGGAGACAATGGCTGGGCGTGGGCTGGGCGCCTGGCAGGGGGGCAGGGGCTTGCAATGCATACCCCCCCCCTCCTTCCTGGACATTCCATGGCGCCCTGAATCCCCTTCGCAGACGTTGCTTGATCACTGCAACGTATCCTGACCTCGATCTAGGCCACCACGCCAGAGCGCTCGGAAGGTGCACGTCCCAGACCAGAACTCTGGAGAACAGGGTTATCAGCTCATGCCATTTTCGGGTGAGACCTCCCACACTGTTTTTCTTCACTGAAAAGCATGGACCATTTGCGGGAGCCCGCAGGAAGCACTGCAGGGCAACGGATTTGAGCAACGGTACAGGGGGGGTGGGGTGGTAATTTCGTGGGAAATTTTCTTCTCTAAGGAAGGTGGCGAAGTTTTCCCCCGGCGAAATCCGGGGGCTTTGGTAGTGCAGTGTGTGCGTGCGAGGCTGCATGTGCCCTGTCTGTGTGTTGCGTGTGTTGGTGTCTGGTCCTGGCTTGCGCTGCAGTTTGCGTTGCAGGACCTGAAGACAGCTCTGATAGCAATGCCCCAAGTGTACACTCACTGTTTGTACGGTGCTGTATGGTGTACTACAAGCGCGTGTGTGGCAGTGTCACCTTTGGGATGTGCAAGATTTGCGGCGAAATTTTCCCCTTCCGAAACTTCCCCCGGCGAAGTAATCCCCCCCCCCCCCATACGTCAAGACAACATGAACTACTGGTTGATGTCGAACTGAGTGCCTCTGGCATGAGGTCACGATCATGTTGGTCATTTCCACACCTGACGTCATGGCCTGTACCATCGTCGATGGACCGCCGACCACTGGCTCTTGCCGGACACCCGCTGCCGTTCGATCCCCAATGACCGTTGGTTGGCGGCCAACGGCTGTTGGTCACGAGCCGACCACCGTCGGTTGGCTGCCACTCCGGTTCTTGTGTTGTTCCGTGACATCGGACGCCCCCCACCCCCACCCCCGCCCCCCGTTCTGTCAAGCCATGCCCTGCCCGATGCTGTACTGGGGAGGGGGGGGAATCAGGAACAGGCGGAGTTTGGAACGGCAAAATGTGGCACAACTAAAAAAAAGGGGGGCGCCAAATTATGCCGCGGTGTTGGAAGGTCCAAAGCCATGTTTCAGGGGGGGGCACCGTGCGCTGTGCCCGCACTGTGCGAAAAGTGCGCTATTTTTGACCCGTTTTCGCCAATGGCCAGGGTGACCGCAACAACTACTGTGTTCCCATACGCACGGCTACTCAGATTCTTACTCAGTCCAAGAACTCAAAAAATGAGTTAAAACACGCGATATTTCCCACTAGAAATGCTAGACTGCTGTCTAAATCCGCTGCTTTTGCCGTGTGGACATAGCTCCCCCGGTGGTGGGTGGTTTTTAGGGTGGCGTACTTACTTACCCCCCCCCCTCCCCTATATAAGCTACGCCCTTGTCCAAGCTACAGTAGGTGTAGGGACCGTAATAATTGTGTACATAATTTTAATTACGTACGAAATGTAGTGCGGTCACATAAGACATGGGTTTGTCGTGCGGCTTACTTCCCCAAGGGGATGAAGTTTTCGGAGCTTGAGGATTTGAAGTATTTTGCCAATTCTGATTGCGATTCAAGTTCTGATTCTGATTCTGATTCCGGGACGGACACCGATGACGATGGTCCCATTTCTAAGTCTTCCTCAAGTGATGATTCCAGTGACTCCGATGATGAGCCCGCTGAAGTTGTTTGGGCTGTGGGGAATGGCCCATGTCTTTGATGGGAAGTTGTATCTTACAAGGGACCACATGCAAGGCAATTTCATTCCCAAGAATTTGAAGTTGCCCGAGCCTAAGGGGGAGCCTTAAGCGCAGTGCGCGCGCAGTGCAACTATTTGGGCGCCTGGCCGTACTAGAGACCCATACTTTGAGATACTAGGGGCCCCTAGGGGCATCATGGTGACCCCTAGTGGAGGTTTTGACTTTTGATTTTGTCCCCCTTTGTTGGGGACCCCCGAGAATGCAGGGGTGGTAGACCTGAATGAAGTTCAGGTGGAGTTGTTCGCGAGTAAGGAGCGGCATATGATGCAGCTCTACTGTTCGCGATACCTCAATAACGCCTATCGCTTCTACTGGAGATCGATGGGGTTGTGCTATGCTAACCCCCCATTCTCCCAACTTGCTAAGGTGTTGACCAAGATCGCCCTTAAAGGAGCGAGAGTGGTACTGTGTACCCTAGTTTGCAACTTTCTTGAGCTAGGGCAGTTTGGGTCACCTAATTCTAAGGGCGTTTCCAAGGGGTGTGCTTGGGGGCTCTTCGGGGGGAACATAGCCGAAAAGCAGCGCGCAGTGCGCGTGCAGTGCGCGCGCAGTGCAAAGATTCCCCCTAAACCAGCCCCTAAGCCTCAGCCAAAGGCATCTTCAAGTGGTGAGCATGTGCAATTGTTTCGCATGGTGTATGATCACAAGAAGGGTTTCCAAGCCGAACAGTTGTAGGCTTTGCATCCTTCATTGCTTGTGCCAACATGGGTGTGAACCTGAAATTTTCATGTTCCCAAGGCTTTCTTGTGTTTGGATGCATTTGGAAATGTGGGTAGAGGTCAAGGTGCACTCATACCATGCGCATGCGCACATGTGTGTCGGTAGTTGTATGTGTTGCGCGCAAGCTACGCCCTTGTCCAAGCTACAGTGGGCGTAGGGACCGTAATACTTCCGTACATTGGCGTAGCTTATACAAGGGGGGGGGGGGGGGTACTACTGGGCGCTGTGCGCGCTGTGCAGAAACACCCCCTAGGTCTCGTTTTTTGAGCGCTCTTGGCATGCACCGTTCCAGTGTGCCCCACAGCCTCCGGGAAATGAGAGCAACCATCCAAGCAACCATCCAGAAGTCTCCACGACATGACAGCAACCAACCAAAGGCTCAAAGGAACCAGCAACCACCATCCACGGTCTATGCTTCTTCTTGTGCCACCATCTGGGAATCTGTCCCAAACTTTGCAGTGATATTTGCGAATTGGTACCAAATTTTCTCTGCACCAAATTTCGCCATTTCATTTCGCCATCCCCCTCCCGCGGTAGTCTTGCCCCCCCCCCCCCCCCTGCCCCCGCAACCCCCCCACTTCCATTGGCAGGACCTGCATCGGATCGTTGTGGCCTTTGGAGTGCTCGGCCAAGAACAACGTCATCGTTGGGGTGCCCCAGGACTGGGGCCCGGCCGCAGCCGCGAGTGCCGTGCAGTCTGCCCCGTGCGCACCGCCGTCGCACGCCGCACGGGACCCGCCCGCCTCGAGTGCGGCGGCGCGGGCGGCAGACGCCCCGTCTCCCACCCCCGGCAGCGCAGACCGGGGGTGCCCCGGGGGTCCGGAGCCCTCCGCGCGCGCAGTGCCTTGCCTTCGGAGCGCGGAACAGGCGCCCCGCGGGCAGTGCGGCAGCGACGCGGTGTGCGCGCCCGTCGCGGGGTGCGCCGATGCGGCGCCCGCGGCGGGGGCCGAGTCGCAGGGGGGCGCCGTGGGCAGCGGATGCGGCGCGGAGCGCGTGGCCCGCCCCGCGATGGGGCATTCCCAAGCCACCGGCCCTACCCCTGACCCCGTTCATGCGGCGAACTGCAGCCCCGCTCCGGCCCCTGCCACCGATCGTGGGTCCCTCTCTGAGCCCTGCTCGAGTGTTGGCCCTGACCCGACCGCTGCCGCGAGCCCTCACCCTGACCCCGGCTCTGACCCTGTCCACAGCCCTGACCCGAGCCTTGACCCTTACCTCACGTCGGCGCACGATCCCGCGGCCCCGGCCCACACCTCCGGTGCCCCGGCGCCGGAATCCAGTGCCCCGTCACACGGACCCGGTGCGCGTGATGATCTGACCCTCAGTTACCTCAATTTCGACCCCACGAACTACGACGCGCTGCTCTGCGCCAAGACCGACAAGGTCCGGGCCATGTTCGGGGCGGTCGTCGCCCCGGAGGTCCTCCAGGCGCTGCAGACCTTCGCCTCCGCCCCGACGCACTACCGCCTCCGGGCCCGCTTCGCCGTGCGCGAGGACCCCGCGGGGGATCTGGGGTACTGCATGTGGGACCGTGGCGGCCCAGGCCCGACCCTGAGCCACTTCCCTGTTGCCTCCCGCGAGATCAACGCGTTGATGCCGCGACTGGCCACCGCCTTGGAGGGGCTGCCGGAGATGCGCCACGGGCTGCAGGTCCGTCATGCGTGACTTTGAGGATCATAGTGTGACCCGGGAGCCCCTCCTCTGGCGTCTGTTGAAGACGCGCGGCCGGAAGGCATCCCCTGGTGGTTGTACGTATCCCGTTCCCCCCCCCCGTGTCCAACGAATGCCTTGCCCAACGAACACTTCCGCTCGGACCATACTTGAAGTTAACACCTGCCAAAACTTTTCTTGACACCTGCCGACTCCTGCCAAAAATTTTCCTGACACCTGCCGCCACCTGCCGGGTTGTGTGGTGTGCATGCAAGCAGTGTGTTGTTGTTCATGTTACTGTTCTGTGGTCTGAGTAGTATCGTGCCCTGTAGTCGCCGTCCTTGTACAAACTTCAGATCATGTTTGCTATCTTTCAGCCAGGCCATCGGGTGGGTAACCAGTGCCCATTGGCAGTCCGTAATCCATCAGTCCAAGATACATTTCTCTTTTTTACACACAATGGTTCTGTGGTCACACAATACCCTAAACGGCGCCTATGCCCATGTTCTGTCTGTGTGTGTGTGTGTGTGCCACATGTCTACCACCAGCCACATGTTTGACACCTGCCGGCACCTGCCAAAATTTTTGCCGACACCTGCCGACACCTGCCATGGCAGGTGTTAGCTTCAGGTATGGTTCGGACCGTAATTTTTTTGGCACCTACTTAATTAGGGTTGAGGTACCGAATTAATTGGGTACGGAACGGCGTGTCCAACGAACACTCCAGACCGTATTTTTTTGAGGACTGTATTGTTCGCTGGACACGGGGGGGAGTACCTCTGCTGGGGACGGCTTTGTGAAACACCCCAAACCGACCACCATTAACCACCAGTAACACCATAATAGGCCATGATTCCGCTCCCCGAAAGGGGCGGAAGACAGGACTGGCGGATGCACAGAAAAGCAACATAATAGTGTAACTCAGGAATCGAATCGATTGGGGGTCTTGGCGTGGGGCGGGGGGGGTGGTGCTCTGCATGTTCCGCGACGGGCGTGCCCTGCCGAGACGCTGGTACCCTTCACACACCGCGCATGATCGCCGCAGCCCATCCCCCTGCCTGATCAACGCCATCACGCCCTGACGGTGTGAGAGTACACGCCCCAGGCCGCGTGCCCGACAAACCCTGTCGGTTGGCCCCCACAACCGTCAGCCTCCATCGGTTCACCTGAAAGGGTTGGCGGGCCTTCAACTTCAGGGGCGGGACGGGGGTTGATAAAGCCCTCTGGCTAGACCCCCCTCCCCCCGCCAAAGGGCTCAAACGCCCCCCAAAATCCTACCGAGACTGACCTCTAGGCCCCGTAGGTGACCCGGACCCCAAATTCAACAAAAAATGGTACTGGGATTTTTGCAACCAGCGCGTGGAGGGTTGCCACAGGGCTGCTTAAGTTGCAATGCGTTCCGAATCCAAATGGAATGTTCTTGTATTGGCAACTTTCAGAAAAGTCATCATTTGCCATGTATTGGCGAAAAAATGATTGACCATTTTGAATGCTCAAAAAAATATTTGGCGCCTTTGGTGCCAAAGTTCAACTCTATTGCCCCCCATCCCCCCTGGGAGTTGAAAACCCGAGCTGGCCAACAAAGACAACAAGGGACCCACAGCCTCACGCCGCACACCACCGGATGGCGCCAGTGAGGGCTACACCCCTGCGGCGCCTGCGGTGCGCCCTGCGGCGCGCGTTAGGAATAATCCCGTCCGCAAACAAGACACGCAATTCATTGTTATTGGATTCACTACTTTTTGACACTCCATCCCTTTGCACTGTGCAACATGTCCTTGGTGACTCTTTTTTCTTTTTTGAGCCCGCGCCCCCCCCCCGCCGCTAACCCGTGTGTGTTGGGGCTTGGGGTTGGGGTGATGGGGAATGCCGGGCCATGTAGCCGTTCCGCCCACGGTCTACAGGTACCAAGTTCCTTCCTCTACATTTTGGTGCATTTCAAGGGGTTAGTAAAATAGTTTAGCCCATGTGATCATGCTCAAGAAGGCAGGGGTTATATTGCTACTTGAGAAGGTAGGGGTTCCCCTTTGCTTCCCTGTCATCAAACGTCCATGCTTTGAGCGCCAGATTCGCAAGACGGGGCACTATACAAATGTCGTTGGTTGCTCAGTGAAGATCCTGCATTCGGAGCTCTTCCCCAGCTCAAGTGCGGTCCTTGTGTTGTTCACTCAGTGGGTTTTGTACAGGCAGGTACTCCAAATGGTCATGGAGTGGTGTTTCTTCCTTCTTGTTGCAAGTTTCACTGTTTCTACGGTTTAAGAGGATTATTCCTGCCCTGCGGTGGCTGCGGCACCTGCGGCGCGCCCTGCAGCGCACCTGCGGCGCGCTTGCGGCGCGCAGGTGTAGCCCTCAGTATCTTCCACTCATCACAAAACGCTGCCCGACTTCAGCTGCCGCTCCTGCCTTGCCACACCGTGTTCTACAGGCGGTGCACTTCCTTGGCACTTTGGCCGGGGATATGCTCGTCACGCTTATCTATGACCGCCCTTTGAACGACCTCTGGACCACCGAGGCCAAACGCTTGAGAGCGAATCTTGACGTGGAGCTGCTCGGGAGATGCAAGGTCTGACTGTGGGCTGATCATTGCTTTGCGATGTGTACGTGCGTGTGCCTTTGTGTGTACGCGTGTGCGTGTGTCTGTGTGTGTGTGGCGCCTATTGGCGTTGAACATGCTCTGTCTTGTTTGATGACCAACTGACGAGGAATTGACATCCGGACTGGCCGTTGTGCTCGTCTGTTTGTTGACAACCGTGTGTGTGTGTGTGTGTGTGTGTGTGTGTGTGTGTGTGTGTGTGTGTGTGTGCGTGCGTGCATGCGCGCGCGTGTGTGTGTGCGCGCCATTCCTTGGGCTGTCACTATGTATAGTATCTGGCGCCGCGCTCACGCATGCGTCCACGTTCTGCTGCATGCATACCACGCTGCCCGAAGGTTACGCGCTTCCGCTAATACAACACAAAGACTCTGCGTCGCTCCAACTGTTGCAGAAAGGCGCCTCTGCCACTCGGCCGTTTGGCTGTCTTTCTCAAAGGCATGTGGTACTGACGCGAGTAGCGTGCAGCTGGTGAATTCGCTTTGTTACACTGCTCTCTTTTCCATGTGGGATCCGGGGCTTCACAGATGTCTGCGTGCGTGCCTGCGTGTGTGCGTGCGCGCGCGCGTGTGTGCGTGCGTGCCTGCGTGCGTGCAGGGAGGGGGATTGACATCCGCAATCTTTCACACTTTTTCGCATCTTTCGCAATTTTCTGCAATCTTTCCGCAAATGCTCTTTGCGTGTCCACCTTGCGTACTTGTTGGTGCCTTGTGTGTCCCCTGTGTAGAGGTGTTGCTCCTTGAGGCTCCGAGCACCCTGCACCCTGTGACAGCAAGCACAGTCAACGCGATGGATCACGGACAAACAAACATCCACCCTGCAACAGCTCTTCCCAACTCCATCACACAGCCACACACACACACACACACACACACACACACACCAGGGGGGCGGGGAAATCCTCGTACGGGGGGGGCAGCCGGATGGGACAGGAGGGGGTGCGCGACAGGGGCACCCGGGAGCGCCACCAGACAGGGGGAGGAGCAGCACAGACACACAGAACGCGGGAGCCACACCAGGAGGGACAAGGGCGAGCAGAGCAGACAAGGAGGAGGGGCACAGCAAGGAAGGAGAGGCAACCAGAACAGCGGGAACAGGGAACCAGAATGGAGCGGATGGTGGAGCGTGCGCATGGGAGGCAGCGACAACAAAGGGGATGGCTTGGCCAGCCAGCCCCGTTGCTACCGGGTGCCAGGGCAACCCCTGCTCAACCGGCATCAGGTGGGGGGTGTCTACCGCAGCCCAGATGGGCTGTTTGCGCAACAAGAGCGGGAGCCCATCAGGGGCAGACCAGCCGTGAGGGGGAAAGGGACATATGGTGAACGGTCGGGACAGCGTGTGGAGGAACAGGGCACCTGGGCCTCACGCACAGAAACACAGCGAGGCAGGCTACGGACGGCCTGTGGATAGAGGCGCGTGGACAGCAAAAACAGTCAAACGACCCCGGCAACAACCAGCACATCCTCAATACGCCAATTATTGGGCGCCATTGACGCACAAACGGCACACCATGCCACATTCAGCACAGCCCCAACACACCAACTACTGGGCTCCGCGAACGCGGAAACGACACCAGCAAGAGCACTGGCCGCAGCGGCCGACAGAAAGTAGCGACCCGACGCAACATGCGAAGGGAAGAACGGGTGACCGTCCAGGGCCCCGTAAAGGAGCAACAACCAGACGGAATGTCACACAGGGGGGAGGCCAGGGAGCGTCAAATCCAATTGCTAAAAATTGTGGGGGAAATGCGGGGAAATTGTGGGAATTTGCGGTGCCGTAACAAAACCTTCCTCAGGGAGAGGGGGACTAGGATTCCGATACAGCAAGCGCTCGCCCGAAATGGTCTGGAGACGAGGGAAGCGAGGGGGTTGCGAGGCTTTCCGCCATCCTCTGGTGGAACTGCGTGATAATATTTTGGCACCACGGGGGAGAGGGCAGCAGGGGGGTGGGGGCGTGGGGCTGCGGGGGGCTGGGGGCCTGGGGCCCGGTCTGTGGACGCCCACTCCCCCTCGGGCGGACCCCCCAAAAATGCAGCATTGATTGAGAAGAAACAAAGAGCCCAAAGAGGGTTTTCAACCCTGGTCCTTAAAATATTACCTGTTCGAGCCCCCCAGCCCCCCCCCCCCCCCCACCAAACTATACTTGTTGCTTTCAACACACATTAGTCACAAGCAGATCAATGTCTACTTGGTACATACCATTGTCGAACTGCACATCTGAGAACTGTCGAACTGAGACTATACTTAGTTACTAAAAACGGAGGGGAGGGCGTGGTAAAACTTAGTAGAAAAAAGATTTTTACAAAATTTTGTGAAAAGTGTTTCTACTAAGTGTTACCTCGTTTTTACTAAGTTTCTCCACATTTCGCGAAGTGTTACCTCGTCTGGTACTGAGTTTTACCAAATACCCCTATAGACTACTCAGTTATTTGGAGCATTCTCAGTATTTTCTAAGAGGCGCGTTAGACGCGTCTGAGATCTTCACAGCACTTATGAGTTGAACCCCAAGCCCAGGCCGCTCCCGTTGCGGTTGTGTTGTTTAGGGCGAAATGCGCTGCGTGGAGAGGAGTTGGGTGATGGAGCGCCTGCCGATCCCGGATGGACGAGTGCTGCAGTACAAGCAAATGGAAGGCTCTTTCAGTAACCCGAACGGAGGCATGAACGCCCATACTCTCGGGTACGTGCCCTGGGCACCACTGCTGACAACACGCTGCAGCTGAGGCAGATGGCAGCCTAGACATGCCCCCCCCCCCCCGCCACAACGCTGATGTGCATCATGTGGGAGGGCAGAAGGTTTCGTGCAGCGGCATAATGCAACCCTCCATCCACCCATTAAGGACATCCTCCAGGATGTTATGAGGTTTGTTTTATGGCCGCGGGTGCAAACACTTCTTAAAGAAAAAATGTGGAAGACACGCTTGGGATGTGGGCATGGAGGGTGCTGGAGGCAGCATGTCAGTGCATGCTGAATTTTCGTGACGGAAGACTTCGCCATGATTTCTGACTCAGAATGATCAGTGCTTTGTGGGGGATGAGTCATAAATGTTGGGGTACCCAGACGCCCCCCCCCCCCCCCATTCCCCACCCCTTCTCCTGTGTCACTCACATTTATGCTGAATTCTGTGTGATTGCACGATGCACCATCAACTATATCAAGTACGACGATTCACAAAGATTTTTTCCCATCCGTGGCTCAAAAGCACTCTGTTATGGTTTTTTCCTTCTGCCCAGTGTTGCCTGAAATACCAAATCGACATCTCCAGACTACAACCTTGGAGCCAACCTTGACCTGTCTCACTCTAGGCAATGTCCACGACATCAAGCCCAAAGATTCACAATTATTGGTCTCCATTCGGGGTCAAAATCGTTCTAGGGGTAAAGAGAGCCGGGCAGAGATGAGGATAGGATAGGAATGGGTCAAATTTCATCTGAAATTATGTTGCCGATGAGTGTGGGCCGAGTGGTGGTCTCTAGCACAGAGTGGGTGAGCTTGCCCAAAGAAATTTCAGAGTGTTATATCTTTGACACCTCCATAGAGTTGAGACACATCAAGGTGGGTTCTAAGGTTGTAGACCGTAGATGTTGATTCGGTATTTGAGGGAATGTTTGGCATCACGACAACATGCATCCGCAGATTCGTTCTGAACAGTTTGGTGCTTTGCAGAACGGAGGCTGTCTCTATTTTCTACAGCCAGCCGTCTTTTGGATTGGGCTCGCCTCCTGCCACGACCAGAAGTCGGTAAAAGAACGGCTCCATCGAGCGGAAAACAACAGGACCGCGGTCTTTGTGCTCATGTCTAAGCTGGCGAACACTCCAGGCAAGTATGACCGCGGCTGCACGCGCACTGGGGGCTTTGGCGGCCCCAAGGCATCTCATGTGAGCCGGTATTACTTCGTCAAGGATCCGCACTCGCCATCATGGCGGCGAGTGTCCGGTGAGTGGCAAAAGTACCCATTTTTCCGTCGGTGAGTGCGGTGAGCTGAGTTTTACAAAGGGAACTGTGGGGGAAGATCTTCGACCTCCGGGAAACTGGGGGTAATGAGACTGTGAAAAATGGGCATTTGGTCCCATTTTCTCCCATTTTTGTCATATTTTCCTGAACCACATCCCGCCGCAACCCTCCACAACCCACATCCCGTGTGCTATGCCCGGTTCCCCCCCCCACACACAGTTTCCACCATTCCGCCCCATTTTTTTCCATCCCCCCCCCTTTCCCCCGTTTTTCCAGACTGCAAAATCCCGGTTTGGTGAATTGGTGAGTTCGGTGGCGGTTAGTGCGGACGCCTGCTGAGTGGCGAAGGGCCCAGGGCTGGTTCCGGGTGAAGCGCACTGGTCTTTGCTGAACACTGACGTCGAGTCTGCTCGAGATTTGGGCCCCCCAGACGCCGTCTGTCCCGGGCAGGTGGCTGTGCAGCGTGGCAAGGCAGGACATCATCGGGGCGGATGCGACGAGGCATGCGCTGCTGGAGCTCTACTGTGGCAACGGCAACCACACCTGCGGGCTCGCCCCGCTGTTTGGTTCAGTGGTCTGCGTGGAGATCGACAAGCGCTTGTGTCTCGCCTGTTGTGAGAACCTGGACCTCAACGGCATCACCAACGTCCATGTGGAGCAGGTGTTTTGACCGCGAGGCATCCCCCTCCGGCGCTGTCCCCCCGCCCCAATAGCGCCCCATCACTGACCATGACCCACAAGCAGGTCGCAGAAAGAAGATGGCACTGATTGCACAACTCACCAACCAGCCTTTGCCCCCCCCCCCCCCTTGGGAAGTTGGGTTTTCGACTCCGGGGGGGGGGTTTCGGGAAAAGGGCTCAATTGACAGGACCATTAACCAGTTGTCATGAACTTTGAAAATTCTTCTGAGCATTGAAAGTGGTCAATTTTTTTTTTCACCAAGTGCATGGCAAATGATGACTTTTTCTGAACCCCCTCGATGCGCTGATTCCAAAAACCCCATGTTCAATTTTTGCCGCATTTCGGGTCCGGGGCCCGGGGGTCAGTCTCGGTAGGATTTAGGGGGCCCGTCAATTGAGCCCTTTGGCGGGGGGGGTCTAGCCAGAGGGTTGTATCGACCCCCCCCCCGAAGTCGAAAGCCCGCCCACCCCTCGTCGCATGACTGGCACGGGCGGGACACCAATGGGGCAGTCTCACAGCACACGTGAGCAGAGGGACAAGTGCCCCATTCTCATACCAAGTTTGGGTCCCCCGCCGTCTCTCGTGTCAAGCAACGCAGACAATCTCCTCCTGAGAACCCAAACCAATGCCGGCGCCCGGAAGTTGCCCCCGCCACTTAAGACCCCCCGCCACCCCACGACGCGTGCAAACGGAGGTGCGGTCAGCCAGCCTCCGGCACACCGTCTGAATACAAAGAGGGGCAAACGTATCGGAAGGGAGGGGCTGGGGGAGCAGGCCAGCCCGAAGCAAGAACCACAAACAAGACGGACGCGTGAGAGGGAGGACGAAGGCAAAAAAAAAAAGGAAATCCAAATGGGGCGGAAGGGGACAAAGAGAAACAACGGCGAAAAACAATCAAGGCCAGCAGTTTTGCCAGAGGCAGCGGCCAGTGGTTGACCGACCGTGCACGGGCTGGGGATGGTGCTTCGCAGGGGAGGGCCCACAAAGGCTCGGTGGCTGAGCCGTGCTGCACGACCGGTGTTCCGTTTGGTGTTTGGTCCGTGACCTGCTTGCGGGTCGAGGTCACGCAGCGCACCGCTGATGTGTGACACTCGGTGATCCGGGGCCCCGTGGCCCCATGTGACCACTTCCCACAGCGTTTGTGGTGGAGCGCACCCTCCGAACTTCACAGGAATGCCCGAATGTGAGGCCTGGCACGGGAACGGACGCCATAAGGGCAGAAACAGCAGCTGTCAGTGGTGGGACGGACGTGCCACTCTCAACCACAAACTTGCATCCCCCCTCCCTCCCCCCCTCTCCCCCTTTGCCCTCCTCCATGTCGGCCCGACGCAGATGAGTGAAACAGGGAAAGTCTGGGGGCTCAGTTGGCACACCCTCCCAATGGGAAAGGAAGGGGGAGTAGGGAGGTAAGGATAGGGCAGGCAGGGAGAGGGAGGGCACAAGGTGGTGAGAGGCCGATGGGCGCCGCCGCCGAAGGAGGGAAAGGGTTCATGGGAAGGACCAGTGCAAGTGGAGAGAGGCCAATAGGCGCCACTAGCCGCAGACAGCAATACAACCAGGCGTCATGCCAACCCCCCCCTCTCCCCCACCTCCCACACTCCTATGGCCGGCCGATATGCAGAGTCGTTGGGAGCGCCATCGTGCGTCACCCCAGGCGTCCTGTGAGCCTTAAGGTGGCCCCCCAAATCCAAATCCAAATCTCCCACACTCCTCCCTTAACAACTGCACGCTCCCTCCCCCCCCCCCCTCCCAGCCACACAGCTCGGAGGCACGCCTCCACAAAGCACCCCCTCGTGCGCTCAACCGCAGGAGCTCCAACCGGCACAATCTGCTCCACACTGCGCGTTGGGGGGCTCACCCCACCCCTGAACCCCTCGCACGTGACCTCAACCCGCAAGCCGGTCACAGACCAAACACCGAACGGGACACCGGTCGTGCAGCATGGCCCAGCCACCGAGCCTTTGTGGGCCCCTGCACTGTCAGTCAAGGGCTGGTCGCTGCCTCCAGCAACACCCCTGACCTTAATTGTTTTGCGCCCCATTTGGATTCCCGCTTTCTTTTTTTTTGCCTTCGTCCCCTCTCACGCGCCCCTTTTTTGTTGTTCTTGCTTTGGGCTGCCTTGCTCCCCCAACCCCTCCCTTCCCCCACGTTTTCCCGTCTTTGTTTCTGTTGGCTTGGTTTGTCTGCCACCCCTTGTCTCTCTGGTTTTTTCCACGCCCCACGTTATTAAGAAACACCGGTTTGCAACAAAACAGTACAACAACACAACACACCATCTACCGTGTTGCTTTACCACAGAAGGGGGTGAATGGGCAAAGCGGAGGGGGGGGGATTGGGGTCCGCATTTTCTTTTGCAAATTTTCTGCAAGTGTCCGCCAGTTTTCCGCAATTGCTCTTTGCATGCCCTGTTTGTGCCCTGTGCAGAGGTGTTGCTCATTTAGGCTTCGGGAGGTTTGGTTATGGCCCCGCAATTTTCCCGCAATTTTCCTGTAGTTTTCCGCAATTTTTCGCAGGTGGATTTGACGTTCCCTGACCGCAATCCGACCCCCTCCCCCTGGGCAAAGTGAGGGACGCATAACGGGGTGTATGGCTCACCTGCTTTTGCATTTTTTTGCGCCTTCTTCCCTTGTCTTGGTGGCGCTTTCCCCTGAAGGAGATCGCATGTTCCATGTTCTGCGCCTGCGTCTCTCCTTCTGGTCCCTGGCCCAAGGGCCTGGGCTGCCGCCATTCCATCCACCATTGCTTTTGGGACGCGGCTCTATGACACCGTCCCGGACCTGCAGCCCCAAGTACCACCCTCAGACATTGGGAAAGGGGGCTGGGTTGGGTCTGGGGTGTGCCCACGCCCCGTCTTGGTGGCTGCTGCACGACGGTGACCCCCCCCCCCCCCAGGGTTGTGCTTAGTGTTTGGCCTATGGGACGGGGAGCGTAAATCATCCGGGACACCATGCGGAGCAGGGCACGTGGGGCTCACGCACACGGAAACGCAGCGAGGCAGGTTGTGGACGGCCTGAGGACGGAGGTGTGAGGACAGCAAAAACAGTCAAACGACCCCCACAACAACCAGCGCAACCCCAGTACACCAACTACTGGGCGCCGCTGACGCGCAAACGGCACATCCCGCCACATCCAGCACAGCCCCAGCACACGAACCACTGGGCTCCGCGAACGCGGAAACGACACCAGCAGGAGCACCGGCCACAGCGGCCGACAGAAAGCAGCGACCCGACGCAGCATGCGAAGGGAACAACGAACGATTGTCCAGGGCCCCGGAAAGAAACAACAACCAGACGGAAGGTCACACAGGGGGGTGTGAGGGCAAAAAGAATATGGGTGTACCTAAAATGGGCCTCTCATTGTTGGCTCTCTATTGAAAATTTCATGTTTCCCAAGAGGAAAATGTTTTTGGTTTTGGGTGGAGGGATGATTTGGCCTGGGGGGGGGGGTCCGCCAGATCAGCCCCCCCCCCCCCCCGCCCCCAACCCCCGTGGATAAGCACCTCCCTGGCCCTCCGGTGCCTCTCGGCCGTTGGAGGCCCGAGGCCAAAGGGACAGCGGGGCCGCTGTGGTGCGCAAAACCGGGTCCCGACCGCGACGCCCCAAACCTCCCGCGGATCACCGGCGGCGGTGCGTAGGTCGCCAGCGCCAAGTTCTGCCGGGGGCTCCTGCGCCGGCGCGCCGCGGACGCGGCGGTAGACTACACGGTGCTTGTGGACCCCCCGCGCGCGGGACTGGACGCGGAGACGCTGGCCCTCGTGCAGCGCCATGCGCACGTCCTGTACATCTCCTGCAACCCCGAGGCCCTGCGGCGCGACGTGGCGAGGCTTCAGCCCACGCACGAGGTCCCGCCAGCCCCTCTCTGCCGTCGCCCCTAACCCCCACCCCCACCCCACGCCGCGCCATCGACGGTCGATAGCCAAACCGGACAGCGCTCCGGCATCCGACCGCCCGTGTTCGAACCAGGGCTGTCCTCTTTGTTTGTGTGTGTTCAGGACAGCCCTTAAGGACAGCCCCTGGTGACCAGCAGCCGCCAACCGCCAACCGCCAACCACCGCCAACCTCTAACCGCCGCCCGCCGCCCAACCGCCAAACGACCGTCGACCGCCGCCAACCGCCCACCGCCAACTGCCACCAACCACCAACCGCCAAACCACCGCTAACCGCCACCAACTGGCCACCGCCGACCCCCTGCAACCGCCAACCATTGTTCAATAACGCTTCTGTGGTCTTGTTCTTGCCCATGTCTTGCCCATGAAGCAGAGAGCGTCAACGTTCGTTTCTGTTGGCTTTACAAACCCTTTTGTTTTCCCCCTTAAGGACAGCCCTGGTTCGAACCCACGCTCCGGAATGACCCTTCGGCTTTACCGGGGCGGGACGTGAGGCGTGAAGGCCCCGGAGGCCCCCGCACGCCGCCCGCGGAGGCCGAGGGGCCGCGCCGGAGGTCTGACGTGTTGTGAGGCGTTGGCATCACCGTCTGTGGTACGCCGAGGGGTGGCGTGGGGGTCCGCTGCCCCGAAAGAACTGCCAACCGCCGCAGCGCCCGCCGCTCCTGTCAGGAGCTGATGCGACCCACTGGCGGTGCACCGCCAAGTGCGGTCCGGCGACGCCATCTTCTGTCGGTTGACCGTCCAGCGCCGCGGCGTCCGAGTCTGAGGGGCTGTGTCAGTGAAGCGCAAACCGGCCCCCCAAGTCAACGGGAAATGAAGGCGAATCAACTACAAGAACGTCGCTCCAGTCCAGGCCACGGCTTAGTGGCGGCCGTGACCTACCCCCCGGGGGGGGGGGGGCGGTCAGAGGCCAAAAAAATTTGTGTACCGAAAATCCACCTCCAATTTTGGGCCCCTTTGATTTTTTTTTTCTTTTTTGTTGAGGGAAGATGTTCTGATGTGGGCGGGTGGGGGATGGGTCAGGCGGAGGAGCCCAGGCTGCAGCGATGCTTTAGAACGGCCGTACACCGTATGAGGAGGGGGGTACCTTTTGCAGCCCCCCCTGACCCCCGCCCCCTCCTCCCCTTCCCATGTTTTAGGCTGGCAGCCAAAATTTTGCTTCGGCCCCAAGAGAATTTACGCTTAAAAATTTTCGGCCCGTGCGGGAACTGACGGAACGGTCCAAGCAGAGGGTTTGTCTTGGGTCGTGCGACATCGAACACCGCGGGCCGCACGCACGAGAGCGACACATCATGAGGACACCGCCGGAGACATTGCGCTTGGAAACCATCGCATGCGACGGCTTCGCCCCCGTGCGCACGCGACGAGAAGAGGCCCGACCCCCCGGCTGCTGCCGGTGACACGCATTTCTGATGGCAGCAGGGGACCAACGGAGGCAGGCACCCAGAACAGAAAATCGCTGGGCAACACTTGGGCAGCAGCGGGGGGGGGGGGGTCTGTAATTTTTCGCAATTTTTCGCAATTTTTTTTTTCGCAATTTCGCAATTGTCCGTAGTTTTCCGCACGTTTCCGCACTCCTTCCGCGATTCCTTTTTGCTCGTGCATGCGGGTGCCCTGTGTGTCCCCTGTGCAGACGTGTTGCTCTTTGAGGCTTCGGGAACTTTGGTTATGGCACCGCAATTCTTCCGCAATTTTCCGCAATTTTCGCATGCGGACTTGACGCTCCCTGACCGCAACCCTCCCCCCCCCCCCGCGCCCCTGGCAGCAGTCGCAAGATGACCCCCTGGACAGCACGGCATTGTTTGAGGGGATGGGAAGAGCGCTTGCGGAGGGCGCGGGGGGGGGGGGGGGGCTTGGGCTTCAAGACCCCCGACGCCGGCGAAGGGGGCTCGGGCGAAGGGGCCTCCGTGACGGTTCTTGGTGCCAAGTCGCCGATCCGAAGGCACGAGCGCGTGCGCATTGTCCGGAGCCGAAGCACGATCATTTCTGGGCCCAACGATCACACCGGAATGCGTCACCACCGACCGCTGTCGGTTGGCGCCCGCCGCCGTCGAGGCCCCACCGGAAGCCGTCAGTCCACACGAAGTGCGGGTTCGTCACCGCCAACACCGACTGCCCGCTCAAAGTGCAGCCGGAAGCGCTGCCATCGTCACGCCGGGGGTTGTGCCGGGCGGTGGGCGGTTGTGGGGTTGTGTGTGGGTGGAGACCCGTGCGAGTGCTGGCGTGTGGGGCCCTCCCTTCCCTCAGGTGCGCCGCATGGCCGTGTTCGACCACTTCGCGTACACATTGCACTTGGAGTGCGGGGCTTACCTTCGGAGACGGCGCGCGGAGGACAGCTGACGGGCACAACTGCCGGCGCGGGGCGGTGCGTCGCCGTCAGGCGTCAGGCGGAGTTGGGTACCAAGGGAAAGGGGGCGGAATGATTGGGCCCGTCCAGTTCAGAGTCAGGCCCGGAGAACGCACGGTAGACTACCAGAGACGACCACGCCTGCTCGGGATTGTGCGTCAGCCAGAGTCCACAGCACATATTCCTGGCCCTATGGCGTAGCAAGTGTGGTGACCAAAACAAGCGGCGGAGCGCCATAACAAGCCTTGTGTATATGCGGGGGGGGGGGGCTCCTTTTAACAACTCGGCACCACTTGGGGGG
>OZ038379.1:177282054-177520607 GCA_964036045.1 Eutreptiella sp. 'Long Island Sound 2002'
TAATTGGAGCCCAAATCAACACACGAAGCAGTGCAAACGTGCGCGTGGGCGCCACCAAACGATATCCTCAAAATTTTGAAAAAATTCGAAATTTTTCAGGCTATTTTGGTCAGCACACAGTCAGGCCCGCGCACGGGGGTCGCCAAGCCGCGGCCCTCCCAAGGCCCCCAAGGAGGGCCAACACGCGAGGAGGCCCGGACCCTACTCGGCGCCGCGCGCCACCGTCCCCCACGTGTGACCCGTGTTGAAGTTCCTCCGGGGGACCTCTGCACCGCGTCTGTCCTCCGCAGGTTTGTGAGGAGAAGTGGCGGTCCGCGGACGACTACACACGGCAGCTGCTGTCCCCCATGGCCGGCCACGCCTCGTGGATCTTGTCGCGCTGGAACTTCCTGGCCAAAGTCAGCGAGTACATGGACAAGGCCACGGACCCCACGGCCTGTTTCTTCAGCAGCATTTTGGCCGTGCACAACGGCGAGTACCAGAAGGCACGCCCCCCTGTGGCCCGTGCCCCCTGCCCTACGCCTGTCCCCTCCCCCCCCCCCCCCCGCGCCCCATGTCTCTGCGCCACGCACCCCATGCCTCGGGCCCTACACCCCCTACACCTCACCCCCTACCTATGACCCCCCGTTGGTGGATTACCGATTGATTGAAGGTGCAGGTTGGGCGGCGGGAGGGGCGGGTAATAGCTGCCTCCTCCCATATTCGCACCTTCAGCTGGTAGTCGTCCTTGCATGCTGGAAGTTGATTTGGATCTTGAGTCTGACAATGCCCATGAGCACCCTCCTGGCACAGGCATCCTTGCCGCAGCTTTGGGAGAAATCACTGTGTCACGCTCATTGGCAGGCCAATGACTTGGTGGCATCCGCTTTGATGTGATTCGTCTCTGTGCTCAAAAGGGGGGTTAGAGGTCCCTGGTCCTGGTGGTGTGGTTGTGGTGCAGATATGTACGTATACACGCATATACGCGTATACGTATAGTCTGTGGACACTGTGCATAGTTTGTAGATACTGTGCACATACACGTTTACTCGAGTATAGTCTGTGGACACTGTGCAACACAAGTAGACGCAGCCTGCTAATTGTAGACACTGTCCGCATGTTGTAGACGCAAAGAGACATTATTTGGGCCCCTTCGGCCCCCTTCCGTCAAAAACGGTCCGCTAACGGCGTTTACCTGTGCACAAGGGCACATATACGCGTATGCGTAGACGCGACGTATACGCGTATACGCGTGTATACGTACAGCCCTCTTGTGGTGGTGGGGGTAGGGGCTTTTTTCGGGGTTTGGGGTTGGTTCATAAGTGGGGGGTTTGGCCTACATGTGACACAGGGGGTTGGCCTACCCTCCGCGCCCTGCTCTGTAGCGTGCAGCCCAGGCCTCAAGCCTGTGCCCCACACCCTACGCCGCGTGCCCGGCCTGCCCGGCCCACATGTCGTGTCCATGGCGCCATATGCCCGATGCCTTTTGCCCTTTGGTGGCTCCGCCAGGCCCGATCCCCCGAGGCCCGTCCCCTTTGCATCAGCGAAAGCCCCGACCCCCCCCCCCCCCTGTGCCCATCTTCCCGCCGTCGTGCCCTGCCCCCCTGCGCCCCAGGCCTCGCTGCTGGTGGACCAGTGCCGCAAGCTGCTGGCCCCCAGCCTCGCCGCGTACGTCAGCGAGAGCTACGACCGGGCGTACTACTCCGTCGTGCAGCTGCAGCTCCTCAGCGAACTGGAGGAGGTCATCTCCTTCAAGAAGTCCGGCGAGCACGGGGAGCAGCCGCGCTCGGAGGACGGCAGCCCGCCCAAGAAGTTCGCGGACCTCAACGACCGGCGCAACCAGCTCCGGCACGTGTGGGGCTGCGGCTGAAGGGCATGCAGCTGCACGTGCAGTACTGGGAGGAGGTGCTGGCGGTGCAGTCCCTGGCCCTGGCCCCGCACGAGAACATGAACTCGTGGCTGAAGTTCTCCAACCTCTGCCGCCAGACCTACAAGCCCAAGCTCGCCCAGACCACCCTCATCAACCTCCTGACCGACGAGCTCATCGGATCGTTCAAGGAGGGCTCCTTCAAGCCGTCGATGCTGCTCACGGCCAAGGACGCCCCGCGGGAGGTCCGTGGCTTGTCCGCCCCGGCGACGCGCGCGGGGCCCTCCGTCGGGACCGGGGGGGGGGGGGGTGGGGGGGCTTTGGAAGCCTTTGGGAAGTCGGGTTTTCAACTCCAGGTGGGGGTGGGGGGGTCGATAAAGCCCCCCAACACTGGGGGGGGGGGGGGCGGGGAAAGGGCTCAACTGACAGGACCATTGATCAGTTTTTATGAATTCTGGCGCCGAAGGCGCCCAAAATTTTTTTGAGCATTGAAAACGGTCTTTTTTTTTTTTTTTCACTGAACACATGGCAAATGATGACTTTTCTGAACCCATCGACGCGCTGATTCCAAAAATCCCGTTTTCATTTTTGGCCGGATTTCGGGTCCGGGTCACCTCCGGGGCCCGGGGGTCCCGGAGTTGAAAGCCTCACCCCACCCCACCCCACCCCACCCCCGGAGCTGAAAGCCTGCCCACCCCTTTCTTTGCTTGATTGGTTCGTTGGTGGACCGCCCACTGCAGCCGGTCGGTCGCCAACGGCCGACGATTGGCCGCCCACTGCCAGGGGTACTCCTGTGCTCACTAGTCATGGACGTCGTGGGTTCGAATCCGGCCAGCCCCACTGAGCGACACGCGGAGGGTGTCATGCAATGTCGAACACAAACCCGGGGCGGCCGCCCACAAGTGAGAGCTCTTGACGTACCACCGGTAGCGCAGAGGTCACCGCTCCCAGACTCCAGGCAGGCAGAGTGGAGCCTGAACCAGAGTTGTGCTTAGTGTTCGGCCCACGGGACGCGGGAGATGGGGATGGGGATGCGGATGGGTGAGTATGAGGGCAAAAAAAAGTTTGTGTACTAAAATGGGCCTCTCATTTTTGGCTCTGTATTCAAAATTTCATTTCTACCCAGAGGAAATTTTTTTGGTGTCGGGTGGATGTGTGGGTCCGCCAAATCAGCCCCCGCCCCCCCCCCCCCCCCCCCCCCCCCTGTGGGTAAGCTCCGCTTGCTGCAGGGGAGGTGAGTACACGGATCGCCACACCGGCATCTTCAGACGCCATGTCCTCTTTTTTTTTTGTGCGGTTAGCCTCAGGCCGACGGCGTCGGCGGTTTGTAGCGGGGCCCTGCCCTTGTGCTGTGCAGGGGCTTGGGCATTGCGGACACCCCCCTGCTCCCGCTCTGTATGCTGCATGCTGTGGTCTAGGGCCGAGCCTGGCATGGCTGCAAGTGGAGGAGACCCCGGCGATGACAGATCCACCTCCCACACACCACGTCATATAAAGGGTAATGGGTAGCGGGTAATGGGTATGGTTTATTCCATTGTTCTACTGAGGGTCACGACTGCATTGGAGAATAAAGTGGCACTCTACTTATAGTACAGTTGCACGTTGAGGAGGGCCATTCGACCATTGGACTCCAACCAGGTCTCACACCCCCGTTGCGTGTGTCCCTCTCATGCCATTCCAGCTGCACACAGCCCTTTGTGCCACCGGCACAACCGGATGGGGAGGGAGTACTAGGAGTACAAGTACAGGGAATGGAGTACGAAGAAATACCTGCGGGTACGGGTAAAGGGGAATGGAGCAGGAGGCCACGGAGGCGGAGAGGACTTGTGGGTGAGGGGGGGGGGGGGGGGGCGGTGTTGCAGCTGCAACACAGGAGGGATCTGGGCACAGGATGGGGAGCGGAGAGAGACGTGCAGCTGCAGCCCGGGAAGGCGGTGTGGATGGAACCGGGTTGGTCGGGCAGGTACAGAGTAGCAGCGGGAGGGCGGAGGTGGTGGGGATGCATATGACATGGCAGGCGGACCAAAGAGACGGAGTGCCGACGAGACAAGAGTGGGGAGGGGAGATGCCGGGAGGGGGAACGAACCATGGAGAGGTACGTACACACTTCACACAGACGGCGTATGTTGCGGCGGCAGACGCCCATGGAGCAGAGCGTCAAGAAACAAACAGGCACCAGACGGGCCATGGCGCATGCAGCCCCGGCCGACGCGCTTGCCCTGCAGGTGGTGTGTGCCTACTTCGAGCACATGTGGGGCGTCGGGGACAAGGCGGAGGCGTTCAGTCTCATGTCCGAGTACGTCAGCAAGATGCAGGCCATCTCGAACCCGGCCCACCTCTCCCTCAAGTCGAAGGGGTACCTCACGCTGGGGAAGTGGCAGCAGCAGCTGCAGAAGGACTGCTCCTCCAACGAGCACAAGCGGACCGTCATCCTCCAGAACCTGCAGCTCGCCACGCAGTTCGACCCCGGATCCCACGAGGCCTGGCACGCCTGGGCCCTGTTCAATCAGAAGATCGCCGAGCGGCTGCAGAAGAAGAAGAACCCTCCAGAGGTGCTGCGGCTGCCCCTCCGCGTGAACCTCCGTCCCCCGTCGCCTTGAGGGCGGGCTGACCCCCCAACCCCCGGGGATGCATTAGAAGCGAAGGGGCCTCAGAGGCGGCTCCAGAAACGGTTAGACAGGCGGTTGGAGGGGGTTGCAGAAGCAGTTGTGGGCTGTTACTGTCGGTTACAAATGCCATTGAAGCTGGCAATTGCCGTCAGGTGGACAGTGGCTGGGCATACGCTGGGCGCCCTGGAGGGGGGAGGGGGGTACCCCCTCCCCCCCTTCCAATGCACCCCTGCCCCCAAGCCCCCTTCCTCCTCGACATTCCGGGCCCGGGGCGCACTGCACGTGAGAGACTCAACACAAACCCGATGGCAAAGCGCCTGGACGTGCTGCGCACCACCGATGGGGACCACCTGGGGATCTGCAACCCCCTGGGCCCTGTGTGACATGCCCCGAATCAGATGTGGTGGTGGGCACCCTCCGAACTCCGCTGCCTTGGGAAGGACGGAATGTGAAGCATTGCCGGCGTGGGAGGGGCGCTACGGGGGCGGAAGCGGCACGTGTCACGACTGTCCCCACGCAATGTCGACGGTTTGTTTCCAAAGCCTCAAACCAGTGCGAACACTTGGTTGTATCCACGGGGGGGCCGCCGGGACCGGACCCTTTACGCCCCCCCCCCCCCAGACCCAGCCCCCCCCCCCCCCCCCTTCTTGGCAGCCCCCCTTCCCCCCCCAGACCCAGCCCCCCCCCCCCCCCCCCCCCCCCCCCCCCCCCGCCCTGAAAGTGGTCCCAGAGTGGGAGGGAGTCGGCGTATGGCCCGTTGCTACGGCCCCCCCGTGGTTGTATCCCCCAGCGCACTTACTCAGCCTTCATAACCCCCGCCTTGCCCCCGCCGCCCCGCCGCACGCGCCAAGTCAGTGCGCAGGGCGACGGTATCCCGGACGAAGCAACGCGCAGCAGTCGCTTGCTCCCAAGCGAACCAGTTACCGGAGCTCTGGGCGGCTGTTGTCGCCCCCGGCGTTTGTCTGCCGGCCCGACAAGTCTGCCCCGACTTGACAGTGCGATTGTGGTTGTACTGCGTGTAGACCCACGACGAGTTTTGAGCCTGAGCCAAGCCTGAGCCCAAGGGCAAGGCAACCCCCCAAGCCTGGCCCTGAAAGGCAGCACCAACGGGACCGCGGTGTCTCGCAGAAGGAGGGGGTCCTTTTTGTCGCTGGGCTCTGCGGTTGCAGGGCGGCACCGACAACGCTGTGGCCCCGGAGGGCCCCCAGATGTGGTCAGCGCCACGTTCCCGCCCCCCAGTGCCGTGCGCCTCTTGACCACCGGCATTCTGCGTATCGGGGGACATGTGCCACACGATGGGATGTGACAGTGGGTGGATCTGCCTGTTTGGGCGGGGGGGGGGGGGGGCACGGAATGTATCCGGGCAGGGCCCTCGCCCTGAGACAGTCCACAGCACCGCACATTGACGCCTGGTATCATTTCGGTGCTTGACCACCAAAGGGGAGGGGGTGTAACACCCCCTCCCCTTTGGTTTCAGGGCTTTGCCCTGCGAAAGATGACCGCCTTTGTGGTTCCCCCGCCCCGCCCCGCCCCGGCTGCCCCCCCCTTATTCGACCGATCGTTGATTGTTGGGTCACAGTGGAATCCGTCCGGACCCCCCCCCCCAGGCCTTTGCTTCGTGGGGGCGGGGACTGGGGGTGACCCCCTTCCCTGGTGTGGGCATCTCAGTAGGATCCAGCCCCACATGCCAGTCAGCTCAGTAGGAAGGAGCCCCGCCCTGTGGGCAACTGAGTAGGACCCAGCGCCATCCACAAGGCTCCTTACTAGGAACCCGCCCTGACCCCCCCCCCGCATTAAGCAAAGGCCTGCCCCCCCCCCCCCCCGTCCCCTGCGCATTCCAAAATACGGGCGGCTGTGTGCAGCCTGGACGCCGAAACGCTGCGCTGCACATGTGGTGTGCCTGACAGCTGCTCTGCCTCTCTTTTCCGTACCCCCGAGGGCGATGATCTGCATCGAGGCAGGCAACCCCCGGGTGGGACCGCTGCATGGCGCGCGCACAACAGCGGAAACGCGTGCCGTTCATGGTTTGATTGTGCGACTTTGGAAAGGGATTTCGCGGATTTGGGCACAAATCGTGGTTCCAGTTCCCCGGTGGAGGCGGTTGTGTCGCGCGCGCCGTGCACGCGCTCGCTCTCACTACTGCTCGCGACCATGCTGAGCCAGGAAGCCAGCGGGGGGGGGGGGGCTCTCCTTTTGGGGGCAGAGGGTTGCGCCTATGCGCTCGGAGGTCCCCTGCAATACTTGAGAGATTGAAGGTGGAGCTGGGGGGTGTCTCCGGTATACCGTGTCAATATTAACGACTGGCGAAATAATGAGTTTTGTGTTGGGTGCTTTGAATTTCATTTTCGCAAAAATTTGTGCGACAGCACCCAGAAATGGAAGAAAGTGTTTCATTTTGCGATTCTGCGAAACTTATTCTTGTGCAGCTTTTTTTGGTTGGCTGAGGCAAAATTTGTTTTTTTGCTTTGTTTTGCGTTTGGCCTTTTGTGGGGGGGTGGGGGTTGTTTCATTCATTTTTGGCTCTGGAATGGCAGTCCATACCTACAGAGGCACACAAATGAGCTCTTTGCACATCAAAAGAGTCCTGAGGTTGCCCAACGGGATGTCGTTGGGCAGGTTCTGCAGGACTGGTACCCAGATTTTACCATGCCAATATGACGATGCCTTTGCAAAAAAAAGCACAGCGGCCCGGTTTGCTGCTGCAGCAAAGCACGCCACAGCCGATTCATGGGGAATGTACCGGCCGACGCTTGCGGCACAGTGGCTCTGCTGCCTGTTATTCACCGAGGCTGAATTCGTGTGTGTGTGGATATTCTGTGAGTGTACTTAGTTACCGAGACTGTCTCGTACTGTTGCAGAACTGTTGCAGGTTCGTCAGAAAACAAAGGTTTCGGATGTGGTGGGGGGGGGGGGGGGGGGCGCACGCTTTCCCGGTCAGTGCCGGACCCTCCGGTGGATGGGGGGCGTGGATTGCACAACAGGTGTGTCCCGGGCTCGTTGAGGGAGAGCGCACGCCCGGTAGGTCCATGGCCTTGTCCACACATCCCCCGCCGCTGCCCGCAGGTGCTGCTGCCGTACCTGAGCTGCGCGATCCGAGGGTTCGTGCAGTCCATTTCGCTGTGCAGCTCCGACATCAGCATGTCCGTGCAGGACATCCTGCGGCTGCTGACCATCTGGTTCAACAACGGGGACCTGGAGGAGGTGGCGGCGGCGGTGGAGGTGGGCATGAACAACATCAGCCTCGAGGCGTGGCTGCAGGTGCTCATCGGGGGGCGCAAGGGGATGCCACTGGCAGCGCCGAGGCGGCCAACGGGCTTTTGGATGGGGATGCAGGGACACCGCCCCCCCTCCCCCCCCCGCCTCCCCCTTTCTTTCCCTTTCGGCCTCGTCTCCCTCTGTTCCACGGTCCTTTGTCGTTTCAGACCCGCGATTGCCCCGCACGCGTGCCTGCGCGGGGGCGACAGCCCATCGCCGGGTGCGCACACGCGGCGGCAGAAGGCATTCCCCGCCGTCAGACCCCGGGCATTGGTCCGGCTTTGCCGCTGCCGAGTCGCGACTCTGGGGTCAGCAGGCTGCCCCTCCGGCCCGTCGCAGGTGGACGAATTTAGGTGACTCAAATGTGACTCGTCCGTCGCCTGCCCGCCGTGGCCGGCAGTGGATGGGAACAGTTATTGTTGTGGAATGTGGAGGTTGGCCATCATCCCCCCCCCCTGGGTTTGTGAGAACCGGAGCCCGATAGAAAGCGGCATGAGCGAATCGACCTATGTGTCCCGGTACAACCCCCTCCCCCCCGCGCGGTACAGCGCAGGGTGCGGACTGGTCACATAATTGCCACATCCTGCGCTCACTCCTGTCGGCACCGAGGGACGCTGGTGCCGTGGCTACGGGGGTGGGGGGTAGGGGAGGTGGAAGTAAGGGAGCTCCCTTCCCGTTGCCCCTCTGTGCACGGCTGTCGGGGTTCGGTAGGTCGGCATGGCGCCAGCGCACGTGCAGGTCGCTGCCGAACTACGCATACTCCGACCACGGGACACCCGTCCGCCGGCGTTGGATGGGAGGTGCCTACGGTGTTTGCATGGGCCGCTGACGAGTCTTTTTCTCTTCGAGTCGCCTCCTTGTGTCCGACCGCCTGCGCTCCGTCTCCCTCGTCGTGCACACCAATGAGGCCCCAGACTTCTGCTTCACACATTGGCTTGGCTAGTCTAGGCTGAACCCGCCACGAAGAAAGGAAAGGGGGGCAGGCCTCGATACTGCCCAGTCCAGCAAGGCCCGTTCTGTCATCTTCACTCCGCGCCACCCGGTGCCTCCTCATGGCTTGCCTTTCAGTGGGGCTCGATAAAGCCCCCACAAAACTGGGTAACCAGACCCCATGAGACCAACATTTGGGCTTCAACAACGGTCAAAACCCCGTTTTATTGCCGACAAGAATCTTCTTTTTTTCGTGAAATGTGGGGTCCCAGTCACCTCTGGGCCGCCGTGGGGGCTGAAGGGGGTCCGGCCAGAGGGCTCTACGCCCCGTTTGCGATTGTAAGTTGATGGCGTTGCCCGAGGGGTATGAGCACAGCGATGGGGACGCCCTTGTCTCGGTGGCAGACGATTGCAGCGTCGCGTCGCTGAATTGTCGGGGCGGCGCCGGTCGACGGCCCCGGGGCGTCACGTGGCCACTTCCCTGTCCGTTCGTGTCCTCCGTTGCAGGTGATCCCCCAGATCATCGCCCGCATGCAGTCACCCACCCCCAGCGTCAGTGAAGGGGTCAGCGCGCTGCTCACGCGCATCGGGCAGCACCACCCGCAGGCCCTGATATACCCCCTGACGGTGGCGGCGAAGGACACCGGGGCGGGCCTGACGATCCTCGAAAAGATGAAGGAGCACTCGCAGTCGCTGGTCAGCCAGGCCTCTTTGGTGTCCGATGAGCTGATCCGAGTGGCCATCCTGTGGTCTGAGCAGGTGCGCCGACGAGTGTGGGGAGTGGCGGAGGTGCGGGGGAATGGGATGAGTGTGGGGAGTGGCAGAGGTGCGGGGGAATGGGATGAGTGTGGGGAGTGGCAGAGGTGCGGGGGAATGGGATGAGTGTGGGGAGTGGCAGAGGTGCGGGGGAATGGGATGAGTGTGGGGTGTGGCAGAGGTGCGGAGGAATGGGATGAGTGTGGGGTGTGGGCCACTTCTGATTTTGCCCCCCGCTCTGAAGCGGTGGGGCTCCCCGATACGGCAGGGGTGAGGTAGCCAATTTGCCCACTTGTGGGCCACTTCTGATTCTGCCCCCCGCTCTGCAGCGGTGGGGCTCCCCGATACGGCAGGGGTGAGGTAGCCAATTTGCCCACTTGTGGGCCACTTCTGATTTTGCCCCCCGCTCTGAAGCGGTGGGGCTCCCCGATACGGCAGGGGTGAGGTAGCCAATTTGCCCACTTGTGGGCCACTTCTGATTTTGCCCCCCGCTCTGCAGCGGTGGGGCTCCCCGATACGGCAGGGGTGAGGTAGCCAATTTGCCCACTTGTGGGCCACTTCTGATTCTGCCCCCCGCTCTGAAGCGGAGGGGATCCCCGATACGGCAGGGGTGAGGTAGCCAATTTGCCCACTTGTGCGCCACTTCTGATTTTGCCCCCCGCTCTGCAGCGGTGGGGCTCCCCGATACGGCAGGGGTGAGGTAGCCAATTTGCCCACTTGTGCGCCACTTCTGATTTTGCCCCCCGCTCTGCAGCGGTGGGGCTCCCCGATACGGCAGGGGTGAGGTAGCCAATTTGCCCACTTGTGGGCCACTTCTGATTTTGCCCCCCGCTCTGCAGCGGTGGGGCTCCCCGATACGGCAGGGG
This sequence comes from Eutreptiella sp. 'Long Island Sound 2002', assembly GCA_964036045.1. NCBI lineage: Eukaryota > Euglenozoa > Euglenophyceae > Eutreptiales > Eutreptiaceae > Eutreptiella > Eutreptiella sp. 'Long Island Sound 2002'. The sequence goes on from OZ038379.1 coordinate 177,292,317, forward strand.
TGAGGTAGCCAATTTGCCCACTTGTGGGCCACTTCTGATTTTGCCCCCCGCTCTGCAGCGGTGGGGCTCCCCGATACGGCAGGGGTGAGGTAGCCAATTTGCCCACTTGTGCGCCACTTCTGATTTTGCCCCCCGCTCTGCAGCGGTGGGGCTCCCCGATACGGCAGGGGTGAGGTAGCCAATTTGCCCACTTGTGGGCCACTTCTGATTTTGCCCCCCGCTCTGCAGCGGTGGGGCTCCCCGATACGGCAGGGGTGAGGTAGCCAATTTGCCCACAAGAGGGCCACTTCTGATTTTGCCCCCCGCTCTGCAGCGGTGGGGCTCCCCGATATGGCAGGGGTGAGGTAGCCAATTTGCCCACTTGTGGGCCACTTCTGATTCTGCCCCCCGCTCTGCAGCGGTGGGGCTGCCCGATACGGCAGGGGTGAGGTAGCCAATTTGCCCACAAGTGGGCCACTTCTGATTTTGCCCCCCGCTCTGCAGCTGTGGGGCTCCCCGATATGGCAGGGGTGAGGTAGCCAATTTGCCCACAAGTGGGCCACTTCTGATTTTGCCCCCCGCTCTGCAGCGGTGGGGCTCCCCGATACGGCAGGGGTGAGGTAGCCAATTTGCCCACTTGTGGGCCACTTCTGATTCTGCCCCCCGCTTTGAAGCGGTGGGGCTCCCCGATACGGCAGGGGTGAGGTAGCCAATTTGCCCACTTGTGGGCCACTTCTGATTTTGCCCCCCGCTCTGAAGCGGTGGGGCTCCCCGATACGGCAGGGGTGAGGTAGCCAATTTGCCCACTTGTGGGCCACTTCTGATTTTGCCCCCCGCTCTGCAGCGGCGGGGCTCCCCGATACGGCAGGGGTGAGGTAGCCAATTTGCCCACTTGTGGGCCACTTCTGATTTTGCCCCCCGCTCTGAAGCGGTGGGGCTCCCCGATACGGCAGGGGTGAGGTAGTCAATTTGTCCACAAGTGAGCCACTTCTGATTTTGCCCCCTGCTCTGAAGCGGTGGGGCTCCGCGATACGGCAGGGGTGAGGTAGCCAATTTGCCCACTTGTGGGCCACTTCTGATTTTGCCCCCCGCTCTGAAGCGGTGGGGCTCCCCGATACGGCAGGGGTGAGGTAGCCACTTTGCCCACTTGTGCGCCACTTCTGATTTTGCCCCCCGCCCTGCAACGGTGGGGCTCCCCGATACGGCAGGGGTGAGGTAGCCACTTTGCCCACAAGTGGGCCACTTCTGATTTTGCCCCCCGCTCTGCAGCGGTTGGGCTCCCCGATACGGCAGGGGTGAGGTAGCCAAGTTTCCCACTTGTGGGCCAGCGGTGGGGCTCCCCGATACGGCAGGGGTGAGGTAGCCAATTTGCCCACTTGTGGGCCACTTCTGATTCTGCCCCCCGCTCTGCAGCGGTGGGGCTCCCCGATACGGCACGGGTGAGGTAGCCAATTTGCCCACTTGTGGGCCACTTCTGATTCTGCCCCCCGCTCTGCAGCGGTGGGGCTCCCCGATACGGCAGGGGTGAGGTAGCCAATTCGCCCACTTGTGGGCCACTTCTGATTTTGCCCCCCGCTCTGCAGCGGTGGGGCTCCCCGATACGGCAGGGGTGAGGTAGCCAATTTGCCCACTTGTGGGCCACTTCTGATTTTGCCCCCCGCTCTGCAGCGGTGGGGCTCCCCGATACGGCAGGGGTGAGGTAGCCAATTTGCCCACTTGTGGGCCACTTCTGATTTTGCCCCCCGCTCTGAAGCGGTGGGGCTCCCCGATACGGCAGGGGTGAGGTAGCCAATTTGCTCACTTGTGGGCCACTTCTGATTCTGCCCGCCGCTCTGCAGCGGTGGGGCTCCCCGATACGGCAGGGGTGAGGTAGCCAATTTGCCCACTTGTGGGCCACTTCTGATTCTGCCCCCCGCTCTGCAGCGGTGGGGCTCCCCGATACGGCAGGGGTGAGGTAGCCAATTTGCCCACTTGTGGGCCACTTCTGATTCTGCCCCCCGCTTTGAAGCGGTGGGGCTCCCCGATACGGCAGGGGTGAGGTAGCCAATTTGCCCACTTGTGGGCCACTTCTGATTTTGCCCCCCGCTCTGAAGCGGTGGGGCTCCCCGATACGGCAGGGGTGAGGTAGCCAATTTGCCCACTTGTGGGCCACTTCTGATTTTGCCCCCCGCTCTGCAGCGGTGGGGCTCCCCGATACGGCAGGGGTGAGGTAGCCAATTTGCCCACTTGTGGGCCACTTCTGATTCTGCCCCCCGCTCTGCAGCTGTGGGGCTCCCCGATACGGCAGGGGTGAGGTAGTCCATTTGCCCACAAGTGGGCCACTTCTGATTCTGCCCCCCGCTCTGCAACGGTGGGGCCCCCCGATACAGCAGGGGTGAGGTAGCCAATTTGCCCACTTGTGGGCCACTTCTGATTCTGCCCCCCGCTCTGAAGCGGAGGGGATCCCCGATACGGCAGGGGTGAGGTAGCCAATTTGTCCACAAGTGGGCCACTTCTGATTTTGCCCCCCGCTCTGCAGCGGTGGGGCTCCCCGATACGGTAGGGGTGGGGTAGCCAATTTACCCACTTGTGGGCCACTTCTGATTTTGCCCCCCGCTCTGAAGCGGTGGGGCTCCCCGATACGGCGGGGGTGAGGTAGCCACTTTGCCCACTTGTGCGCCACTTCTGATTTTGCCCCCCGCCCTGCAACGGTGGGGCTCCCCGATACGGCAGGGGTGAGGTAGCCAATTTGCCCACTTGTGGGCCACTTCTGATTTTGCCCCCCGCTCTGCAGCGGAGGGGCTCCCCGATACGGCAGGGGTGAGGTAGCCAATTTGCCCACAAGTGGGCCACTTCTGATTTTGCCCCCCGCTCTGAAGCGGTGGGGCTCCCCGATACAGCAGGGGTGAGGTAGTCAATTTGCCCACTTGTGGGCTAGCGGTGGGGCTCCCCGATACGGCAGGGGTGAGGTAGCCAATTTGCCCACTTGTGGGCCACTTCTGATTCTGCCCCCCGCTCTGCAGCGGTGGGGCTCCCCGATACGGCAGGGGTGAGGTAGTCAATTTGCCCACAAGTGGGCCACTTCTGATTCTGCCCCCCGCTCTGCAGCGGTGGGGCCCCCCGATACGGCAGGGGTGAGGTAGTCAATTTGCCCACAAGTGGGCCACTTCTGATTTTGCCCCCCGCTCTACAGCGGTGGGGCTCCCCGATACGGCAGGGGTGAGGTAGCCAATTTGCCCACTTGTGGGCCACTTCTGATTTTGCCCCCCGCTCTGTAGCGGTGGGGCTCCCCGATACGGCAGGGGTGAGGTAGCCAATTTGCCCACTTGTGGGCCACTTCTGATTTTGCCCCCCGCTCTGAAGCGGAGGGGATCCCCGATACGGCAGGGGTGAGGTAGCCAATTTGTCCACAAGTGGGCCACTTCTGATTTTGCCCCCCGCTCTGAAGCGGTGGGGCTCCCCGATACGGCAGGGGTGAGGTAGCCAATTTGCCCACTTGTGGGCCACTTCTGATTTTGCCCCCCGCTCTGAAGCGGTGGGGCTCCCCGATACGGCAGGGGTGAGGTAGCCAATTTGCCCACTTGTGCGCCACTTCTGATTTTGCCCCCCGCCCTGCAACGGTGGGGCTCCCCGATACGGCAGGGGTGAGGTAGCCAATTTGCCCACTTGTGGGCCACTTCTGATTTTGCCCCCCGCTCTGCAGCGGTGGGGCTCCCCGATACGGCAGGGGTGAGGTAGCCAATTTGCCCACTTGTGGGCCACTTCTGATTTTGCCCCCCGCTCTGCAGCGGTGGGGCTCCCCAATACGGCAGGGGTGAGGTAGTCCATTTGCCCACAAGTGGGCCACTTCTGATTCTGCCCCCCGCTCTGCAACGGTGGGGCCCCCCGATACAGCAGGGGTGAGGTAGCCAATTTGCCCACTTGTGGGCCACTTCTGATTCTGCCCCCCGCTCTGAAGCGGAGGGGATCCCCGATACGGCAGGGGTGAGGTAGCCAATTTGTCCACAAGTGGGCCACTTCTGATTTTGCCCCCCGCTCTGCAGCGGTGGGGCTCCCCGATACGGTAGGGGTGGGGTAGCCAATTTACCCACTTGTGGGCCACTTCTGATTTTGCCCCCCGCTCTGAAGCGGTGGGGCTCCCCGATACGGCGGGGGTGAGGTAGCCACTTTGCCCACTTGTGCGCCACTTCTGATTTTGCCCCCCGCCCTGCAACGGTGGGGCTCCCCGATACGGCAGGGGTGAGGTAGCCAATTTGCCCACTTGTGGGCCACTTCTGATTTTGCCCCCCGCTCTGCAGCGGAGGGGCTCCCCGATACGGCAGGGGTGAGGTAGCCAATTTGCCCACAAGTGGGCCACTTCTGATTTTGCCCCCCGCTCTGAAGCGGTGGGGCTCCCCGATACAGCAGGGGTGAGGTAGTCAATTTGCCCACTTGTGGGCTAGCGGTGGGGCTCCCCGATACGGCAGGGGTGAGGTAGCCAATTTGCCCACTTGTGGGCCACTTCTGATTCTGCCCCCCGCTCTGCAGCGGTGGGGCTCCCCGATACGGCAGGGGTGAGGTAGTCAATTTGCCCACAAGTGGGCCACTTCTGATTCTGCCCCCCGCTCTGCAGCGGTGGGGCCCCCCGATACGGCAGGGGTGAGGTAGTCAATTTGCCCACAAGTGGGCCACTTCTGATTTTGCCCCCCGCTCTACAGCGGTGGGGCTCCCCGATACGGCAGGGGTGAGGTAGCCAATTTGCCCACTTGTGGGCCACTTCTGATTTTGCCCCCCGCTCTGTAGCGGTGGGGCTCCCCGATACGGCAGGGGTGAGGTAGCCAATTTGCCCACTTGTGGGCCACTTCTGATTTTGCCCCCCGCTCTGAAGCGGAGGGGATCCCCGATACGGCAGGGGTGAGGTAGCCAATTTGTCCACAAGTGGGCCACTTCTGATTTTGCCCCCCGCTCTGAAGCGGTGGGGCTCCCCGATACGGCAGGGGTGAGGTAGCCAATTTGCCCACTTGTGGGCCACTTCTGATTTTGCCCCCCGCTCTGAAGCGGTGGGGCTCCCCGATACGGCAGGGGTGAGGTAGCCAATTTGCCCACTTGTGCGCCACTTCTGATTTTGCCCCCCGCCCTGCAACGGTGGGGCTCCCCGATACGGCAGGGGTGAGGTAGCCAATTTGCCCACTTGTGGGCCACTTCTGATTTTGCCCCCCGCTCTGCAGCGGTGGGGCTCCCCGATACGGCAGGGGTGAGGTAGCCAATTTGCCCACTTGTGGGCCACTTCTGATTTTGCCCCCCGCTCTGCAGCGGTGGGGCTCCCCAATACGGCAGGGGTGAGGTAGTCAATTTGCCCACTTGTGGGCCAGCGGTGGGGCTTCCCGATACGGCAGGGGTGAGGTAGCCAATTTGCCCACTTGTGGGCCACTTCTGATTCTGCCCCCCGCTCTGCAGCGGTGGGGCTCCCCGATACGGCAGGGGTGAGGTAGCCAATTTGCCCACTTGTGGGCCACTTCTGATTTTGCCCCACGCTCTGCAGCGGTGGGGCTCCCCGATACGGCAGGGGTGAGGTACTCAATTTGCCCACAAGTGGGCCACTTCATATTTTGCCCCCCGCTCTGCAGCGGTGGGGCTCCCCGATACGGCAGGGGTGAGGTAGCCAATTTGCCCACTTGTGGGCCACTTCTGATTTTGCCCCCCGCTCTGAAGCGGAGGGGATCCCCGATACGGCAGGGGTGAGGTAGCCAATTTGCCCACTTGTGGGCCACTTCTGATTTCGCCCCCCGCTCTGCAGCGGTGGGGCTCCCCGATACGGCAGGGGTGAGGTAGCCACTTTGCCCACTTGTGGGCCACTTCTGATTTTGCCCCCCGCCCTGCAACGGTGGGGCTCCCCGATACGGCAGGGGTTAGGTAGTAAATTTGCCCACTTGTGCGCCACTTCTGATTTTGCCCCCCGCTCTGCAGCGGTGGGGCTCCCCGATACGGCAGGGGTGAGGTAGCCAATTTGCCCACTTGTGGGCCACTTCTGATTTTGCCCCCCACTCTGCAGCGGTGGGGCTCCCCGATATGGCAGGGGTGAGGTAGCCAATTTGCCCACTTGTGGGCTAGCGGTGGGGCTCCCCGATACGGCAGGGGTGAGGTAGCCACTTTGCCCACTTGTGCACCACTTCTGATTTTGCCCCCCGCCCTGCAACGGTGGGGCTCCCCGATACGGCAGGGGTGAGGTAGTAAATTTGCCCACAAGTGGGCCACTTCTGATTTTGCCCCCCGCTCTACAGCGGTGGGGCTCCCCGATACGGCAGGGGTGAGGTAGCCAATTTGCCCACTTGTAGGCCACTTCTGATTTTGCCCCCCGCTGTGCAGCGGTGGGGCTCCCCGATACGGCAGGGGTGAGGTAGTCAATTTGCCCACAAGTGGGCCACTTCTGATTTTGCCCCCCGCTCTGCAGCGGTGGGGCTCCCCGATACGGCAGGGGTGAGGTAGCCAATTTGCCCACTTGTGGGCCACTTCTGATTTTGCCCCCCGCTCTGTAGCGGTGGGGCTCCCCGATACGGCAGGGGTGAGGTAGCCAATTTGCCCACTTGTCGGCCACTTCTGATTTTGCCCCCCGCTCTGCAGCGGTGGGGATCCCCGATACGGCAGGGGTGAGGTAGCCAATTTGTCCACAAGTGGGCCACTTCTGATTTTGCCCCCCGCTCTGAAGCGGTGGGGCTCCCCGATACGGCAGGGGTGAGGTTGCCAATTTGCCCACTTGTGGGCCACTTCTGATTTTGCCCCCCGCTCTGAAGCGGTGGGGCTCCCCGATACGGCAGGGGTGAGGTAGCCACTTTGCCCACTTGTGCGCCACTTCTGATTTTGCCCCCCGCTCTACAGCGGTGGGGCTCCCCGATATGGCAGGGGTGAGGTAGCCAATTTGCCCACTTGTGGGCCACTTCTGATTTTGCCCCCCGCTGTGCAGCGGTGGGGCTCCCCGATACGGCAGGGGTGAGGTAGCCAATTTGCCCACAAGTGGGCCACTTCTGATTTTGCCCCCCGCTCTGCAGCGGTGGGGCTCCCCGATACGGCAGGGGTGAGGTAGTCAATTTGCCCACAAGTGGGCCACTTCTGATTTTGCCCCCCGCCCGGCAACGGTGGGGCTCCCCGATACGGCAGGGGTGAGGTAGCCAATTTGCCCACTTGTGGGCCACTTCTGATTTTGCCCCCCGCTCTGCAGCGGTGGGGATCCCCGATACGGCAGGGGTGAGGTAGCCACTTTGCCCACTTGTGGGCCACTTCTGATTTTTCCTCCCGCTCTGCAGCGGTGGGGCTCCCCGATACGGCAGGGGTGAGGTAGTCAATTTGCCCACAAGTGGGCCACTTCTGATTTTGCCCCCCGCTCTGAAGCGGTGGGGCTCCCCGATACGGCAGGGGTGAGGTAGCCAATTTGCCCACTTGTGCGCCACTTCTGATTTCGCCCCCCGCTCTGCAGCGGTGGGGCTCCCCGATACGGCAGGGGTGAGGTAGCCAATTTGCCCACAAGTGGGCCACTTCTGATTTTGCCCCCCGCTCTGCAGCGGTGGGGCTCCCCGATACGGCAGGGGTGAGGTAGCCAATTTGCCCACTTGTGGGCCACTTCTGATTTTGCCCCCCGCTCTGCAGCGGAGGGGCTCCCCGATACGGCAGGGGTGAGGTAGCCAATTTGCCCACTTGTGGGCCACTTCTGATTTCGCCCCCCGCTCTGCAGCGGTGGGGCTCCCCGATACGGCAGGGGTGAGGTAGCCAATTTGCCCACTTGTGGGCCACTTCTGATTTCGCCCCCCGCTCTGCAGCGGTGGGGCTCCCCGATACGGCAGGGGTGAGGTAGCCAATTTGCCCACTTGTGGGCCACTTCTGATTCTGCCCCCCGCTCTGCAGCGGTGGGGCTCCCCGATACGGCAGGGGTGAGGTAGTCAATTTGCCCACTTGTGGGCCACTTATGATTCTGCCCCCCGCTCTGCAGCGGTGGGGCTCCCCGATACGGCAGGGGTGAGGTAGCCAATTTGCCCACAAGTGGGCCACTTCTGATTTTGCCCCCCGCTCTGCAGCGGTGGGGCGTGAGATTGCACAGGCAGCTTTGCACTATCGCAGTTCTCCGCATGCCCCCCCTATTGAGACCACACCCAGTTGGGCCTTGGCACGGATGTATGCTACGCCCTATTGTTCACCCAGCCGTTGGTCGTGCTTTTTTTGCGATGACACAGCCCACATCACGTGCCCTGAATGTGGAGTTTATCAGTGTGCCCTGCATGCTTCCGGTTTCTGTTCCACGGAGATATGTGTGGCATTGCGCAAATGGAGAGTGCAATTTACTGCCACACTGGCATGCATTGTGTTGGCATTCGCCTTGGGTGACCGGCTTGTGGTTGACAAGCCGCCTTCTGTAGATGAGGTCCGTCCAAAGGTGGTGATCCGTGGTGAAGAATTTTTTGTTCCAGAGCATTACCCCAAAGATGCCTCTGGGAAATTGGAGTATGACAAAAATCTAATCAAAGAGTTGGAAGAAAAGACCACAGGCGTGCTTCGCAACATGTGCAAGCACAACCCTCCCTCTGCACAACCCACCTACAAAGACAAGAAGTCGGACCTCATCTACAAGCGCGTGTTTTGCGACTTCATATAAAGCACACGTGTGTGCACCTCATATATGTATATATATATTTATGATATAAAAGCTCCTTCTTTTCTTGAGCCTCATTTTATTTTTGCTGACCTTGCAATACACGGTTTGGCCCGGGTGGGGCGCCACTTACACAAGTGGCCTGGAATAGACCAGGGGGCACCATGCCCTTAAACATAAATACCACCTACCGTTGACCCCCCCCCCCAATAAACTTGGTGTTTTTTGTTCAAATTCAAGTCCAAATTTGTCACTACCTAGTAACCTAGTAAGGGAAAAAATTTTTAAATTTTTGCTTTTTTTACCTAGTAAAAAAAAAAATTTAAAAAAAATTTTTTTTACTAGGTTTTGCTACATTTTACTAGGTTTTGCTACATTTTACTAGGTTTTGCTACGTGCATACTAGGTTTCACCAAATGCCCAGTGTGGGGTGTGGCAGAGGTGCGGGGGAATGGGATGAGTGTGGGGTGTGGCAGAGGTGCGGGGGAATGGGATGAGTGTGGGGTGTGGCAGAGGTGCGGGGGAATGGGATGAGTGTGGGGAGTGGCAGAGGTGCGGGGGAATGGGATGAGTGTGGGGAGTGGCAGAGGTGCGGGGGAATGGGATGAGTGTGGGGTGTGGCAGAGGTGCGGGGGAATGGGATGAGTGTGGGGTGTGGCAGAGGTGCGGGGGAATGGGATGAGTGTGGGGAGTGGCAGAGGTGCGGGGGAATGGGATGAGTGTGGGGAGTGGCAGAGGTGCGGGGGAATGGGATGAGTGTGGGGAGTGGCAGAGGTGCGGGGGAATGGGATGAGTGTGGGGTGTGGCAGAGGTGCGGGGGAATGGGATGAGTGTGGGGAGTGGCAGAGGTGCGGGGGAATGGGATGAGTGTGGGGAGTGGCAGAGGTGCGGGGGAATGGGATGAGTGCGGGGTGTGGCAGAGGTGCGGGGTAATGGGATGAGTGTGGGGAGTGGCAGAGGTGCGGGGGAATGGGATGAGTGTGGGGAGTGGCAGAGGTGCGGGGGAATGGGATGAGTGTGGGGAGTGGCAGAGGTGCGGGGGAATGGGATGAGTGTGGGGAGTGGCAGAGGTGCGGGGGAATGGGATGAGTGTGGGGAGTGGCAGAGGTGCGGGGTAATGGGATGAGTGTGGGGAGTGGCAGAGGTGCGGGGGAATGGGATGAGTGTGGGGAGTGGCAGAGGTGCGGGGGAATGGGATGAGTGTGGGGTGTGGCAGAGGTGCTGGGGAATGGGCCATTTTTGGTCCGCCAGATGTCCGGCATCCCGACACAGGTGTGGGGAGCAGGGGTGGATGTAAGATTGGCACGAAGGTGGTCGTCCTGCTTGGACTCCTGCTCCGTGTCCTCGCGTACCTGTGAAATGTGGCAGCCGTTTTGAGTGCAACAGTCGGAAACAAAACAGACAAGAGGGCAAAAGGAAAATGAGCAGTAGAGACAAGCAATGGCACTGCTGGGTGCACCGCACGCTGGCTGGGTTTTGTGTCAGCCAATCAAAGAAGACCCCAGCCCCTGCAGAAGTTCCTCGGTCACCTGCTGCCGCAAGAACAAGCCCCAGCACAAGTACCCCCGGCCCACCTGCCACGTAATGCAGCACCGCAGCACACATATGGTGATGGCAACGAAGGGCATACAGGAGACGTTACACGAACTGTTCAGTTCCCAAGCAGCCTGCACAACAATTTGATGTGCTAGGATGGTATCTGCCTGTATTTGGATGGCTAACAGGATCGCTTGCATTAACCCCCCCCCCCAAATACCATACCCCCCCCCAAATACTATACCCCCCTTGGCTTAATAGGCGTTTTGCCAAATACTATACCCCCTTTTCATCACATACAAGCAAACACGCAAGTGAAACGCCAAACCAGTAGCCATTACCCTTTTTCGTTTTTTGCCCTTGCTTCCGTTGTTCGCCTTACCATCGTTGTCAGTCTCCTGCACACCATCAGCATCAGGGTGAGGGTGACAGCGAAAGGGCTGAAATACATTACCCCCCCAAATAGTATACCCCCCCAAATAGTATACCCCCCCAAATAGTATACCCCCCTGGCCCTATTGAGCGTCAGGCAAATACCATACCCCAGGGTACAGTATTTGGGGGGGGGTTTACCCTGTTGCCCATGTGGTTTCTGCAGTTTTTGGGCACAGGCGCTTGCAAGGGAAAAAAACGCAAGGCTGGGAAGGACAAGGGGGGAAAGCGCAATAAGTCTGTTTTCCTGACATGCGATGACAATGCCCTGGAGGAGCTCTTTGCCCCTTCGTCAGCCAATGTTGACAGTGACTCGTCTAGTTCAAGATCCAGTGATCCATCAACTCAGTTCATCCGCATCAGCAGCAGAAGTAGTAGTTGCAGTGGCAATGACAAGGAAGAACGACGAAGCATCTTGGCAAATTGCCAAAAAGCTGGTCAAAACCTGACGATCATTGATGGTTTGAAGCGCAAATGACACCATCTTGGGTGCAGTGCATGCTCTTGTGCCTCACGGATGAGGGAAGTGGGTGACATTAGAATGTACGGCCATGGTCCTCGGCCACCCTGGGGTGTCGTCATTTGTCATAGATCATCTTGGGGGGGCTGGGTTGCGTTGGGTCTCGGCTTGTGCCGAAGGTGAGGGTCCCATAGCCTGTGCGTCCCTACCTCGCCTCGACTGGGCCGCTGCCTCTAGTTGTCTGGTCTCACAGCCGCCCAGACTGTTGACGATCCCCAAACCTCCACCAAGGCACTGGTGGGAGGGAGATATCTGCGGGCTCGCTTTCGTGCGCTTCTAGCCCCAGGCCCTTCCTTACTCTCACCCCACACCCTGCACGCTCGCCCTCGGCCTTATCCCATCCCCCGACCTTTACACCACCTACTCCAGCTCTCCTGCCCTGTCTGTTCGCCTCGCCTTTGCTTTCAGCCTCCCCCCCCCACCGACCCCGTCTCCCCACCCCCACCCCCATTCGCTCCAGTGGTACGAGGGCATCGAACAGGCGAGCAAGGCCTACTTCGTTGGGAACGCCGACGCCATGATGAGCGTGCTCAACCCGCTGCACAACATGATGCAGCACCCCGAGACCGAGACCGAGAAGGAGTTCCTCAACCAGTTCGGCTCCGACCTCCTGGAGGCCCACGGCTGGTGCAAGCAGTACAAGTCCACCCGCAAGCAGACCGACCTGAACAAGGCCTGGGACCTGTACTACCACGTGTTCCGGCGCCTCAACAAGTTCCAGAACCTCACGACCCTCGAGCTCGCCTCCGTCGCGCCGCGGCTCCTGGACGCCCGGGACCTGGACCTCGCGGTGCCCGGGCAGTACCGCGCCGGCGAGAGCCCGCCCTGCATCCGCGGGTTCGCCCCGACGCTGAAGGTGATCCAGTCCAAGCAGCGCCCCCGCAAGCTGACCATCTACGGCAGCGACGGCAACGAGTACGCGTTTTTGCTGAAGGGGCACGAGGACCTGCGGCAGGACCAGCGGGTAATGCAGCTGTTCGGGCTCGTCAACAACTTCTTTCTGTACGACCTCGAGACCGCGCGGCGCGACCTCAGCATCGAGAAGTACCCCGTGATCCCGCTCAGCAGCAACGTCGGCATCATCGGGTGGCTGGAGCACGCCGGTACACCCCCTCCCCCAGGGAAGTATTAGAATGGCCATACACCGCAGGGGGAGGGGGGGGGGGTAACCTCCCCCCCCCACCAACCAACCAAAGTGACCATCGTGGGAAAAAACGAAATTTACAACCCGGAAAATCTTGTCGGGCCATTTTTTTTTAGTATACAAACTTTTAGGTCCCATACCCCCCCCTCGCCCCGTTCTAATGCTTCCCTGCCCTCCCTCCTCTGAGCTCTGGGCGTGGTCACGGACGTCTTCCCTTTGTCACGGGACGGCTGTGGTGCTGGGAGGACCGCCCGCGACCTCAATTCACGAATGCGGGAGGTCGCGGGCTCATTGTTATTTCGCGATGTCTGGAGGTCGCGACCTCATTGCGCGACTCCCAAGGATGGGATGCCCCTGCCCTGCTCGAGTCCCTAATCAAGCAGAGATTTCTGCACTAATCACTCAGTGGTCCCACGAGGTGACCCCTCAGGAGTGGCGGGGATTCCAGGTCTTGAGATAACGGCAACTGAGGCCTCCTCACGCCTGCGAGGGGGCTGGACGCTACGGGTGCAGTGTGCTGCCAGGATGACCGGTGGGCCACAACACTGCGCTTTTCCTGCCCCAATCTGCAGACACAGAGCAAGACAGACACCCGCAGCAAAGCGTAAAGGAGCAGGCCGCAGCAGGAGCAAAAGGAAAGCACAGGAAAGGCAGGCTGGGTGGTCGCTGCTGTACACCTAATGTCCAGGGCCTTGTCCTTTGTGTGCCCGACTGCTGTTGATCGAGGCCGTTGTTATTCGTTGACTTTATGTGTCTCTGCTTCATGTCCTCTCTCTGCAATTGGCTGTTGTTCGTTTTTTTATTCTATCTTTGTTCGTTGTTTCTTTTTCTCTTTCTTCTGTTGTTCTCCAATGCTTCTTTTGAAGTGCATTTGTTGTCTGTTTGTGGTTTTATTGCGTTTTTTGGGGGGGGTTGTTTTCTGCGGTTTTATTGTGTTAGATTTTTTTGTGGCTTTATTGCGTTTTTTTTTTGTTTAATTGCACTTCTTGTGGTTTCATTGCGTTCTGTTTGGTGTTGTTGGGTTTTGTTGCATTGTTTTTGGTTCTATTGCGTTTTTTTGTGGTTTTATGGTTTTTGCATTGCTGCGTCAATTTTGGTTTTTATTGCGTTATTGCGTACTTCTGTTGCATTAGCTTTGTCTTTATTGCGTTTTTTTGGTGCTTTGTTGCATTCTTCTTGGTTTTATTGCGTTTTTTTTTGGTTGTTTAGGTTCTTTTGTGGTTCTTTTCGTTGCGCTCTTGATTGTTTTTTGGCGTTATTTTTGGTTTTGTTTGCGTTTTTTGTGGTTCTTTGTGTTATTTTGTTTTTGTGTTTTTGCTTTTTCTTTTTTGCTGCGTTGTTTGTTCTTTTTCTTGCGCCTTCATTCCAACCCCAAGATAACACAGAGTAACAGCCCGTTCCCAGCGCGACCCATGCTCTCCAACTGATGGGGTGGCATGGCGGACTTCTGTTGGCGAACGCTCTGGGCTGCAGCGCAGAGGTTTTGCTGAGCTGCCAGACGACGCGGTCTACGCCTTTTTGGCCGGCAGGGCAGCCCTAAGGAGCCTCCCGCCTTGTCAACCCCCCCCCCCCCCGCCCCCGCTCCACCTTTGGTTCCCCCTCGCAAACGCCAGCGGTCGCAAGACAGCAGGAGGCCGGCGAGGGGTTGCCGGTGCGCTTTGCTGCAGCGCTTGCTGTCGGTTGGGAGAGGGCGGTCGGTGGACCGTTGGGGGCGGACGGAGAGCCGGTGGAGGCGCCGAGCGCCGCAGGGACGGGGGGCGGTCTGCGCGGCGTTGCGTGGGTTGGACCCCCCCCCCCCCGCCAAAGCCCGCGCGATGCGCCGCGGCACCCGTTCCGGCACTGCCCAACAGAGACCTTCCACAACCTCGTGGCCGAGTACCGCAAGGCCAAGAAGATGTACCTGAACTACGAGCACCGGCTGATGCTGCAGATGACCGGGGACTACGACAACCTGACGCTCATGCAGAAGGTGGAGGTCTTCGAGTACGCGCTGGAGAACACCGACGGCCAGGACCTGAACAAGGTCCTGTGGCTGCGGTCGCCCAGCAGTCAGGTCTGCCTCCCCCTCCCGCCACGGTCAGGGCCTTCACAGCGCGACGACCGGGACACTCCCTTGTCCCAGTCCCGGTGCGCGGGCGGACCTGTCTTTAGTGCGAAGCAGAAGGGGCAAACCCCCGGACTCCGGTCCACCTGCACCTCGACAGTGCGCCGAGCGGTCAGTATCTGCGGTCGGCGACCGGCCAACCGGCGTCGGTTGACGATCAACCGCCGTCCGCTCACCGCAATCCTGCCACCCAAGATCTCAGGTGGTCTTCGGTTGGATAAGAAGTGTCGCTCCCAAAGGACGTCCCTCGAGACAAAGCGGAGGACGGCGAACCATCACGATCAAGGGGCCGGGCACTTTATGCTTAAAAAAAAAACCAGAACATCTGGGGGCAAAACGATCCGAACACTACAAAGAGCACTGGGGCCGCCAGGTGCTCAGCTCCGGACCGAGGCACGAGCGGACACTGGGGGCGCGTGACCACATCGTACCCCCCCCCCCTTGCGCATGCACGGCCTTGTCTAAGCACGGGGTGGGCGTTGAACCGCCGTTTTGAGGAAATTTTGGGACCGCTGTGTTCATGGTCCCAAAAGGAAGGATTGGGTGTTTGTAGAGCGCTTGTATAGGGAAAGAGGGGCTCAGTCATGTTTGTGATGGTGCATTCTCTTCATAATACCATTGTACCACACATTGCAACCCCATGCTGTTTGTTCTGATGTGATCTTCAGCCATGGCTAACAATGTTATGCCTGGCATAGCTGTCACGTACGTTCAGAGCACTGGGGAACATGCGTCTGCCACTATTATTGGTCCCTCTCGTCATGGGGACAACTACATCCATTTGAAGTACATGCGGAATGGGAAGGAGATTGAGCACAATGCCGCTTTTGATAAAGTGCTCTTCCCCATTCGTAGCCCCTCACCATCCCCATCTGAGGGCTCCCCCACACGTTTGCTGTCACATGTGTCACGCACATGCACGGTCTTGTCTAAGCACGGGGCGGGCGTTGAACCGCCGTTTTGACCTGACTTTTGGGACCGCGGCCGTGCTTGCGCAGGGGGGGGGCGGGGTACGTTGGTCTGCCTGAGGGGGTGGCAGAGCGACTGACGGCGCTTGTGGGCAGCTGTGGCCCAACTGTCGGCGGTTGTGCGCCAACGGGCGGCAGTTGTAGGCCACCCAACGCCAGCGGTGGGCTAACCGACGGCGGTTGCAGACCAACTGACAGCCATACACCCCCCAATCACCTCCACTCTCACTCTCCACGCCTCCCTCTTCTCTGTGCACTTGCTCTCACCCTGAACTGTCGCTGTCGCCGGAACGGTGCGCCAGATCAGGCGTCTGTCAGTGGACCCAGATGCGTACGGCCATTCTCGTCAGAGGCAATTCGAGTCCAGCCCCCGTCCACCGGACGGGGGCTGGGGGCTTGGACAACGCCAAGCCCCCACCAAACAAGGCCAAACAAGGGGCAGTACGGTGCGCACGCCCACAGTACCTGACACAACGGGTCTCCAGGACAAAGGGGAGGTGGCCGGGTGTTTCGCCCGCCTCGCATTTGACTCTCAGGTGTGGCTGGACCGCAGGACGTGCTACACGCGGTCCCTGGCCACCATGTCGATGGTGGGGTATATCCTGGGGTTAGGCGACCGGCACCCGTCCAACATCACCCTCGACAAAATGACCAACAAGGTCATCCACATCGACTTCGGCGACTGCTTCGAGGTCGCGCAACAGCGCGAGAAGTTCCCGGAGCGGGTGCCGTTCCGGCTGACGCGGATGCTGGTCAATTCCATGGAGGCGAGTGGGATCGATGGCACGTTCCACACGACGTGCGAGCGCGTCATGAAGGTGCGGTCTGGTCTTTGCGGTGATTGGGTGTTGGGGCCGGGAACGCGGTCAGGCGCGACGGGGAGCGTGGGAAACCGCCCGGTGGGACGGGCCGACCTTCCGCTGCGCGCCGTCGATGGGAAGTCGCATACATTGGGAATGCAGGGCCCAAGAAACCCGCGTCCGGAGTCGAGGATTGGGGCATACAACGCAACTCCGGTGCACCCGTACGGAATGGGTGGGTGTAGTGCCGGTGGTGTGGGGGTGCGAGCGCGTGTGTAGTGTGCGTGCGTGCGCGCGTGCGTGCGTGTGCGCTGCAGAGAGGCGTCTCTTCGGACCTTTCGGACTCCACGGTCTCTTCGGACACCCACAATTTCATGTCGTGGCAAGACGAGACAAAAGATTGGGGCAGTCTACTTAGTTGCTCCGTTTGTTCACATGCGCAAACGCGTTGGTCTGCGCACGTGTCCGTGTGTGTGTGTGTGCGCGCGCGCATGTGTGCGTGTGCGCACGCGCGCGTGTGTGTGCATGCCGAGGTGCCAGAACCAAACGTGCATGTTTGTGGGAAGTTGCTACCCACCATTCCCATCGGGCAGGCAGTCGGGGGATGTTGGGTGATTCCCAATTTGCCACCGCGAGCGGTTCAGTTGTGCGCTCTTCGATGTATCACACCTGAGTCTCACATGTGCAATGACCATCCTGGGCATGGGTTTCCTGCGTGCGTGGGTGCGTTGATGTGTGTGTGCGCGCGCGCGTGTCCGTTGGGTTGTTCGCGCGCCTGGCCTCCCCCCCCCCTGCACTGTGTGGTTGTGTTATAGTGACATGTTTCTGACTGTTTGACGGGCTGACGAAGTTTGGTGCACTCAGGCTGCCTGTTAGCCGCGTACATCGTGTGCTTGCGTGCGTGCGTGCGTGCGTGCGTGCGTGCGTGTGTGTGTGTGTGTGTGTGTGTGTGTGTGTGTGTGTGTGTGTGTGTGTGTGTGTGTGTGTCTGTGTGTGTCTGTGTGTGTGTGTCTGTGTGTGTGTGTGTGTGTGTGTGTGTGTGTGTGTGTGTGTGTGTGTGTGTGTGTGTGTGTGTGTGTGTGTGTGTGTGTGTGTGTGTGTGTGTGTGTGTGTGTGTGTGTGTGTGTGTGTGTGTGTGTGTGTGTGTGTGTGTGTGTGTGTGTTGGTTTGATCAAAATTTGGTTGTGAAGGTTGTGAAGGTTTGGGCAGAGGCAAGTGAGCTTGTGCTCACCGGTGGCAGTGGCTGTGGGTTGGAGTGTGGACTAGGGGCTGTGTAGTTTTGGACCAGAAACGTATTCCGCTGGTTGCCAAAGGTGCTGCGCAAGAACAAGGACAGCCTCATGGCCATGCTGGAGGCGTTCGTGCACGATCCCCTGATCGCCTGGAGGCTGGCCGGGGCCGTGCGGAGCATGCGGGAGAACACCGTGGCCAACACCACCACCGCCGCCCCCAAGCCCGCGCCGCTGGCGGACTACGAGTTCGTGTTCGCCGACTCCTCCGTCGCCACCGCCTCCATGAACTTGTACTCGCGGACCACGCGCGAGCGGCTGCTGTACAGCGCGAGCCTGACGCGGAGCCCGGAGCACAGCAACAAGAAGGCCCTGGAGGTCGTCACCCGCATCAAGCGCAAGCTCGAGGGCACGGAGTTCGCGCCTCACCTCCAGCCCCACGTGCAGTCCGGCAAACGGCGCGAGGCCGCCGGGGCGCGGCAGCGGCCCTCGGGCTCCGGCGCCGTGGCGGCCGGCGGGAAGGACAAGGACCGGGAGCAGGACAGGGACCGGGACAAGGGGAAGGAGAAGGAGGCGGACCAGGCGGCAGACGCTGAGAAGGACAGGGACGCCGAGACGGAGAAGGCCAAGGACAAGGACAAGGAGAAGGACAAGG
Source organism: Eutreptiella sp. 'Long Island Sound 2002' (assembly GCA_964036045.1). Classification (NCBI taxonomy): domain Eukaryota; phylum Euglenozoa; class Euglenophyceae; order Eutreptiales; family Eutreptiaceae; genus Eutreptiella; species Eutreptiella sp. 'Long Island Sound 2002'. The sequence continues at coordinate 177,310,280 of OZ038379.1, forward strand.
ACAAGGCGAAGGAGGGGCCCGACGCCGCCGGGCAAATCCTGCCGAACCAATCGATGAACAGTGTGTGCTCGGGCTCCTCGGACTCCTCGGCGGCCACCACCTCCTCCTCCGACACCTCCTCCACAAACACCTGCCAGTCCACCGCCTCGTTCCCGTCCTCGGCCGCCTCCACCACAACGCTGGAGGTGAGCCCGCGCGACCAGCAGGGCTTCTCCCTCGGCAGCTCGGACGGCAGCCCCAGCAGCGATGGGGGCGGGCCGCACAGCCCAACCAGTTCCGAAGCCCTGGACCAGAGCGTGACGGATGGGAAGTCCTCTCAGAAGGTCGTCACTGTGCGTAAGAGTGGGGTAAGAGTTTGCAGAAATGGGCCTGACATTGTCCGGTCTTCACCTTGTGATACTTCTTGCAGACCCTCCCCCACTCACGCCCCCCCCCCTCCCTCTGCGTCCCTCCCTCCCTCCCTCCCTCCGTCCCTCCCCCCCTCTGCCCCCCCCCTCCCTAGCACCTTCGTGCCGCAGCTGCAGTCGCTGTGCTGCTGTGGCTGCAGCAGCTTTCCTGCTGCAATTGTCATGCAGCAGCATGTCAGCCGCATGTCAGCCCCTGCTGTCGCACTAGCGCGTAGTCGCTTTTCTGCTGCAGCATGTGGGCGGCAGCTCGCTTGAGCCTACCCACCCCGTTACCCATCCAGGGGCTATGGGGGTGCTACACCAACAGCCTTCCTGTTGCAGCAGCTGGTCTAGCTGCCGTCGTGCTGAAGTAGCTGCAGCATCTTCTGCAGCAGCAGGCAGCAGCATTTCAGCTGCTGCAATCACGCTACGAGCGCAGCTGCTGCTGTTTCTGCTGCTGCCTGTGGGCTACAGCTCACTGCTACCGACCCCAGCTGTTGTCATGCAGCAGCATTTCTGCTGTTGCTGTCATGCTGGTGCCACTGCGGCCGCTGCTTGCGTGCTGGGGACCGATGACCTGGGGACGGATGACCTGGCAACCAGCGATGTGGGCGTACAGCAGGGCATCGCCAGTCTTCAAGTGTCAGTGGACTTGTTGCCCTACCCTGCTCAGCCGTGCTGCACAACACTGTGCCCTGCGCCTCTCTGCTCTGCCATGCTCTCCTACGCCCCGCGCCATCCTGCCCCGCTCCACTCTGCCCTGCCCTGCGCCCTGCCGCTCCGCCCCGCACTGCCCTGCCCGCTATTCCTTTGCCCCGCACCGATCTGCCCCGCCCCTCTGCCGGAGGGAGGGAGGGAGGGAGGGAGGGAGGGAGGGAGGGAGGGAGGGAGGGAGGGAGGGAGGGAGGGAGGGCCTAAGGCCTTAGGTTCATTCCCAGATACCGGTGCTGAGGTGGTGGCGAATATTGGTAGTTTTTGCAGGGGTGAGGGCCGTTATTATATTGGTCTCCTGAACCATCAGCCATTCCCCTGTTACTCGTGACTGCCTGTGTCCATGTGCTGTAGCCGTGTTGCATATTATTCCTTCTTGGACCTCACCAGTGACCTCGCTTGAGGCTGGCTACTCGTTCACTCCATGGGTGCCCGTTCGCTCACTTGGGTGGTATCTGCTTGCTCGTCTTCGTCTCTGGAGGGGGGTATCTTTTCTGCACCCCCACCCCCCAAAGCGTAAGGGGGAGGGTCTTGATGTGCTTATGGTGCCCACCCCATCCTGTGACTCGTGATCACCTTTCCTTTCGGACGTGTGCCGTGCCGCCCTTGTGTGCTGCTAGGTCGCTGTCCGTGGCTCCCGGAGAGGCGGGCAGCTTGCGCTCTTCGTGGGTGTTCAGTCGCTTGCTTGGGTGGCTCGTGCTCTCCTTTTCGTCCTGTGGAGGGGGGGGGGGTCCCGCTGCACTCACTCCGCCTCTCGTGGTTGGACCTCACACTACCCTGCGCCCCCTCATATGCACATGGCACGCGCATAAGCTGCATTTCAGAATACTTGTAGCTATCCCGATGGAGCCCTGAAATCTTCTATCACTGGCAGTACAATGTGGCCGATCTTGTCTTAGTCGCCAATTGTTCTACTTTAATTTTGTTTGCCACCGTTGATTGGAAAGCAAGACGTGTAATTGTGGATCAACCTCCATACAAACCTTGAAGCCAGTCGATGACCTCCATCCATTCCGCTATGTAGATCGCCGGGAGAGCAAGTCACATGACCATTGTGGATGAATGAGGCAAAATGCCCGACAGCTTTGGTAGTCTTGTTGCTATGGAGTAGAGCAAGCCCTTGTCGGTTGGGATTTTATGAATTTCTTTATTTCAGTGTAGTCACTCTACTAGAGCAGAGAGGCTCATCCGTTTCATTGTTCTTGCCAACTCCCAGCACCCGGTACACATGGGTTGGGCTGCAGGCCATTGCTTGGTCAACTTGCAAGAGCTCCGCAAAGTTGGAGGACATTTCAAACTGTGGGACGCGGGATAGGTAGGGGAACAGCTATGGATGAAGTAATTGACCATCAGCAAGTTATCTAGCGACAGGCGGCTTAGAAAAGCAGGCACAATAGACGGCCTAGAGACACTCAAAAAGTCGCTGTGGACCCACGGTGGAAGTCCTAGAGACCAAAAGCAAAACAACAAGCAGCACTCTGGAGATGCAGCTGGGGTCTTGGACACAAGAGTATCGAAGGTGTGGCTTCCCGTACATTTCACACTGTACTTGCACAGCGTTATGCAACGTTGTAGCTCCATTGCATTGACCGGCACCTATTTCATAAGGGACACAGGACGTGACAACAACCAGCAACATGAGTTGCATGACACCCTGTTGACCTAGAGGTACTCGGTTGGCCCAAAGGCACTCGTTTGGCTATAGTGGCACACTGTGAGGTAAAAGTGTCCTTAGTTTGCCTCGGTGACTTCTTGTGCTATTGTAAGTTGGAATTGCCTGCACCAATCATGTGTGTTCCGTTTGGTGGCCGGAAGGCACATAGTTGGCTTGAAGGCACTCTGGTGGCTCGGAAGGCACTCTGGTGGCCCGGAAGGCACTATGGTGGCCCGAAGGCACCCGGTTGGCACTATGTGGGGTGAGATTGCATTTGTGAGCGCAAGCATGCAAGGACTGTGTGGCAACCACCTGTTCTTGCGGCTACTGTGCTTGTAGTGCGAAAGCAGCAGTTGAAATGCTGCTACATAACAACTGTAGTAGGACAGCTGCCACAGCCGCCGCAACACGACAAATGCAGCTGCAGTGGCTGCGACACGAAGGCTGCCGTTGCAACGCCCCCATAGCCATTGGCAACACGGTGGGGGTGGGCCGTAGTGAGTTGCAACCCACATGCTGCAGCGGCAGAGCACTAGCAGCGCCCGCAGCGCGAAAATAGCTGCTGAAGTGTTGCTGCAAGACAGGTGCTGCAACCACTACAGCAAGTCAGCAGGTTAGTTGCGGCAACGGCAATTGCGGTAGGAAGGCCGTCGGTGCAGCACCCCCGTATCCCAAATGCTGCAACAGCAAAAGGGCTACTGCACCTACAGCGTGAAAGCAGCAGCTGAAATGTTGCTACATGACAGCTGTAGCCGGAAAACGGCTGCAGCTAGTGTTGCACAATAGCTGCAGCTGCAGCAGGAAGGTTGCTGCTGCATCGCTCCCATAGCCCTTGCATTAGTAACAGGGTGGGGGTTGGTTGCAAAGAGCTGCAAACCACAGCTGCAGTAGCAAGGCGGGTGCTGTGCTTGTAGCGCGAAAGTAGCAGCTGAAATGCTGATGCATGACAACTGCAGTAGGAAAGCTGCCACAGCCACGGCAACACTGGTGTGGCACCCCCATAGCCCGTGTATTGGTAACAGGGCGAGGGTTGGTGTGCTGCAGCCCGCGTGCTGCTATAGTAGAGCGGCTGTTGTGCTTGCAGTGCGAAAGCAGTAGCTGAAATGTTGTTGCATGACAACCACAGCGGGACAGCTACTACAACTTCATGACATCTGCGGCTGCGGCTGCTAGTGCAGCACCCCCATAGCCCCTCGGTTGGTAACGGGGAGGGGGTTGGCTGCAGTGAGCTGCTGCCCACGTGCTGCAGCCCCTCAAGAAAGTGGGCAGGGGCGAGAGACAGCACGCCGGAGGGTGGCGACCACACATCCGGAGCACCTCGACCAGGTCACGGGGCGCAGCCCAGCTCAGCCACCCGGCCCGGGAACACGGAGGGCGCAACGGGAGGGTCCGTCGAGGGCCCTGGGAGTGCATCACATGGCATGGCCAGCCGATACGCAGAGTCATCGGGGATGCCCTCGTGCTCCACCCCAGAGATCCTGCGAGCCTCAAGATCAGCCTCCAAATCCAAATCCAAAAATTATCCCTCCCTCCCTCCCTCCCTCCCTCCCTCCCTCCCTCCCTTCCTCCCTCCCTCCTCCCTTCCTCCCTCCCTCCCCAGGAGACCCCCAGCAGCAGCCCCAAGCCCACCCCAAAAGCGGAGACCGATGAATGGGAGCCTGGGTCACAGGCACAGACGACCACTGCAGACGAGCGCAGCGAGCACGGTAACAGCCATGAGGCGGTGGATGCGGCGGGTGCTGCCAATGGGGCCCAGGAGGCCACGGACAAGGCTGAGGACTCTGCGGACGTCGGTGAGCAGGCTCAGGTCGAGAAAACGGCCGAGCCTGGGGTTTCGGTGTCGGAGCAGATCCAACGCCTCATCCGGCAGGCAACATCGCATCAGAATCTGTGCCAGTGCTACATCGGCTGGTGCCCCTTTTGGTAACGGCACCAGGCGGCTGTCCACAACTAGTCCCGTCGAGTCCCTGCCCACCCGAATTGGGGGGGGGGGGGGTGCGCTTGGGGAGAAGGAGGGCGAAGGGGTGGATGTTCTGAGAGCGGTTGCAGCAGTGGTTACCGGCGGTTGCCAATGCAGTCGGGTGGCAGTTCCTGGCGGGTGCAGACCGGTTGGCAGGCCGTTGGGGGCGGACAGAAGCGCCCCCTGTCAATCCAAACAAGGAACCCCCCCCCCGCCGCCTCTTGTGGTGGGCGGCCGTGTCACGGGGTGCATGCAAACAACACTCCAACCCGTTTGTGTTGTGGAACCGTCTCCCGGTGCCCGCCAGGCGACCGGGGGGTTGCCTGGCACCCGACCGCACTCGTCGCGCGAGTGGGCGGTCACCGCCTACGGAGGATGGGGACACCAATGACCGGTGGCACGTACCCCACGGCAGGTGCAGCGTGCCTGTCGGTGGTGGGTCGCCGTGGGGCGGGACAGCCGCGGTGGAAAGACAGATGTCCCTCACGGCCGCCGTGGCCCGAAGGCAGGACGCCCACAGGGGGTGTGGGTGCATGTGAGTGTTGCCCCGGGCACTGCCCCGGGGCGTCCCGCACCCCCGCCAGGCCCTCTGTGCCGCAAGCGAAGAGGCTCTGGCGGGGGGAGCGGGTGCCGTGCCCGTCGCAGGGGCGTGCCCCAGGCCGGGCCCCGGCGACCCGATGGCTGGGAACGCGCCGAATCGGGTCGCCGGCGGTCCTTGGGCCATCCCCCGAACGCCCCCTCGGCCCCCAAGGCGCGCGGGGCGTGTGGCGGGGATGGGCCCAGGCCCCAAAGCGCCCTGCACCCCCGCGGGGCCCCCGCTGGGGGACGTCCGAGGGCCTCCGCACTGCAGAGTGCCCGGGGCGGTGAGCGGTGTCCTGGGCCGGCCTTGATCTCCCTGCCCCCGTGCCCCTACTCTCTACCCTCCCCCACGCTAATCACTAGCCTCTGGCCCCTGAGATCGGTGTATGCAACGCCCATGCCTCGCCGGTTTCCTTGGGTACGTGGTATGGCACGCGGCCCCGTTTGTGCGCACGCACAACGTGGCCGCGGTTGCTGCGGCGGCGGCGACCCCGTGCGGCCTCCACGGGGGGAGACGGAAGGGGCTCGCTGCCCCCGTCCGCATTCATTCCTGCGTTATATACGACCAGCGACAGGCAGGCCCGTGGGATGTGGCATTGCAGGCGTGGACCCCCATCCGTTGTGGGATGTTCGGGGGAAGGTTCTTAGTCATTGGTCGGCGGGTCCCGTCGGGCTATGGCATGGTGCAGAGACAAAGAAATGCCCAGCCATAGCCCAGTGCAGAGACAACCAAGTCCCATGCCGTCGCCCAGTGCACTAAGATCGTTCTGGTTTCGATGGGGGGTCACAAGCCACTGGATGCATTCGGGGCTTGGCATGTTGAGTGACCGCCCTCCGCTCAGCTTTGGAGCGAACCCTTGCACTGGGTGTACTCTACCCAATCCCACAGGGGATAGACAGCGGGAGGGGGAGGACTGGGGGGGGGGGGAGGGAAGGCAGGGAGGCAGCCGTCAGAGAAAGGGGCAGAGGAACACTGCGGGCCGCATCCAAACCAGCACCAGCAGCGTATGCGTCACATCTGGAATCGCACGGTACCTGTTTCCCGTGTAAAGCCCCCGTACCTGACTTGAACCGCCGATCCCCTGCACCGTAGAACACAAGATGACCTTCTGACCCTTCACACAGGACCACGAAATTCGATGTGTGGCACTACGGGTGTGTGTCTGTTCTGCTGCTGTTTTCTCGTATCCCTCGATTTGTATTTGATGGAGTTGGGGGCTGAGCTTTCTGTGATGAGGGGTAGAGGGGCCCCCGAGGTACAGGCAGAATACCCAGGCGACGTCCACGTACCAGCGAACCGTTGTGAGTCTGCAAGGTTCTGACCAGGACAGCCTTTCTGATGATGTATGTCCCGTCTGGGATTCGAACTCGGTACCCCCTGCGCAGTGGCCCTGTGTTGTGACCGCTGAGCCATGTGACCTCCTTCCGCGATGCGAAGTAGAGCGGAATGAGTGCTTGGCACCACTGGGCAAGCAGGGGTGATGTAGCCATGGAAGTCCTTCCAGCCCGGGGATCGCCTTCTGCACCCCAACATCTACACCTCAAAATGATCGCGCGGCTTGGCGACCATTGAGAAGTATGTTATGTCGCCCCCCCCCCCCCCCCGCGCGCCTTTCAAGGGGCCTTCGGCCCACATCTACTGCCATGAGTCGCGTCTCAGACCGACCCCCCCACCACCACCACTATGTGGGTTGTGGATTGCTTTTGTGAGATTCCCGGGGTATCGGAGTGACATGTGTACATAGCATGTGTGCCGCGCGCACGGGGGACTACAGCCTCCCCCCCACCCACCCACCCTCTTGTCCAAGCCCAAGTACCTCGGGAGACTTCATGATTTAGGCCCCCACTGCGACAAGCGGGGGACGCGCTCAATACACCGGGACTTAGACGGACCGTGCTGAGTGGCAGCTCAGTTGCTGTTCCCTCTCGGCGTGGCTGCCCCGCGAGGGGCCCCACGGGGGCTGTGCCTGCAGTGCGTGTGCACGGCGTGCTCCACTGGGCCCCTCGCACAAGACCTGCACACTCTGACCCTGACAGACTGTCTGTGCACAGTCATGGAGGGTCGGCCATCGTCTGGCCCTGAATGTCCTGCGGATCACCAACGGCGGTAGGTTCGTCACCAACAGGCCGTTTGATTGACACCGGTTGGCGGTCCGGGCTGCGGCGTTTGGAGGACGCCATTCGCCCGGCAACTGCCAACAGCTGGCGTTTAAGTCTTCGTATGGGAGGAGCGGGTGGCTCAGTGGTCAGCCACCTCGGGTACAGGAATGTCCGTCTCCGGTTCAAACCCGACCGCCCGCCACCGCCCCTCCATGACTGGAGTACCCCCCCCCCCCCCCCCTTGCGCATGCACGGCCTTGTCTAAGCATGGGGTGGGCGTTGAACCGCCGTTTTGAGGAAATTTTGGGACCGCTGTTTTTGTGGTCCAGAATGGAGGATTGGGTGTTTGTAGAGCGTTTGTACAGGGAAAGAGGGGCTCAGTCATGTCTGTGATGGTGCATTCTGTTCATAACAACATTGTACCACACATTGGAACCCCATGCTGTTTGTTCTGATGTGATTTTCAGCCATGGCTAACAATGTTATTCCCGGTCTGGCTGTCACATGTGTCACGCACATGCACGGCCTTGTTTAAGCACGGGGTGGGCGTTGAACCGCCGTTTTGGCCTGACTTCTGGGACCGCGGCCGTGCTTGCGCAAGGGGGGGGGGTACATACCCTCCTCCCTCCCTGCAACGGCAGGCACAAGGATTCCACACTGGCGTCCGTTGCCCCGCTCATAACCGCCGGTGGAGGGTCGACGCGGTCGCAGCCAGCGCCCTGCAGTCGCAGGCACGCGCGCGCAAACAGGCAGACACGCAAAAGCCAAGCCGATGCTGCGGCCTCATCCCCCGCGGTGTGCTCTGTTTTCCCGCCGCCGGGGCGGCATCCGCAGCCCCTCCTGGTCCTGACCCGAATTTGGGGGCCTCGGTTCTGGAGTTTTGGGGGGGCGTTCCGGCCCCCGGTCCGTATGTCGGGGCCCGGTGCTGGGCCTCGCAATGGGCATTCCCTGCGGGCGTCGCATGCACCGTCCGTCGCTCGGGGCGCTGCTGCGGTGCGCCGGCGGCTGCCGCCTCCCCCCCCCCCCGAACGTCCGCTCCAGCCCCTCTGCAGCGCGCCTGCGGTCCAGCGTGGGGCAGTGTACCGGAATACGGACTGAGGCGTGCCGTCGGGGCCGCAGTGCACGGCAGAGGTCGCGCCTCAGGACTGCGAGTCGCAGTGCAGCTGCTTTCCACGATCAGCGGGAACGAGGGAGGGGGCCAAGGCGCAGGGGGGGCAGCGGGATGTGCCGCTGGGGGGGATGGGGCCGTCGAAGTGTGGCGTGGGGACGGCGGGGGTTGAAAGCAGAGGGGCCGGCATTGGTGTGGGGCGTTCCGGCTGGTGGTCTGCCCCTATATACCGCGCTCAGAGCACGCGCGTCTGCGTCACTGGCGTGCGACGGGGGACGTAGGAGGACGGGAGGGAGTGCAGGCACGGGCCGAGCAGCACGCGCATGCCGTACCATCCTCCCCCCCCCCTGCGCAAGCGACCCCCCCCGTGGCCAAACACCGCCACCCCGCCCCAAGGCTGTGGGCTGTGCATGTGGGTTGTACTGAGAGAGTTCCTTTTCTGTGCGGTGTGGCACCTCTGAATGGAGGGGACCAAGATGCCCAACATTCGTGTCAGGAGACTGATTTAGGGATGGTGGTGCCTTGGGTTTTTGGGGGAGGGGGGGGGCAGTGGTGGGGGTGAGGCTGGCTGGCCTTTGTACTGCACGCCATGCGGACTGCCGCGCGGGGCCAACACCCCTGTCCAAACAACAGCGGGCGTGATTCCCGTCGATTTCCGTGGCAGAGATGGTGGGTGCGCAACAGGGGCGGGGGCGAGGGGCAGTAGGAGGGGCCCCGGGGCGGCAGGCCCGGCCTTTCATCGAGAAGCCAGCCTGGATTTGTAACATATCCCCCAGCGGAACAGCTGCGGCCTTCTACCCACCAAAGACCTGCAGCCCTGTGCCGAAGACTGGCACAGAGACGGAGTCTGCGCGGTGCGTACATTGGGTCTTGGGGGAGCAATGCGTTTCTTGTGTGGCCTGTGTATCCCACTGAACCGTTTGGTGCATTAAGTGCCCTTCCGGCCAACTTTTGTGTGTGTGCCAGGGATGACAGGACTCCGGTGGGGTTTGGGCTGGTTGACTGCAAGCCAAGCCGCACATTGTCGGCGCGCTTCTCTTTGTGAGCATTCATTCCCCCGTGCGTGGTGCGGTCTGTGAATACCGTCGGGCAGTGCTCCTACCGGACTGCCATTATTCGCACTGCCGGGGGTGGCTATTTTTCGGCCTATGGCCTTCTTGCGTCCTACTTTGCACGAGATGCCCTCGATTGTGTTTGAAACTGGGAACGATGTGGGACGTGCAGCCTTTGGACCAAATTGGAAGGGGGGTTGGGTTCTGCTGCGGATTCATGCACAATTTAGTGGAGTGCAGTACATCGCAGCACAGCAGAATGTGGCACAGTGCATCGCAGTGACTGCGCGGCGTGGCACGGCACAGTAACCGCAGCGCAGTAGTTGCCCCTGGGGGCGCACTGTGGGCTGTGCCTGCGCTGTGCAAAAGTGCAAAAAATCAGGCCATTTCGGACCCGTGTTCCCCAATGGCCAAGGTGACCGCGGTAACTGCTGTGTTCCCGTACGCAGGACCGCTCAGATTCTTACTCAGTCCAACAACTCAGATCGTGAGGTAAAACAAACTTTGTCTCACACTGCAAATGCCAGATTGCCCTCAGTTTCCTATCTAAATCTGCTTTTTTCTTTGCCCTGTGGGTGTATGCTTCCCCCGGCGGTGGGTGGTTTTCAGGGTGGTCCCGGGAACGCTAGTGCACTGTTCGGCGCTGTGTGCGCGCTTTGCAGAAACGCCCCCGTTGTGCATCTGTGGGGGATGAGGGAACCGTTGCATTTGACTGTTTTGGCGGGGAAAATGATGGTGGACTTTTCGGGTGTCTTGCATTTCCAGTGCTCGTCCTCGCAAGGCGTATTGGTGCATTGTGTTGCGCATGCCAATGCCAATGCCACACATGGCATTCCATTGCTCCACGTACCGCGCAGATCACCTGGTTTTTACACACTCTCAGCCCTGCATTTTGCTCACCTCCGCAGGGTTCATTGTACGCAGGGTGAAGTCTTGTCGCCACATACAGTTGCACAACCAGCCTGCTTCTCAACATGTTTCTCAGACGGGGACAACTGTGTGCACCTATCATCTGATGCTTTTGGTGGTGCATGCCATGCCCTTGTTTTGCGACCATCTGCGCGGGTATTGCATGCCCTTGAGTATCCCCCGGGGAGAGGGGCAAGGGAACCATAATACCCAGCCGAGTAGCCCCCCCTCCCCTTTCTTGCACAAGAATCGCCCTTGTCTTCGGAGACCATCACTTTGCCCTTTTTGATTTTGATCAGAGGCATGGATATCGGGGTTCTCCCATGTTTCTGCTGTTTCGTATCATGTAAATCATCAGCAATGGATGCCACTCCTCCTCCTGCAGGTGAACTGGCATAGGAATTGCATTGGATCGCATAGTATCAGCCACAGGCAAGATACGCTGGCCGACCCGCTAATAGAGGAGTGCTTTCCTGTATAGTCCATGGGAACGCATTGTGTCGACAAAACAGGCTAAAGGCAAGACGAATGCGCCGGGCCGGATGAAGAATGGAACCAGTTGTCATGGGATTGTCAGTCGAACTGCCAAGCGTTGCTGCATATGTATGGTGCATGTGTGGAGCACTTACCTGACCTTGTGACCCGCTTGCGGCCTCCAAGAGGGCCCTCCAGGCCCAAGATAGTGCCACTTGGCCGAGGCGAAGGCGCCACCTCTTCCCTGCATCAGGGGTTGTGGGGTCATTTTGATTCGTTTTCGTTTTGGACACCCGGCGACATCAAGGGTCATGTAGACAATTTGATTTCTCCCTCTCTTTGAGACCCCGCTTCCTGGGGGTTGCTCCATGGGTGCTTGCAACTAATGTCGACAGTTTTGAAGAATTTGGACTCCGTTGCTTCTCATGTCAGTGTTTGGGCCCCGCCAGAGAAAACCCGAAACTAGTGAACCCCCCCCCCCCGTTTTGCTGGGGCCACCCCCCCTGGAAGGCCCTCTGTTCTCCAAGATAGTGTGGACCAGCCGGGTATAGACCTACTGAGCCGGTATTTCCGTGCGATGATAAAGAGACAGAAGGCACGTTGAGGAATGACAGTGTGGAGTGCAGCGCCATCCCCATGCACTGGTTGCAGGAGCATGTGAAGTCGGTGTCGTGGATAGTGGATGCAGTGTCGACTGGAGGTCACACGTGATTATGGTGGTAGATTCTGTGCACAATCCAGGTGGACAATTTGGGGTGCTCGTCTGCCATTGGGGCCTCTTATCTGGATCTTCCCAAGAATCATGCAGCCATAGCCATGGTGCTTCGCCAAGAGGCATCGGGAATGAGATGGTGGTGCCTCTGGTGAGGAGGACTCGTTCCATGCCCCGCAACGGCCTCCATTCTAAAGAACACCTCAAGTTCCAGAAACGATGCTATCAACCGGACACTGGCAGCAAGTCTCTCATATCCAGAGAGTGCACTCATTTGTCTGGTGTAGGACAATTGGACCATTTCAAGGGGTAGTGTTGTTGCCAGGCATGCACCACGCAAATGTCAGGCCTCAACGCCCACGACGGATGCTATTCAAGTAGTCATCCAACTAGTCCCCGCACTAGCAGCCCCAGTACCGCAAGGGTGATGTAACCCCTTGCCTCATCCCTGTTTTGGGGAACCCAATACAGCAGAGCTAGTGCAGGGCAAACATTGACCCTGTGCTCATTTGTGGTGTGCTCTACAAACTTGTAGTGAGGCAGTGCGGATGAGTCGCCTCACCTGGTGCCTATTTGGTTACATTTCACACCGTTTTGCATTCAGAGGTGGGACGCCCCTGGAACTTTTGATGCCAATCGCCGCAGTGAGTACATGTAGAGCACAAAGTGCACATGTAGAATAGGACCCAGCACCCAGGAACACCAAAGTGGAGCAGTAGGCCACAACAGTGCCTGCCCTGTTCCAGGCAGCTGCAGCCGAGGAAGCAAGCCATTGAGGGAGCATACATGACCCATTGCATAGCGTCATTCGGTGGGCAGCCATGACCAAACATGGCCGCAAAGGAACACGTAGTGCACTGTGATGCAGGTCCAGCCTTGGCGAGGCGAGTGAGCAGTGGAAACCCCTCGATTTGGTCAATGTTTGTGCTTCATGTTGTTGGATGCACAGCAGCACACCTTGTGGTCAGTGCAATGAAATAGCTGTCCTAAGGGGGCGCCTCAAGCGCAGTGCGCGCGCAGTGCAACTATTTGGGCGTCTGGCCGTACTAGAGACCCATACTTTGAGATACTAGGGGCCCCTAGGGGCATCATGGTGACCCCTAGCGGAGGTTTTGAGTTCTGATTTTGTCCCCCTTGTTGTGTGTTCTTGAGGGTGGCGACCAATGCGCTGTTCATGGCTTTTCCAGTTGTGCATGATGTGTGTTATGTGAAGAGAAGGTAGTTTGCAACTTTCTTGAGCTGGGGCAGTTTGGGTCACCTGATTCTAAGGGCGTTTCCAAGGGGTGTGCTTGGGGGCTCTTCGGGGGGAACATAGTCTAAAAGTAGCGCGCAGTGCAAAGACTCCCCCTAAGTGTACTGACCCACACACTTGTGGAGGCAAAACGGTGTATGAGGCACCGTAGATGTCACATTTTCTATGAATTTTGAACTAGGAGCTTTGGTATTCTAGTACTTCTCGTTTACGGGTGGTTTTGGGATTGATTTGGCTGGTGTGGTTGTCTGCTGTGTGGCTTCTCGAGGGGGAGGGCAGCATTGGGACTGAACCAGGACACTGGCCCACAAGTAGTGCACCATGGGCACACCGGGCAATTGTATGATCTCGGAACGTCACCATCAGTTCAAGATTCTAAGGCACACTGATATGGGTGCTTGCATTCTTCAGAAATTGGGGGCTGCAGTTCCCAGAACCCAAGAAACAAAACAAAAAGCGGCCATTCTTTAGATGAGGCTGTGCTTACATACGCGCGTGAAGGGTTGGATATTGGGTAAGGCAATACCAGCCATGGTTCCTAGTCATCAAAACCAGTCAAAACCGGCCTGCACTTTGCACTTCAAAGCACAGCGCTGTGCTGCACGGAAACAAGTTTTGCATGCATTTGCCAGCCCCTCTTTGCTGTCTTCCCATACCATGGGCTCCCATTCTCATGACCTTACATGCTGGACCACAAAAATAGCGTCCCAAACGATGACGGTAACATGGGGCCGTCGTCCTGAAACAAGGCGGTGCTTCAGCAGGGGGGGGGGGGTGTACTTTTGGTATCCCAAATTAGTCGGGCAGTAGCTGCATCACACTTTGTGTGTATGAGGCAGCATTATGTTGCAACAACACCCATCATCCATCCTTCGCAGTCTCTGTTGCCAGGATGGTTTTTGACAACAAGTTCGAGGCCCATGCGCTTCACGACAAGCAGGTGATTAAGATGCCCGTCACCAACAAGAACCGCAAACTCTTCTTGGGCCGCCACAACATTACTGCAAAGCCCAAGACAGTGCCCAAGGAGGCGCTGGTGATAACAGAGACCCGCACCGGATTGCGTTTGGTGGTGTGTGCGCTTCTCCTTCTCTACCAGAGCGAAGTGCAAGCCTCGTGGGGCTGACCCCTCGGATCTGAGGCACAGCAGGGCACCGCACTGGTCGCCAAACACCCGGCGGGGCCGACACACGGCCGCGCGCGTGTGTAGAGCGAACAGCACAAACAAAGCGACCGTCTGAGTGGATTTCCCGGAAGGAGGGCAGCACAGCGACGTACCCCCCCTTGGCGAGTCATTCAACCGGAAGAAGCTCGCTCCCCAATGTTGTATGATTCCGCAACTTTTGGAGCCGTTTCCTACTTTACCCTTCGTAAATTACCCCCGCCCCTTGTCAGAGCATCAGAAGGTGTTGTTTCCGTCAAATTTTGGGACTTTGGTGTTGCTCTCGCAAAGGGCGGGGGGGGGAGGGGTAGTTTCAGGAATGGCTCCATGTCCTGCTTCGAAATGTGCGCAGGGGTCACCATGTGACACAACATCAGCGCACGCCACGCAAAACGTCGCTGCAGTCTGGACAGAAAAACCGTGCGAGAGCTGATGTATGTTAGCGAGCGCTTTGGGTGTCTTGCCAGTTGCCTGGAGCGTTTCATGCACAACACATTCGTTGGCAACAATAGGCTCTTGGGTACGCCCTCCACACCCGCCCCATCTTTCGTGCGGCAGTCCCGCTCCCGTTGGCCTGTCCAGGTCGCGCTGGTACATGCTGCGCCGCGGTCCTTCGGCGTCGCATCTCTTTCACGGCCCCGCAGGTGCTCGGCAGAAAGGCCGTGACTGTGACCCGCGAGGACGGGACCCACACGCTGCAGACCGACGACGAGTGCGACATCCACAACGGCGATGCCGTGGACGTCGTGGCGGGCCTGCCGTACTCCTTCCGCATCGTGTACACCGACCCGGTGCAGAGCAAGTCGCTGCGCCGCGGCCAGAAGAAGGAGGTGGAGGTCCCGGACTTCGCGCCGATGCAAACCACGATCGCCTTCCCGTCGCTGTCCACGGGCACGTTCTCGTACGACGCGGACAAGGTGCGCGGCCCTGCGCTGGTGCGAGGGCGGCTGGGAGCAGACCTGTGCCTGAGTGCGTGCCCTACTGCCATTGCGGATCGGGGGGTCCCCCCCCAAGACCAACACAACTCGACACGCAAGTCCCCCCCGGGGGGCCTGCCTTGTGTGTGTGCTATCGGGTCCTCGCACCAGGTCAGCATCGTCTCATCTTACCCCCCCCCCCCCCCCTTGTATAAACTACGCCCTTGTCCAAGCTACAGTAGGCGTGGGGACCGTATTAATTTGGGACCTAATTTCAATTCGGTACCAAACGTAGTGCAGCCACATAAGACATGGGTTTGGTGACGGATTTGCAAGTTGCATAGAGTCATGGACAGATTTGTTGTGAGTGTTTGCCCACTTGAACCCACATAGCTCTGATTTTGGGGATGTTTGTGCATTATATGCCCCTTTCTTGCACCAGCTCACCATGCAATCCTCTCTTTTTGAACCTGGACGCCCGGTGTTGGTTGTTGTATGTGTCGCGCGCAAGCTACGCCCGTGTCCAAGCTACAGTAGGCGTAGGGACCGTATTAATTTGGGACTTTGGCGTAGCTTGTACAAGGGGGGGTGGGGGGTACGTTATTGCTGTCATCTGATGTTGTGTTGTGGCTGCATTACATTATCTCGTGTGCTCGTAACGACACGTTGCCTCGGGGTGCACCCCATACCCCTTAGGCCACCGCGTCCCTGCCAACCTGGAAAATCACTGAAATTTGACGAGACTACATGCGAAAGAATGTGCACGGTGCGCGTGCAGTGCGCGTGTTTCCCCCTAAACCACCTGGTGTAGATTGGGAAGGATGGCGGCTTGAAATGGAACCCGCGGTGGAGTACAGAGGGCGGGGGGAGGGGGGTATGCCGTAGAAATTCTGTTCACTTGGTTCTGACCGAAACTTTCGGGCACTACTTTTACGCCCGTTTGTGGGGTCTGGTACATGTTTTTTTTGGCGAGCTCTCAGGTCTGTCCGGATGGCATCAGATGACACAGATTTCCGGTGGACAAGAAAGCGGTCCATTGATGGGATGGA
This sequence comes from Eutreptiella sp. 'Long Island Sound 2002', assembly GCA_964036045.1. NCBI lineage: Eukaryota > Euglenozoa > Euglenophyceae > Eutreptiales > Eutreptiaceae > Eutreptiella > Eutreptiella sp. 'Long Island Sound 2002'. The sequence goes on from OZ038379.1 coordinate 177,326,305, forward strand.
GCTCCTGCCACGTTGGACTGCAGTGTACGGGACGCACTGCACGTGCGGTGTTGGGGCTTGGGTCCATGAAACTGTCACGGTGCCGCTTTATTCCACCGCCTGATCCTATCCCTCAGCCCAACCCGTTGCGCAATGCGGGTGGCACTGTCCATATCAGAAAAGGGGGCTATTTACGTGGAGCAGGGGGCGCCAACTACTGGGCGCTGCTGACGCGCAAACGGCACATGCTGCCACATCCAGCACAGCCCCAGCACACGGACCACTGGGCTCCGCAAACGCGGAAACCACACCAGCAGGAGCACCGGCCGCAGCGGCCGACAGAAAGCAGCGACCCGACGCAACATGCGAAGGGAAGAGCGGGTGACTGTCCAGGGCCCCGTAAAGAAACAACCAGACGGAATGTCACACAGGGGGGGGGGGGGGGCCTCCTCAGTCCGCTGGCGCGGACTCTCACTTCACACTCCCGGGGTCATGTAGCCACTTTGGGCCCCCCAGCCTCAGAAAGATCAGCGCGCTCTGCTGGTCATTTTGAGGTGTATATGTTGGGCACCCCCCTCCCTGCGGTCTGCCACCCCCCCCCTCTCAGCCCCCGCCCCTCCAGGGGGCCTGCGGCCACTTGTACCCCCCCCCCCCTTGTATAAGCTACGCCCTTGTCCAAGCTACAGTAGGCGTAGGGACCGTAATAATTTGGTACGTAATTTAGTTATGTACGAAATGTAGTGTGGCCACATAAGACATGGGTTTGTTGTCACATTTGCGAATTTCAGCACATGTGGCCCCCTGCTGGTGCACCAGGATTAATTTTTTTTAGTCTGATGCATCCCATGGGTCCTGAATTGCCAATTTCAGCACATGTGGCCTGCGCACGTGTGTATCGGCAGTTGTATGGGTTGTGCTCAAGCCACGTCCTTGTCCAAGCTACACTAGGCATAGGGATCGTAATAATTGTGTACATTGGCGTAGCTTATACAAGGGGGGGGGGCTACATTGGGGGGAGTGCGCCCGCAGACAAGGGGTGCGCGTGCACCTTGGCGACCAGCTGCCTGGGCGGTGCACGCCTGAAGTCAGAGTGCATCCGGGCAGCCAATGCAGCCCCACATTGCGCGTGCTCCTGCTGCTGTACCCCGTCAGGCCGTGCCTGTGGTCCTGGACACGATTGAGGCGTGGCTGAAGGAGCACAAGGAGGACAACATCAAGTTGCTGCTGGTGGAGAGTGTGAAGAGCTATGCATTGCACCAGTTTGAAGCACAATGGAAGGTCCGTGGGTGTGCGCGCGACATGTCAAGGCCGAGGATCCGTGTCAATGGGCGATGCCACCGGAGTTCATCGGTCTTCCTCCGCCCGGGCGACGGTCCATACCAAACCCCCCCCCCCCTGGAGCTGCGGTGCTGTGATGTCCTCAGGCAAGCCTTGCCAGTCTCAAAACCTGCAGAACTGGTCCTGTGGTCTAGTGGCTCGGCCCTGACCTCGTGCATCATGTCTCGGACTGTGCACCACTGCGACACCGTGACACGGTGCGAGACCTGCGGGGGCTGCCGCTGCTTGCGGGGGGGGGGCGCCTCACCTCGAGGGAGAGTGAGACGACCCGACAGGTCTGCCGTGGGGGAAGGCGCTTCAGGAACTATCAAGACTGGGGTCCCAATGCCCCGAGGGGACTGCCACCGCACATGAAAATGATGTACAGGAAGGCAGACATGAAGGAGGCATACCCCTTTCCAACACCGCAGGCCCGTAGTCTCATGGCCCATGAGTGGCTCGTGGGTTCAAACTGAAACGGTTTGGAGCTCGACCCCTGAGCCTTGGATGCCTGAACATGCTCACCAATGTTGCCTCGGGGTGCTCTGGCTGGACCCCGCAGGAGGCGGTTTGCCCCTACTGGTCTGATGGTGGTCTGGCCATGCCAATCCCCCCCCCCAAAAAAAAACGACCCAGAATATTGCAGTTGCCAGTGCTGATGCTCCCCAGGCCAGTGACCGGGTGGCAGGCGGCGTGGGACGACACAGAGGTGGGTGATGGTGGGGGGGGGGGAGGCAGACGGGCAGCTGCGGCGGGGGGCAGACCTCCGTGCCAGCCCCGCAGCCTCCCCCACCCCAGGAACGCCGTATGGACCACAAACAGGGGGTCCGCGGGGCCAGGCATGTGGCGCTGCGCCCCCCACGGGGCGCTCACAGGCCACAGTGCCCAGGCCGGTGCATCTCCCAAACGACGGCCCTGAACACCGGTGGGGGGGGGGGGGGGAGGGGGGCATTCCGCCAGCCCCCAGCCCCCCCCTTTGTTGGCGGTGGTCGGGTCCAATGGGCCCGCCCGCCGCCCAGCGTGCGGCACATTGCGGCCCATGTCCAAATGCCCTTGGGAACCTCCAGTGGTCCAGATCTCTGAGGGCTGTGTACCACTCTTGATGCTTCACATATGAAGCAGCCTGTGGTGCGAGGGAAGGGGTGCCCACATGGCGAGAGCGCTGCCAACAGCAGCTCCGGGGGCAAGGGGGGGGGGGCTGGCTGTCACTTTGCAACCCTCCCCGGGGGCGGACAGCACCGGGGGGGGGGCAGGACACGCGCGCGCGCACACGCACACGTACACGCACGGGCACAAGCAGCTTAAGGCCCACATGTCGCACAGGCCACCACAGTGCGGAGAACATGGGCAGGGGGCAAGTAGCTGTGTACCAGGATGTGGTCCCATGCATACATTGACGCATGCTGAAGGACCACACTGGGACAGGGAATCTGTAGGAAGGGCCGAGTCCCAAAGAAAGGCATCAGGGCTACAGAATATCCACATGAGACAAGGGCCCAAGCCGAGAGTGCCATCCCGCCAATTCCATAGAGTGCACCAAGAAGGTGGCACTTTGCGTGAGAGAGAGAGAGAGAGAGAGAGAGAGAGAGAGAGAGTGGTCTAAGAGAATTCAAATCATGAGCGGACTGTGAGTTTCAACCCCCAAGCTCCCAACAAGTGGCTGCATCATCCGTTCCCCTGACCCACAGCGTCCTGTCCATATGGACAAGCACGCCTCCACCATGGCACCCCAACCCGTGAGGGGGGGTGGGGGGGGTGTTGTTGTTTTAGATTGTGTCGTTGGTATTTCAGGGGGGGTCTGCCATGTTTGAGCGTGGGTCTTTGGTCTTTGGCGCTGGTTCTCGATTGTTTGAGGGGGACTTTGGTAATTGACAGTGGGGGCCGGGGATAAGGGAACACACCGCATCCAGCGCATTTCCGTTTATGTCTCGAGGCTGTATTCTGGGGTGGGTGAGAGGGGGAAACCCCATCTTTCCTGGACCCCCCTTCTTTCCCCCCAGCGCTGGACACCCAGTGGACATCCCCAGGCTTGATGGAGCACTGCCTTGGACAGCTCGGCAGAGATGCTGCATGCAAAGCGCACCCCACGCCGGGATGCCTAACCGTCAAGTACCAATGCGGACCCACGTATTAAACAATAAAGACTGCCCCTCCAACAACAAAGACCCATCAAACCACCGAAGCTAGCAGAATCCTCAACGCAGAACCCAGAATTCACAGAATGCAGAATTTAGGGGTAACGATGAAGATAGCACGGAGCGCTGAAGTGCACAACTCACAAGCAACAGACTTGCACAGAAGACGGCGAAAGCAATACAGTACCGGACTGATTAGCTGGTAATATGGTTGATGTCCAACCTTGGAAAATGTCTACTTCTTTTCTGCAATTTCCTCAGTCTTCAGCAAATCCTCAAATGCTTGCTGATTTCAATCACTTTCTCGCACGCTGCACAGAACTGGTCGTTGATCAAACATATTATCTGACAAGCTAGTAGTTGTGTGCAGCAAGATAACATGTAAATGACACATACTTAGATATGATAAAAATGCGCAGATAATCAAAACAAAGTCTTTCGAAGAATCTAGGTTTACAATTCATTCTGCAACTTTGATTGGCATCAGCCCCTGCTGTTGCGTTTAGAAGATGTGCTTGCGCCTCCGAGGCCAGATTGGGCATAACATAGCCTGTCAGAAACAACTCAAAAATGCCCGCACTTATTACGGTTTTCCCAAGATGATTCGTGTGTTGCGCACCGCATTACCCATCACGGCCTGGAGGTGCAGTGTTTCTGCTGGTCGCTGTTCATTGGGCCTCAATCTGTTTCTGTGCTGGCTGGCACACATTGGAGCGTGCTGCCTGTATCTCCTGAGGAGGGACTGTGAGGAGGATCTGTTGGGGGGTGGGTGAGGTGGGTGTGGGGGGGGGGGGGGTAAATTGGTGTTTGAGGGTGGGTCTTTGGTATTTGAAGGTGGGCTGTTGGTATTGGAGGGTCATCAGCCAATTTCCGGTTGTTGTTGTTTTTTTTTTGCGCCGTTTCCCATTTCTTTCATGTCAACACCTGTACCCACTCCCGCTGCTGAGGGGTCACAGCAAACCATCAGGGGACACCCTGGAGCACTGGAGATGGTTTTACCACGGGCCATGGGGAAACAGAGCATCGCTGCCCATGCCCATATGTAGGGGGCTTTTTGGCAGTGCAAAGTGTCCCCTTGTGTTGGTGAGTCGGTGAGTGGCTGGGTGCCTCTTGAGCTGAGCCCCCCCCCCCCCCCGCGTGGGGTAGGTCAAGTGCTGTGGGTGCCTGGCAAAAGTGGGTGCCTCCCCTTCTCATTCTGCTGCTCCCCCTCCCCCCCCCCATTGCTAAGAAAAGCCATGCTTCCTTGCCTGCACACCTCCACAAAATACAAATGTGCACTGAACCAGAAATACCTACCGACAAACCTACTCCCCCTTTGACGGTGCGCCCCCCCTTCACAGTGATGGGAACCCACCCTCTTCACCCCCAATCCAACGGGTGGGCCGACCACCCCCCCATCCACACGCATGACGGGCTCCCTCCCCCAAAGGGGAACACATACGTACACCCGGAAGCGCCAACCGGCATCTCGTTCACCTGTTGTGGCACAGCCCCCCCCTCACATCCCCTTCATCTTTTTCCGTCCGTTTTCATCTTCTCTCCCACCGCATACAAAATGTTGCCTTATGCCGCCGAGTGGCACGCGCATTCCCTTACACCCCCTGCCCTCTGGGACGCACTCGAAGGGGGGTTAACCCCTCCGGCGTTCAACTGCCGCCCGATTGCCCTCCAACCGTTTTGTAACCCCAAGCACCGGCCCAACACCCGCTGTTCCACCCGCCAGTTTTTGCCGGTGCTCCGGAAACAACCCTCCGGCCTCTCTCCCCCTCAAGCGCATTCCTGCCCCACCCCCAACCCCCTGAGCGTGCCCGGACACGAGACCATCGTGTGTTGTGCGTTAGGCCCGCGATGGGGACCCCCGCTTCGCAACGCTCCACGCCAACATCCTGAAGCTCGGGACCAACGAGAAGTTGTCGCCGGCCTTCATTGTGGATCCCGCCAACGCAAACTTCAACGTCGTCAAGGGCCTGAACCGCTTCGTGCACATCGAGGGGGCCCCTCATCTGCTGCCGGACACTCTCGCAATGTACGGGGACCCGCCTCCAGAGACAGGGGTCGCATATCCCGTGCGTGTGAGGAAGGGGGTCTCGCTGTATGGCCAGGTACGTGGGTAAGGCCTGCTCGCTCCCTGTGCATGAGGGGCAGGGCGTGGCGGGGGGGGGGGGGGGGGGCAGGGCTTTGCTTTCATTTTCGCGCCGGCAGGGGGGTGGGGGGGGCTCCCACCCAGACCCCCTCCCCCCCCCGTCCGCTCAGCTGACGCCAGTCAGCGGGAAACCCGGGTTTTGGGAACGTTTTTCAGTGGCCGGACAAGTGTTTCTCCGCGCCTTGGGCACGTGTCAAAAAGTGTCCAGTGATTGTTCCATGTCCGCGCTCTGTTCAATTGTCTTACAGGTGACCATTCCCCAGTGCTCGTTGGCTGAGTATTTCGGCTCCGGGGTCCAACCGCCGCCCCGCGTGAAATGCAAAGATGTAATCAATGCGCTCCTTTGTTTTCGGGTTCAAGCTCGACGCACCGGGCGGAAGAGACAAGAAGCAGGCAACGACGTGCAAAAGCGTGTTGCAAACTTTTTTTTGAGTGTACCAATGGCCACGCGGTGCGAGTGTGTGACAGTAGTGCGGGGAATGGCGTTGCAGGACCGCAAGGTGCGGTGCCTGCCGCATGAATTTCCATTGAGCACCGTGACGACCTCTTGCTTCCGGAGTCCGAGGTCCCGGGGCTCAGTTGTCTTTCTGAGTGTCTATTTTTTTTCGCCTCAGTTGGCCATGTCTCTGATGAGTTGACCCTTGCATTGTGCTTTGCTATTGTGTTCACAATCAAATGCGGCGCCGAATGTGCCGAAGAACATTTTTTTAGGGTCAACAATTTTGTTTCCGCTGCATCCTGGGCAACGGGTGCCCTCCCGAGACCCCCTCGTCGTGCTGATTCCAAAAATACCGACTTCACTTATCCTGACGTTTGGGGGTCCCGGTCACCTCCGGGCCATCCTGCGGGGGACTGAAGGGGGTCCAGTGAATGCAGCGCCTTTTTTTTTGCGCGCGGGGGGGGGGGGTCCGGGCATGGCACTCTATTGGCCCGAGTTGGAGATCCGGGAGCCCTGTCAGACCGCCCCGCAGGTGCACTGACTCATGCCCTGTGACGACAAGCATGCGAACACAGAAACACAGACAGGCCTTTCGAGTGCAAGCGGCACGTTTCCCTGACGCACTACGCCGCTGCGCGACGCAGATGCAAGTGCTACAACACAATACCAATGAGCACAATCTCATCCGCCATCTTTGGGAGAAAAGCCACACCCTCATTCCGGTGAGCACGTACCCCGGGAATACGCTGTCGTCGTATTCCCCATATTTGAGTCGTGATCGGATCTGACAAGGCTCAGCGGTCCAATGCATTGGTCGTGCCAAGTCTGGCCTCTGCCGAAAAACGTTGGCAGCCCACAACGGCACCTGCCTCTGGTGAGGCATTGGATCCCCAGGAGCAGGAGCGGCGTACTCCTGCCGTTGGAGGCACCCAAAGGTCCAGCACCAACGCACGGCTCGGGAAAACACTGCTCCAGCGGACCGCACCCCCAGCTCGTCCATTGGTGCAGTACGGACCGGCGGAGGCGTGTGGGGAGTGGCCCGACTCCGGGCACACACCGACACGCCCACACAAAACAACAGCAAACCACTGCGACACCGCACCGGCGGTGCCCTTTCACAAACAGAGCCACGATGCTGCGACCCCAGTTCAATGTGCGTAGATCGCGCCGCTTTCACGTGTGGTGGTCATTGCAGTGGACAGCGTCATCTCTCCACTGCCGGTGGCCCTTCGCGAAAAGCTCTGCTTTCACACGGTGCTGCCTGCACAGGGAGCGCGCTACGTGCTGCACGTGATTGGCCCCAATATGAATCCCTGCTGGCCCGATTGCCTGAAGGATGACTACGAACAGGTGGGTGCTCCTGTGGCCTGGCTGCTGTGCGAACCAGGGCTCAGCGCAGAACACACCGCCCAAGGTCGCCCTCACAGGGGCTCACAAGACCCCACGCACAGGGGAACGCCCACAGGGGTCAGTGTTGCATCGAGAGCGGTAGGGTACCGTGTCGCACAGCTCGTGCCCGGTTTCATGTCTTTGGTATGACCCGCTCGTTGGTGACGGTCGGGGCGGGGGGTGGGGACGGCGGGTGCGGACCGGGGGCTGTTGGCCGACATTGGGGTGTGCTAAGAGCCCGTCCGCCCAGTGTACGGGGCACTGCTTGCGTTTGAGGGATCAGCAGGGCGCAGTGTACGTGCCCGTGGCGTGGAGTGGGTGTTTGGGTTGGCGCGTGTTGTGCCGTGCGTTCTGCAGGCCGTGTTTTGGGGTGTGGGTATTGAGTGGGACATGTTCGCGTTTGGTGTGCCATTGTTGTTGGGTTTGCCACCAGGGCCATGGCTCCCTCACGGCGTCCATCCGGCATGATGGTCCCCTACACTCCAACACACGGTGACACGGGTGGCAGCGACACTTATTAGCCCTTCAGAACGGAGGCGGTCCGTGGCCGTTCAGTCTGACGTCCGTGGGCTCCCGTGAATCCCCCCCCCCCCCTGGGACAATGCTGATGGCGGCAGAACCTCCGGCCAACAACACACTGCCCATAGTGCACTCCAAAACCCTCCAGGGCAGGTACAGCTCACTCCACGGGCCTCCAGGGGACAGCATTTTGAGGGCCTGCGAGCGGGGCGCAGGGTGCAGATGCTCCGGAAGTGTAAGGCCACCGGGGCACCAACTGTTCCGCGTCAGTCATTACGCATCGAAACGGAGATGGGCAGGCCTTCCACTGGCGTCGCGCAGGGCCACTGAGATTCGTTGTGAGTCAGCACCGCACCGTGTGCCGCTGGGTAATATCCGCCCCTGTCACACCCTGTAGGAGCGGCTGTGTGCTGTGTCAAACTCAGTAGGACCCCACTCTCTGAATTGCACTTCTCCCAATCTCATTTCCCACGCTGGTCGGTATGCGCAAGTCGGGGGGGGGGGGAGGGGGGTGCCTGAATGATCGGAAACGAGGTAGCCCCCCCCCCCGCTCCTCTTTCCATGTCCGGGCCTGTGCCGGGCGTGGGAGTGCGGCCTGGACGATCCGACGGAGAGATGCAGAGGAGCAGGCCATGCAGTGGCCGACACGGCTGCCCCGGTGTTGCCTGATGTTCCATCGCGGCCTCAGTGATGTTGCTTGTCCGTGGCGAGTGCCGTTGCTTTGGCATTGGCCTCGCCCTGTCCATCCCTCGCCCAGCACCGACGTGGCGTCTTGGTGCCGCCTGGGGTGTAGGTGCGGATGCTACGGGAGCATGTGCCGGGGCGGCATACAGCACACAGTGACATCCAACCATACGCGGCCCCCTCCTCGAATGCCTACAAGTCAGCACTCAGTGACCTGGGGATGACTGACACAGATTGCAGCCTTGATCTGTCTGTCGCAGGGCCGAGCTGGGGTCCACGCCAGGTGCATGCCGCCGCGGGCCCCGAGAAAGGCACCAGAAACACGCCCCCAACGGTGCCGAGTCAATAAGATAAATCATTAATTTGATTAAAAGGAGTCCACTAAATTTAATAAAATTAATCGAGGAAAATTTTCTAAACAACAAATTCAAAAGCTTTCATCCTATAATTTCCTTAGAAACTTTAATAACAAACTAATAAATTTTTTTGCAAAAAACCTTCAAATACTGTTAAAACTAAGAACTAAAATTAATGTTAATGTGATGGGCCTACTACCCTTTGCACGTGGCGGCTCCGAAGTCCTGCAGGGCCCCGACTGTCAGCGCCCATGGCTGGCCCCAGCTCCCAAGAAAGTGGTGGCCCTTTGAGCGGGCGTTTGATGGGGAAAACGGGGGGAGACGGGAAAACGGGACCATGGGGACTGGACGGGCCTAACACACGGAATTCCCAGAGTTTTCTCGCAGGCCCCACTTCTGCCGGAAGGAGGTCGTGTGCACGCGACCTCCATGCCCATCCCGGTCATGGCCATCCAGGCCCCCCAGCCCCAGGGAAGCGAAGGGAGGAAGGTGGACCACTGAAATGGTACGTGCTGTCGCACGCGCGTCATACTGTTTTCTTGGGGGGGCAGTCTGGGGCACTATGTATCCCGATGTGCACTCTGGTGTCTCCTGGACGCCCGCCCAGCCCCCCCCCCCGTCCCCCTTCAAAGGGCGATGAGGTCCTGAAGCAGAGCTACAAGAATCTGCTGGACACGTACTACGCCATCGCCTTCAAAGGGCTCGAGGTACCGGATCTGGAGCCCGAGCGCGAGCCCGAGCCCGAGCCCACGGCGCAGCAGAACGGCGACGATGCCGATGCCAAGAAGGTACACTGGGGCGTAAGGGGTCGTCGTACCCGACGCGGTCATGGCGTGCGTGTCGTGGATGGGAGGGTGTGGGGCCTCGGTACAGCTCATGGGCATTCGTGTGGCCCGAGTTGCCGATGGGCGCCGAGAACAACGGGTCCCCTCAGGGCACGGGGGTTGGGGTATGGTCCCACTTCCGCATCGTGTGTACTCCAAAGGCGCCGACTTCAGCCGCGCAACGAACGCCCAAGGCAACCGACCAGCCGGTGCTTCTCCGCCCCCCCCCCCCCCCCGCCGGCGCGCTGCGGGATTTCGAGGGTCAGTGTCGCCGCTGAGTCCCTTTCACGACTGGGCCCGCCGAAGTTTACGTAGCCCTGGTCTATGGCTCATGTCAATCAGCGCGACGCGGCGATCGGTTATCAGTTTGCGTCCTTTTTGTTGCCCCCCCCCCCCCCCCCCAAGTCCCTCCCCTGGATTGCCGACAGACAGTTGCGGGGGCGGACCATCAAAAAGGTGTGGTAAGTACGTCTGCCGGACGGTAGTTTCGGTTCGACGCACTGCGGGTGTACTTTGTGGCTGCCTGCCTCCGGGGCTGTTTGTGGTACAGCGGAAGTGTATGTGCGGGCGACGGGTGTGGTTTCATGGGTGAGAGGGGAGTGCCTGCCCCAGTGCTGACAGTCGCAACCTGCTGCCCTCACGGCGTGCACCCCCCTGCCAGCGCCCACAGGCTTCCCATTCACTGGCCCCCAGACCGTGAAAGTTGGCGGGTGCCCCACCCCCAATGGCTGACGTGGGACTTGTAACACAGGGCCAGTGGTTGGTATTGGCCAATGTTCGCGTAGCCCCCGGCGAAATTTTTGCGGCGTGTGACTAACAGTTCCACTGCGGATTCAGATGGTGGCGGCGAAGTTTTCCCCGTCGAAATTGTCCTCTCGCAACCCCCCCCCCCTGTATGCGAGGGGCGAGCGAATATCTACCACACCACCGCTGCTTCCCCCCCACCCCGCCCCACCCACCACCACTGCACTGCTGCAGGCACCTCCCAAAAAGAAGAAGAAGCTGCCCTCTGCCGACGCCGAGAAGGTACACCACCACCACAGTCCCCATCACTACGCGCCCCACCATTGCATCCCCATGTTGGCATCTACCATCATTACACGCCCTATAGGACGGTGGAGTGTCACTTGGGGGGGGAGGGGGTCAACAGAGCCCTCCCAGAACTGGGGAGCACGGGGGGTCTGGGGAAAGAGTTCGGTTGACGGGGGCCCTTGTTTTCACTGGCGCCCAAAGCGCCGAACCCGGTGGCCTACTGCAAAATGTCCATGATGCATCAATGCCCCATTGGCACCAAGGAGTGGTGCACCGCATGCATGGGTGAGCAGGGGTCATGCGTGGGTCAACAAATCGTCCAAAATATTTTGTCCAAAGGTGTTCCTGGACCATTTTGGGTGCATAAACAAGTGATTTTAACCCCCCCCCCCTTTATTATCAAGCGTCACGATAATATCAAGCACGCTTGATATTATTGTGCCCTATCAAAATAAAATCAAGCACCAAAATTCTTGCAGCTCCCAACGCAAAAGACGTTGCACGATTGCACAGTGACTCGGATTTTCAGCATCATGGAGTACACTCATTTGTTGAATGCAGACATTGTCAGTTGTCTTGGTGCAGCCTTAGGTTTAGGCTTTGCAGCACTTGGTGCAGGATCCGCCCCTTCAACCTGATGCTGTGGAGGCACAAACTGAAAAGGGACACACAGTTTGGCCTCTTTGGGAGCAATATAGCCCAAGTCATGGAAAATCCTGGGCACATTCAGGCCCTGTGTAGCTTCAGCAAGCCTTCTATAGCATAAATCCACAAACAGGTTTCGTGCTGCAGCTGCAGGTAGTAATTGTTTTTCCTCCTCCATGTGGGACATGTACAACAGTGTTGGCTTCTGAAAAGTGCTCAACAACAAGTTCATCATGTTGCGGAGTCTCAACCACATCGACGACAAAGGGGTCTGTGTCATTTGACGCGATTACAAAGGAAAAAATGCTCCGTGCAAAATAATATCAAGCAGAAAATAATATCAAGTGTCAAAATAATAGCAAGCGCTTGATATTATAAGGGGGAGGGAGGTTTAGGCTGTTTTGAGCCATTTTCGACCCATAGTAGCCCATGCAAGTCCCTGAAAAAGCCTTGAGGGGGGGAATTTTCAGACTGAAAAGGGGTCGAAAAGGGGTCAGCGAAAACAAAAAAGTGGTTGTTGAACCATTTTTGCTCGCACAAATATCAAAACCGCCTAGATCCTACCGAATGGGTCGTTTAGTGGAAGTTTGGGGGGGGGGTTGAAAGGGTCGTTAAAGGGGCTCCTTCATTGGGTGTTGCTGGGGGATCCTTCATGGGGATTCTTCAGAGAGGTCCTTCACTAGGGTCCTTCAGGGGGTCCGTCAAGGGTGTCCTTCGCGGGGCTCCTTTTAGGCGTCCTTTTGGGGATTCCTTCATTCAGGGGCTCTTATAGCAGGGTCCTTGAGTGTGTCCTTTAATTGGGTCCTTCAAGGGGGTCCAACAAGGGGTCCATTGGGGGGTCATTGAGGTGGTCCTTCACGGCGGTGCTTCAAGGGGATCTTGTCTTGGGGTCTTGCAGGGCCCTGGGTCCTTTAATGGGGTTGCTTATCAGGGGTCCTTATTGAGCTGCTGTGACTCCTGTTCATCATGTTGCCTTCCCCACCAGCTCGGTCCCACCCCCTCTCCCTCCCCCTCCATCACTGCTTCCTTTGCAGGGGGCACCGCCCAAAAAGAAAAAGAAGGTACCCAAACAGAATTAGGCCCCGCTGCCGCCGACGGGGGTGGCTGTACTGTGCCGACAAGGGCCACCAGGACAAGTGCTCCCACATACACCGAACGTTCATCTGACGGCAGTCGACCGCTTCCGTGTCCAGCCGAGGGGACCAGCGGCGGTGCGTCCGCGAGGAGTCCGCAACAGCAGCGCCGGGGCCGACAGCAGGGGGGCCTCTCAGGGGCGCATAACCTCTTCACATTTGTGTGAGTGCTGACCAGACATAACCCCCGCGAAGGGCTGCTCTGATCGTGCTCCGCCGTGGATGACAGAGCGTGCCAGGGGGTTGCTCGCAGGGGAAAGGGGTGGATGGGGGTGGGTGGTGGGGCTATCCATAATGGCGGCGCGGCGTCGAAGTTACGCAAGTGACTGGCAGGTCGGAGAGCGACGTGGGGCAGCGGGTGGGGACGAGAATGTCAGTCGGATGCGGCACTATTGGTACAGATGGATCGAAGCTGAGACGCGATGTCGTGCTGCTGGGGGTGCTGGGGGGGGGGGGGGGGGTAAAGGGGGGATTCAGCCACGATGGCCTACGCGAGCACGGGTATCCGGATCAAGTGAAGCGTCCAGGCCGACAGACAGGCTGTGTCCACAAGGCGTCCGGTAGACTGACCCCGTTTGACAGGGCCGTTCATTTTCGGTGCTGATTGGGATGGACTCCCCTGGAGGCACATGCAGTTGCCTTGCGCATGCGGCCCCGGGGGCGGGCAGAGGTGGTTCTGTCTGCACATTGTATCTGTATGCACATTGGTGCACTCCGGGGCGGGCCCCGTTTACTCCGGGGCGTGCCCCGGTCAGTCCGGGGCACTGTAAGTATATTGACCAGATATGCCCAGCCTCATCACCCTTCTTTTCTGGCGCCATCACAAAACCCCCTTTCTAACTTAGACGCCCTACAAAATGGTGACAATTTCAACCCCCACCCCCCTTTAGACCCCTCAAAACATCCATCATTTGACTGCATGTGTCGTTCTCTGGAACCCCCCCCCCCCCGTGTCCAGTGCCATCAGCCAAATGCGAGGCCCCGACAAATACCCTCCCTAGAGACACAGGGGTTTTGGAAAGGGGGGGAGGAGTGCTCGTCTCACGGTGGTCCGCCCGGAGGGTCCCCTGGAAACGCTAGTGGCGTGCCATTTTCGCAGGAAATTCAACTGACACATCCCGAGAGGAGGGGGAGGGAGGGAGAGGGGAGAGTGGGTAGGCTCCGTTGGCCCATAGGAGAGGAGAGGTGAGGCTGCCCGGGGCCATCTCCAAACACCGGCGTGAAGTCACCCTTTACCCGTCGCACCGTCCCATTCGGCTCGCGGGGTCACCGACACCCCAGCGCCTGCAACAGCCGTGCGTTCCTGCTCATGGGATTCGAACGGGGTCCCCTCAGTTGAGGCGGCAGGTGCACGACAGATGAAGTACGCGACCTCTCTCCATCGTCCCACCGGGGACAAGGCGCCTCTCACCATAATCAGCTGGTCTAACAAACAGAAAACCCTGTGCAGAGGGCCCTGCATTGCAGGGAGGAGAAGATACACCGCACCACAGAGCGCGCCCGCACACCGCTACACCGAAGACACTGCCGGATGTCGCACCAACCGCTTGCCAAAGGCTGAACCCAAGCCTCTGCACCGGGTTGCCCGATGCGGCCCTCTGTTGGGGGCTGCCGGATGCGACCCCCAACTTTTGCCGGAGGCTGCTGGCTGTGGCCCCAACCTTCTGCTACCACCGGCGTGGGCAACACCCAGCCCCCCACCGGTGTGCCTTGCGCCCATTGAGTGAAGGCACCCCGTTGGGAGAGCAGTTGGGGGCACGGTCTGTGGGGGGGGGGGTGGGGTCCCACAACGGCATGCGGGGGGGGCGGGCAACCCACGAGAGCGTGAGAGGACGCCGGCAACCCCCGACCATTTCCACTGTTGGACAGGCGCGACCGGCAGCCAAACGGTTGTGGTCGTGACCCCCGAACGACTGACTTCGTGCGGCATAGCCCTCCGCCAAGCAGCTCCAGGAACCAGTGCACTCGGAGGCGCATCACTGTCCCTTCGCCCTCCCCCCGCCTCCTCTCTTCTCCTGGCACCCGCCCGTGTCGATGCATGTGGTGGTCCAATCCGAAGGTGCCCACCCTCTCTATCGCGGCAGACGCTCAGAAGTGTCCGTCAGCAAATGAGTGTTGCCGACGGTGCACCGCGCACTTGCGCATACCCCCTCTGCCCGTTGAGGCCGAGCGATTTATATATCTTGATGCCGTCGGGGCCTGAGGCGCAGAGGGGTTGTCTGCAGAGCTCCGTGCAGCTTTGGGGCAGCCATTATCAATCCCGGCCCGAGGGCACCTTCACAAGCAGCATCCTGCTCTGCTGATTGTGTGCCCAGGAGGCGCGACGTATACATGTGGGTGGGGTGACGCAGGCGCACACTCCGCAGGCGCACACACCCGCTCGCGCTCGGTGCGATGTGGGAAGGTGTCGTGGCGGTTTGATCCTGCCCAACACTGCCCCCACCGCGGGTTCCACGGCCCATGAAGCCGCATGGTATGGGCAGTGGCAGATGTACGGTATGGGCAGTGGCCGGGGTTTGCAGCGGTGCGGGCAGTTGCAGTAGTGGAGTAGAGCTGTGGCAGGTGTGGTATGGGCAGCATAAAAAGGAATGGGTGTGGGATTTGGCAAAGGGAACGGACGTGGTAAGGGTTTGGGCAGTGGCAAAGAGAGCGGCCGCTTGCAGTGGGCCAAAACTGGAGTATCAGCAACAGCAAGGGACAGGCAGGGTCGGAGAATGTGCGGGGGGGAGAAGCTGGATGGGAGCAGGTGGGTGACATGGCCGGGTATTCGTCCTGCCATTTTGCCTGTCCGCCTTGCAACCGTCAAGTGTTGGGACAGGCCATCCTGAGGTTGCTGAGGACCATAATACTGCCACTGTGCCATGCAGCTCGGCTGAAAACTCTTGAGCAGACCAGCTTTGGAGTGGGGTGATTGCAGAGGGGGATCTGACGCAAGGGGGTTCATAATCCAGAAAAAAGCTCACCACTGTGTGTTGTCGTGGGTATAAAACCACCCCCAAATGGGGGATAAAACCATCCCCAACCCCCTTTTTGGCCATTTTTGACCCCTGGGGTGGCTTTATCACCCCTTTGGGGTGGTTTTATCCCCCCTTTTCGGTGATTTTATCCCCCCCCCAGGGGGGGGGGGGGTTGTCACCCTGTTAAGGGTGTGGCCCATCTGTATGTTAACCTAGAACCACAGTACTGGAAGGCAAGTTGCCTTTGGTTTATATGTAGTGCTGTAAGGAGAACACCCTTGGGGATGGGTGCGGGGGCTTGCCCCATTTCCATTTTGGGTATGGAGGTAGGAGAGGTAATGGAGGGTAAGGGAACGACATATGTTTTTACACTCAGCGGTTTGCTTCACATTGCTCTTTGTTATGTGTTATGGGATGTGTGACCTGGCTGGGGACAATGTTACAAATGGGGTCTGAGATGGGATTCAGACATGGTTTGGGTTTGCTATTCATCCAGTCCGACATGCCTTGCTTTTGTGGCAGCATTGCTCAAACTGCTTTTATTTGCTGTGTTGTGTCATTTGTTGCTTTGGGGGCATAACACCACCCCAGGGCGATTTACCCCGAAGGGGGTGGTTTTAACAAGGGGGGTGGTTTATTCCCCAAAAGGGGTGGTTGTATCCCCCAAAAGGGGTGATTTTACCCCCCTCAAAAGTGGGCATAAAACCACCCAGGGTGGTTTTAAGGGTCGTTTTATCCCCAATTTGGGGGTGGTTTTATGCCCGGGCCTGCCACTGTGTGTGCAACTTTCAGCATCGCCCTCTTGCTGGCGGTGTCGCAAGGATTCTACGGCTTTTGCAAGTCGGTTTTGCCGTTTGTTGTTGCGCGCGTATTCCAATGTTTGGAGGCAAGCCGAGGCTGTCCACACGGGAATCGTAGATATTGCCGACATGAAACACGTGTTTGCTAGTGGTGCAAGTCAATACGTGTTTAAGACTTGTCGCCTGCTCAGACTGAGTTTCCATTGGCTTCTGGCAAACCCAGAAAGGACGGAAGCAAGACGCTAACAAATCTGGACCCATTATGCATGCGGTTTGTCTGAGGTTGCTTTAAACCCACCCTGAAGCCACCCGTAGCAGACCAACACCAATAGCCCAAAAGAGATAGAGAGAGAAAGGCAATAGACAAAAAAAACCAAGACGCGTGATCTAGCATTGACACAGCTTTCTGCAATGGCAAAGCCAGGAGCTCCAATGTCACATGCACCACGAAATTGAACACATCAAATATGCAAGCAGTTTTGAACAATGTGCAAGCAAATGGAGAGCCCTCTCATATCGCATCTGTGCAGCGATAAGGCATAATTGGATCCAGCTGGTGGCTGATGACAACCAAGGAATTGAAAATGCAGATGTCGTATTATGGGAGGGCAGGGTGGGCGTTGAATGATATGACCTGAGCCCACTTCGTTGTCTTTGACAATGGAGGATGCCTTTGAGGCACAGTTTACGGGACCAGGATGCTCCGAAAGTTTTCGGGGTCCTGCAGGTGTCGTTCCCGCAGAGCGGTAAGCCCGGAAAGCCGACCTTTTGCACTCTTCAAGAGTGCAAGTCTAAGTTCCACAAGGCGGACACTTGTTGGGCATTGTGAAATCAATCTTTAACAAAAATTATGAACATTGCAATAAAAATTTTTCAACGTTGCGATCCCACTCATAAGAAAACGATTTTCCATGCCGCGGGCATCATCATGGGTAAGAAAGTAACCAACGCTAGCATTAATTTCCGGTTTCTTTAGTTTCAGGACTTATCTGTCCCCGCGACTGTTTGATGTGCATGTCAAACATATCACATTGGCGCAAATACGGGGGGATGCCAGTGATGACACATTCATCACACTATGCTACACATGTCGAAAATCTGGGAGACTAGTTATTTTCAAAAAACCAATCAATCGGACCAATTAGAAATAGCGAAGAAATATTTTCCCATCAGTTCATGTTGTTCATCCCGAAAAGAGGGTTTAGAAGAAATGTAGAAATGTAGAAATGTAGAAATCCAAAATGTAGAGACTTGGTTGGCCTTCATCCTTCGACTTGATGTATATAGTGGCTGTTGTTAAATTACGACTCCTGCTCAATTATTGGTCACCTGAGAAGCAGTGATTAGAGCCACATCATTTTCAAAAAAAATCCAACTGATTGCTTATCGTCCGACGAATAATAGGTATGGTCGATTGATTCCGAAATAAAAAAAACAATTCCCGAACTTTTTGAATTGGAACCTTCCAAATTACAATGCTTTGTGGCTGGAAAGCCTATAGCCCAAAGCCTTTACACCTGCACTTCGCAGATGCATTGGATGGTATGACATGCAAAGTTTGGGTGTGCAAACATGTGACCTTTTGCCTGTGTAACTTAGGCAGCTGCGGTGTAAAACCTGGTATAAACGAGAGTACGACCGGTGAAGTGTGACTGCAGGCCCTAGTGTGGTACACGCATCCCTTGCATCATGGTGTGTGTTTGCGACGCACTCTCCATATGACATGCCTTTGGGCCTTTATTAATAATTTGTATAATTTGTTCGTTCGTTGCGTATTGCTCATATGGCTTTTTTGTCTAGTCTCCATAAACAAAATTCTATTGCCTTCGGCAGTGCACCTCAAAGAGAGGTTGACAGTCAGCCAAGCAGTCCCTGAGCCAGGCCAGCAGTCAGTCAGACAGAAACACACAGTTTGGGTTTTTTGTCAGTGGCAGACACGGCCCCAAGCACTGGGGACTCTTATGTCCTAGTATTGAAGCAATGGCTGAATGGTAATGCAGCTAGCTGCCTATTGACTTTTTGGTCGGCGGTTCGAACCCCAGTACAGTAAATATGCCGCCGCCGCCGCCGCCGCCGCCGCAAATAGTGGGCCGACCAGGATTCGAACCGCCGACCTGGATTGCTGCGGTCTGCTGTGTTACCATTCGACCAGCAGTTGTGTGTTAACAATATGCTTCCCCACTGCTTGGAGCCTTCTCAGCAGAAACTTTTGACCCCCCCCCCAACACCCCCCCCCCCACACCCCCACCCCCCGAAAAAGTGAAGCCAGTTGTAGGGGATAGAGGCCTCAGAATCAAAAAATCCATTGGGGCGTGGTCTTATTGGGCAAAATAATGATTTTACAAAGGGTTGGACATCCAATATCATGCCTTGTAGAGACTTGGTTGGCCTTCATCCTTCGACTTGATGTATATAGCGGCTGTTGTTAAATTACGACTCCTGCTCAATTATTGGTCACCTGAGAAGCAGTGATTAGAGCCACATCATTTTCAAAAAAAATCCAACCGATTGCTTATCGTCCGACGAATAATAGGTATGGTCGATTGATTCCGAAATAAAAAAAACAATTCCCGAACTTTTTGAATTGGAACCTTCCAAATTACAATGCTTTGTGGCTGGAAAGCCTATAGCCCAAAGCCTTTACACCTGCACTTCGCAGATGCATTGGATGGTATGACATGCAAAGTTTGGGTGTGCAAGTTTGGGAGTGAGGATACGGTTGGTTTTTCTTTGCTTTTTCGTTTTCTTTTTAACATTGGCACAACAAATCATTTCCACCACGACCACATTGCTAGAAATACAAACATAACAGCAGGATTTTCTGAGCAGCAGGATTTTCAACTGAGGTTTCAGGTCCCTGCAGCCAGCCACTGTGTGGCCTCCTAGAACTTTTGCAAGCCTCTGGTGCCATTAGAGCAGTGCATTGCACCTTCAACTCTTCAGGGCAGGAATACAGATACTCAGTTTTTTTTCCGGCACTTCAGTGTTCATTTACTCTGTAAATTAGGGAAATGGCGGATTAGCATGGGAGACTCCTATGTCACTGCCACCCACCCAGCACTGAACTCAGTTTGTTGTTACACTTTGGGCGGGAAACCGCCATGCCTCAAAAAAAAAGTTTGGGTGTGCAAACATGTGACCTTTTGCCTGTGTAACTTAGGCAGCTGCGGTGTAAAACCTGGTATAAACGAGAGTACGACCGGTGAAGTGTGACTGCAGGCCCTAGTGTGGTACACGCATCCCTTGCATCATGGTGTGTGTTTGCGACGCACTCTCCATATGACATGCCTTTGGGCCTTTATTAATAATTTGTATAATTTGTTCGTTCGTTGCGTATTGCTCATATGGCTTTTTTGTCTAGTCTCCATAAACAAAATTCTATTGCCTTCGGCAGTGCACCTCAAAGAGAGGTTGACAGTCAGCCAAGCAGTCCCTGAGCCAGGCCAGCAGTCAGTCAGACAGAAACACACAGTTTGGGTTTTTTGTCAGTGGCAGACACGGCCCCAAGCACTGGGGACTCTTATGTCCTAGTATTGAAGCAATGGCTGAATGGTAATGCAGCTAGCTGCCTATTGACTTTTTGGTCGGCGGTTCGAACCCCAGTACAGTAAATATGCCGCCGCCGCCGCCGCCGCCGCCGCAAAAAGTGGGCCGACCAGGATTCGAACCGCCGACCTGGATTGCTGCGGTCTGCTGTGTTACCATTCGACCAGCAGTTGTGTGTTAACAATATGCTTCCCCACTGCTTGGAGCCTTCTCAGCAAAAACTTTTGACCCCCCCCCCCCAACACCCCCCCCCCCCACACCCCCACACCCCAAAAAAGTGATATCCAGTTTTAGGGGATAGAGGCCTCAGAATCAAAAAGTCCATTGGGGGGTGGTCTTATTGGGCAAAATAATGATTTTACAAAGGGTTGGACATCCAATAGCATGCCTTGGGGTATGCTACGCGAATGACCCCAAAAAAGGGGGGTATATGACGCCCGCGCCTGCGCTTGATCTAACAACCTCTCTTCGAGGTGATTTTAGAATGCCTTCATAGATAATAGTAATAACAATCTTCATAACAACAGTATCACTTCACTTTGACCAAGAAACTGGATAGTGGTGCAAATCGCCATGAAACAGAGGGGCAACTTATGTAGAAGAGACAATCAAAAAGTGGTTGGAGATGGCCGCTCCTGATAAAAGACGCTCTTGGCACCTACTTCCGAGCAGTGCCCTTAGCTCTTGAAAAGCTCCAAGCCTAATGGAGCTCCTCAAAGGCACCAACCCTGCGTCTTCAAAAACACAGCTCTTAGAAAGGCTAAGGAGCAAGACGCAAGGGCACCGCTGATACTCCTAAGCAACAGTTGTGCTCCTTGTCGGAAAAATACAAGTAGGATTTTTGAAAAAATAAATTTCACAGTAAATGTCATTTGCTTTCTCCAAAGTTGTAGGTTGCCGCAGCGTGGTTGCTTGAGCTTCACAAGAGACTCGGTGGAGCCATTGCCTACATTGGTTCCAATGTTTTTTATCGGGCACGAACCCATCACTAACACACACTGCAGGACAACTTCTCCACACATGTGTGCTCGCTCGCCTCAGCATGGCAACATGCACCTTTATAACGCACCGCGGTAAGTGTTGAACACAGAATTTCCCCACATTAAACTATGGGATATGCGTCCAATTTTCTTAGCATGGCTTTTAGGGTCTCATCAAAGCTGTGTTATAAAATTACAAATACAATTTTTCAAAACTGATGTCTTGTTTCTCCATAGTTGTGGGATTGTGGGTTGCCGCAGCGTGGTTGGCTATGCTGCACAAAAGCCTTGGTAAAATGGAGCCATCGCCTACACCCATTCCAACTTTTCAGCCCACCCTAAACCCATCATGTACACACACTGTTTTCCCATTTCCCCAGGGGTGCGCACTCGCTCACCTAGCCAAGCCAAGCCAAGGTATGGCTGGCAGGTGAGGCGTGGCACGGCATGGTATTGCATGGCTTGGCATAGGAAGCAGGCACCTTCACAATGAAGTGTGGTAATTGTTGAACACACAATTACTCCAAATTAACCGATGGGATTTGCGTCATGAATGAATTGTGGAGCACCTGGCCACAAAGACTGCGGAGCAGATTACCTCCAGGCTGTGTAAGGGCTTTGAATGGCATGTCTGCACATGCTGTGATCATGAAACAGCACTCATAATTCTGCGTGAAACAATACTTCTGTTGTTGGTTCCCCGGCTCCCCACTTTTCCTCAATCCCCCCCCCCCTTTTGCACTGTGGCTCCCAGTTTGTACTATCTCTCACTCCCTTCAATCCATCCCTGCAATCCCCATTTGCCCGTTTCTCACACCTTTGCTACTATTGCCATGGGTTCCTGCGAAAGAAATCTGGATTGAGAAAAGTGCCAGGTTGCGAAGGAGGGGAAAAAAAAGGAACAAACCAACCAAAGCTTGCTGGTGGGTCCTGGCAATCCAGGGCCAGCCAGCAAACAACTGACTGTGCCCCAACTGTCAGGGAAACAACAATAAATGCGTGTTGCGCACTCTGATGCAATACTACACTGTGACATGTGCTGACACCCATCCACTTGAAGGCTGCAGCCTACATGGAGGCACAAGAAGCTGCAACGCTTCACACCTAACACCACAGCTGCTCATCCAGTGAGCCCAGTGGCTCATCCAATAACCCATTCCCTGAAATACTGCGGCACACGTGGAATGACAAGAAGCTGTCTGCTGTGGAGCTGGGATTGAGAAAACCTCCGCACGAAGCAGCACCACAGGCAGTATATAGGAGAGAGGAGAGGAAAACAGTCGCCAGGGGCAGGCAGAGAAGCTAACCGCAAGATACAAATGAGTCCTGTATGATGCAATCTTTTCTTTTCTACGTTCGCTGCATTCTTCTGACAAAACTGTTCAAGAGGGGTGCAACTTTTGGGGTGATGTCTGATGCAATCGGATGTGATGTGATGTGCTGAGACGACGGAGTCATGCGGGGCACACAGTGGTGTGGTCCAGTGCGGAGTGTTGTGCTGTGGTGTGCTGTGATGTGAATGTAATGTGCTGTTGCTGATGCTTAACAAATACCCTGCGGTATCTATCGCAACATTAGTGCCACCAGCACCAACATATGGTGGTGGCGACCGCAAATAGGCGGTTGCAGCTTTCACTCAACCTGCTGTCCAAGTGTCGTACTCACCCGTGCATCATGCACAGACTTGTGCGTGCGTAGACCACTGGTAGGCATCACACGCAAATTGGGCAACGCCGGGCTTCCTTGACAACAGGACGTCTCAGTTCTCAGTAGGTGAATCTGCGGTTGGCAATGTGTGCATCGTAGAAACGTGCTGCGGGATGCGAAACTGAGACACTGCCATAGCTGTACGGGCTGTACGGGGACAGCGAGGAAGGTTGCGGGGTGTGCATATGCGTGGGATTTACACGGGGTGGCTGCGGTGGCAGATGGGGACCGGTAGGGAACACAGATGCGTACCCTGGGTACAGTACGGAAGCGGCAGACTGGGGCCACTGTGAGGCTGGGGAGGGTGTTCTTGCATAAACGCGTTCTGCCAGCGCATCTGTGCTGAGGTCCCAGGAAGCTGATGAAGAGGCCGACAATGGCGAGTGCACACTGCTGGTTGGCGTGGAGTCACCAGACGGTACAGCGGGGGGCAGCGTCAGGGGCACAGCTGAATCAAACTGGTAACGCGGTTGAGAGGTCTGCAAGGTGGACGTGACGCCTGTGGAGAGCGTCGGACCCGATGAGCTTGGCAGTAGCATTGACCCACCCACAGCTGTTTGCACTGCAGGGATGCTGCTAGGGCCACCAGTGAAATTCTGGGCCTTGATGCTTGAAGAGCTGAGGTGGCGCGCTCTGGTTTGGAATGGCGGCGTCGTCGAGGTCATTTTCGCCTCGGTTGCGGGCTCTTTGAAGGAAACCCGACGGACGGGTGGCGTCGAGGCGATCGTATCCACTGGCACGTCTGATGGAGGGGCATCCAATGTTCTCGGCTTCATGGTGGACGTGCCGCACGACACCTTGACGCCTGCCCACAATGTGGCAGAATACGGGGCACACAGGCAGCACAGAGGGGGGGCTGGCGCAGGGGGGAGCACGGGGGCGGGGACAACGGGACGCACGGGTACAGCGGGCACACACGAGGCACACATGGGCCGCAGCGAGAGGCAGGGGACACAACAGAGGCAAACACAGGGGCCTACTGGGGCCGCACAGTGAGATGTTCGGCACTGAATGGCCACGAGTGGTTTGTCGATCAGAGCGTCGTAGCTTAGTTTGACCCATACCCCGCCAAGGAAAAGCAATGAAGGGGGTGGCCACTGGGGTGGGCGTTTTCTGGAAACTGTGGGCCTCCTCTGCCACCCAGGTTGGGCCCTTGAAGTTTGTGCATCAGCAGTGCCATGACGTACCCACAAGTCACTCGTGCCGTTTTGTGAGGTCCAATCGCCACAGTCTTTTCTCGAAACTGTGCGCCTTTTGTCGGCCCAACCTTGTAACCCTCTGCCACCCAGGTTGGCCCTGAAGTTTTTGCAAAAAGCTCCTCTATGTTTGGAGGGCCAGGTGCATCATCAGTGTCATCAGGTACCTGCAAGTAAATCCCTGACCTCCCATCGTCACAGCCTTTTCTCGAAACTGTGCGCCTACGTCCCCACGTTGTATGCCGAAACCTTTGAATTTTTCGCAAAAGTTCTCTGTTTGGAGGTGCATCAGCAGTATCCTGACGTATCCAAAAGTCAATCGTGCGTTTTGCGAGCAATCGCCACAGCCTTTTCTGGAAACTGTGCGCCTACTTGTCGGCCCAAATTTGTGGACCCTCTGCCACCCAGGTTGGCCCTGAAGTTTTTGCAAAAAGTTCTTCTTTGTTTGGAGGGCCAACAGGTGCATCATCAGTGTCATCAGGTACCTATCACGCCGTTCCATGACCTCCCATCGTCACAGCCTTTTCTCGAAACTGTGCACCTAACTTTTTTTCTTTCGGTCCAACTTTGTATGCCGGAACCCTGGGCTGTCATGTGTGTTCAAAGATTCCAAACCGGGTTCCTGTAGGGTAGCAAAATGTGGTTGTGGGGCGTGCGCACGAGGGCAGGGGCACAGAGAAGAAATGTGGGGCCGCACAGGGCACTTCGGGCAGGCAGAGGGCGTCTAAGGTGTACACAGGCACCTTGTGCGGGCAGACTGGTGGTGTCAGGCGCATCTTGTTGGGTCTCCACAGAAGTTTCGGGCGCCAAGGGTTTGCTGAGGGGGTTGCTTGAGCTAGTCACCTGGGTTGGCGTCGTACCCAAAACCTGTGGAGTTGACTTTTTGGCCATCGGTGGGGGCGGCCGCACAGCAGGAGAAGACTGGGGAGAGAGCATCGTTGGCACGCTCGACGTGGTGGGTTCTGAACACAGGGTGGGCACTGGTGCCCCGTGGTCCTTGGCCAGATGCCCTGCCCACTCCGGGTGTTTGTCTGTCACAAGCAGTGAGTCTCTACTGTTGGGCAGTGCGGGCTGCACAATTGGAAGTGGTGGGTCGTCTGCGACCTTGGGCAGGTCTCTTGTTAATGCATCGGTTGGCTGTTGCGGTGGGCGGGATGCATAGCATTCGAAGAAGGAAGGAGGAAAGAAGGAAGTCAGCAGCACTGCAACAGCAATGAGGGCTAACCCCACGCTGCAAACGATCAAGAAATCCATAAACAAGCAATAAGCTGAAGCAGCACAGAATGTGACTCTCAGGGGCATTCGGGAGGATTGGGGACACCGATCTGTGAGATCCAGTTTGGAGATGGCTGCATACTTATGTATGGCTGTATGGGTATGGTAGGGACGTGGTGTGCGGACCATTCGCCAACGAGAACCTGCGTACACTGACTGTCAATTCCCTGAGCTTCTCTTCACCGCGATGGCCAAAACAAGTGCACTAACAAGGTTATGATGCTTTGTTGAGATTTACCAACCAACGGTTCCAACTCCATATTGGAAAGTCTCGTACTGTCCCAAATGGGTGGCTGTGAAGTCCAATTGGCTTGATTTCCAAATGGCTTGGATGATTGGACAGTTCGCTGTAAGAAGATATTTTTTGTTTGATTTGTTTACGGCCTGAGGTAGTGACAAGAAAGGAAGAGTATGGATGGCGAACCAGAAATTCGGCGGCACACAATGGGTGGTCGAGCATAACCCATCGGGGCAGCGGCTCGGGTCCTCCCATTGCTGATCTAGTTCCGCAGATATGGACTGCAGCCCAAGATATCAACGATCATCGCAGATACCTGCCTGCAGATCCAGCTACGGGGTATCCGCATCACCAGATCTTTGGCCGACTGTAATGCGCCGGCAGACAGTTACAAAAACCGTTGCACCCGGGACTTGAAACTCCGCAACCGTCCCCTCCTCTTCCCTTCCTCCCACGTCTCGATTGCTAGAGGGAGTACGATTTGTTGCTCTCGCTTGCCTTCCCTTTCACCTGCGGAGCAGGCAGATCAGTCTTCCGAGGAGTGCTGAATCCACCGCCTCCCTTCTTGGTAATTACGACTTTCACCGAAGGGGAAAGCATGCAAAACTAGTTAGAATGCGCAGCCAAGGGTATAGACCTGATCGTGGAATTTTCAACAAAAGTTAAGTTCTGGAAAATAAGTTCTCACCAACGCGTTGTGCACCCGCCTCCTGCAACCTCTGACCCCTCAGTGCTCGAATGTGACGAATATTTCCATGCCACCGTTCATGCTCCACACACTGTTTGCATTCCTCTTCCTCTCACTTTTGCAACAACAACAGCAACCGAGCCTTCAAATCTCTTTGTAGCTCAACTTTGGGTCCTCTTCCGTGGTCCTAACCAATTCTCGAAAATTAAGACCCATGAAGTGATTCAGGCGGACACAGATGTAGGCCTCCATAAGAAACCCACGGGTTCGCTCTTGGTGCTGAAGTTCCGCGCGTGTGTACCGAAACATGTTTTCGCCAAACCGTTTGGTTGGGTTGATGCATGTGGGTGCGCGGATGCATAGCTTGTGCTTCTATTAAATTAAAAGATAGCATGCAAGCACTCAATGTAGGAAAGTGGGAGAAGAGCTCAGTGGGGTTGACCCACCAATGGCCAATCAGTTGCATGTAGCCCTCATATCAGTCCGAGATTGTTTTATACGTACGACACATCTCAAGCAAAATGGAATGAGTTCCCCTGGTGGCGGAAACATACCAGGGAGGTGGTCTGTGATCGATCTGCTGCTTTGTCTTCGGCACTGTAGGTTCGCAGCGACCCTATGGTTCATTGCCCCCCCCCGGATGGTCGCGATGGTGTGCAATAGGGTGGGTTCAGAGGGTGAGGACACTTTTCCTAACCTCTTTTACTGCCATGGTGCAGCTTGCTCTTTTTTGCTAGGAGTGTACATGTCTGTGGTGCATTGCTGGGTGTTTGAAGGACAGTCTGGTCTGCATGTGTTGATTGTTTGATAGCGTAAAAGACACGAAGGGCTAGACTGGTGCAATGTGGCGCTGTGCTTGATCTTTTTTTTTTCTTTTCTCCCTTTTTTTCCTTGTTTGCCGCCTATGGCCCAGTGAGCAGTGTCTTTTGTTTGCTCGCGCTATCTGCTAGCTTCCTGGCTCGTGTGCATGTATACCACATCCTTTGATACATTGTGTTGGCCCTATATTTCTTGCTCTTCATCGTTCCGTCTAGTATCTTGCTCTGTAATTTACTCCTCTATCTTGCCGACACTAGTAGCCTACTTGGGCTGTGGCTATGCCACCTAATTGATCCATTGGCTACTTGGCTTGCCAAACTTTGTCTGCCCTATTTGGGATCGGACATCCTTGTCCCTATTTGGGTAGAATTGTGTTCTTGCTGCCCATTTTGTCTTGGGAGCTTTCTAGTGACTCTGCCTGTGCCCTTGCTGGCTTTGCATTCCCTTGCACAAAAAGATGAAGGAAATGTCCCTTTGAAATCATCCCTTGCACTCAAAGATGGAGGATCCCTGCGTGCGCGCAATGTTGCATTTTTTCCATAGTGCGCGCAAATTTTCAAAAATACGACCTTTATAGCGCGCCTATTGCGCGCGCTCTACCGCGCTATATTGTCCCGTTTTTCAAATTTTTCAAAACCGGAAAATGTTTCAAAACCATGCTTTTTCCAGTGTCCTGCGTTTCTCAAAAACCCCTTGCTTTTCAAAAACATTCCCTGTTGCTCATTCAACCCAAGACACATGCAAAAACACTGTCTGAAAGGTCTGAAAAGTGTGCAACAGTACAGGTCCTCACGGACGGTTGTACAGCTGCATGTGGCGGTGGTTGCGGTGTCGCACCTGCTCCTGTGGCCCCTGCAGCAGTTGTTGGCGGTGCTGCAGGAGGCGGATACCCCCAGCCCACGGGCTGCATGGGCAAGAGGGTTACATTAAAGTACCCCTGTTCCAGCAGTAATACAAAAAGGAAAATGCAGTAACAAAAAAATCGAAAGCACCCAAAAAAACGGACGAAAAGGAACAAATCAATGCATTCCAAATTCCAATCAATGCATTCCAAACGCTTTAAGTGCGTAGTCATAGCACGCTACTTCCGACTATATATCGCGATTTCAAGGGTTCCGGCGCTTGAAAACATCATAGCGCGCGCGATAGTGGTCATTGCGCGCACTAAATAGCATGTAGCGCGCGCTAAAGAACAAATAGCGCGCGCTACCACAGTTCCTCATCCGCAAAATATGCCCGAACCTCGTCAGCCAATTTTTGTGCATTGCACAGGTTGCTTCTGGAGTTGCCATTCCACCTTGGTACTTCAAAGTACAGGAACAGACGCTCATTAACCTGCCTGAGCATCTTAATGCGGCGCGACACCAGGGTTCCTGCCCCCCCACCTCTATCACAAAAGGAGGACCAAATGTCCTTCAGCACCTTGTTGCTCCCTTCCAAAAGATCCCCCGAAAACATTCCTAGGCCATAGGGCCTTATGGCCTGAATAGTGACTGTTGCATCGTGCAACATCCAGTTTATATAAGGTGATCTTGTTGCTGGACAAACCCACCTCTGGAAAGCCTGGGCAACCTCTGGAGCCTGCAATGCACCCTCTTCAAACATTGTGCCATACATGTCCCCCAGTAGTATGTACATGGCAACCACTGCTGTGTGCATTCTCATGTCACCCCCAAGGAGGGGGGCCAGGTCCTCCCAAACCTTTAGAAGGCACCAAGTCTCTTCCCCATCTGGCTCTGCCGTCCCCTGTAGTGCTATGTGACAACCAGACCTGTGAAGAATAGCCTGAACAGAGACCCTAGTACTGGGACGCACAGACTTGGCCAATCTGCGTACCAAGGCAGTGCGACCTGCCTCCCTACAAAAATCAGAAGGTGCAGAACACATGGTATAAGGTGACGCCGCCTCAGAGGCACCTTCAACAACCTGCTCTGGACAACACCAAATATATCCATGGGCCTGCACTTGGCCCCAGGTGCAATAAGCCCTAGCAACTGCTCATCTCGCTCGGTGGTTCTATCCACATCCTGTTGCAACCACGTTGCACTGGACTTGCACCACGTCATGTAAGTGAACAGACTACCTGCCATCCAATGTGTAGTGACACCCGACAACCGACGCAGCCAAGGGCTATCCCCACCGCAGAAAATCCTACAGCGTCTGGATGCACCCCGGATGGGAACCACACCAGTGTCAAGGGCACTCTGCAGAAAAGCAAGATTGTTAGCCCAGACCTGGGACAACACAGAGTTGGACTTCTCACCACAAAGGGCGACGTTAACAGTCCAGTGGTAGGACAACGTCCTTGCCAAGTGACCATGGTTGGCAAAGGAAATGGACATCTGGCACCACGATTCCCCCCCACAAGGCAACCCATCCCCCCTCACAATGATCCACAGCTCTCCTTCGCACTCCCTGGGGTATTGGAGGTTAGAAACAATGGAATCAAAGGAAAATATATAGTCAAAAAAGTGCTGCAGGGGCCACTGCGAAAAGACTGTGACCCCATCTGTGTGCACGGCAACCTGTAAATGCTGCCTACTTGCAAGCTGGTTCCATTCTGTGGCGAAACTAGCATAGGAGGGGAGAGAAAAAAGGTGTGTGGGGACCTTACTTCTCGTCCAAGTAATCAAATCTTTGTACCTGAGGAAAATAGCGCGCGCAACATGGGGACGTAGCGCGCGCAGAAGTCAACGAAGCGCGTGCTATGAGCGGAAGTGCGCGCAATGTCACATGCAAAGCGCGCGCAATAATACCTTCTTCTTGGAATCTTCAGGAGCAGGACCAAGTCCACCACCGACAGGGGTGTGACGGCGTTGGCAGCCTCGGTCCTGCGACGCTTCTTCTCTGCTTCAGACACGGGGACCCTTTTTTCCAACCTGGCCCACAAAGACCGTTGGACGGCAGACCCTGAGCAAAAAAACTCAACTAGGTCCGCCAAAAGGTCCTCGTTCTTCCACAGGGACCACCCATAGTGGGGGCCCAAAATGTTTGCAATCTTCCCTGACATTAACAGCGTCAGATGCGGTGCCGGAAGAATCTGAAACTTTAGAAAAATAGGCGTTTTTGCCCTGCTTATTAGGACATGGGGTTACAAACCCAAGACCCCGAGCCATAGCGCGCGCTATGCTGCGCGCTATAGTTTTGTAGTGCGCACTGAGCCATCGCGCGGCAATACCCTGTAGCGCGCACACAGGGATCATTCTCCCTTGCACTCATGATGAAGGAGTATTATAGATTCGTATTACCCATGCAAATCAGTATGAAGGAAACAGGAAAGAGGTAACACCTTTCCTTATAATTAAAGTTGAAGACACATGGCTCAACGAAAGGAAGTCTCTACGTCATAGTCATCTTCACTGGTCAGGTGTCCCATTGGAAATTGTTGCCATACATTGTATTATACAATCACATGTAAATACAAAACATCCCATCACTGACCTAGGCTAGTGGATGCTCCCGTAGTGCTCATACAGAATCAAAGGCCCTATAGGTCACACCACAGGTGTACAATGCTGCTACATATACCTGTCTAGTGAATCTTAGAGCCAGACAAGCTAAGCAACAATTGAAGTCCACATCCATCTCCCCCGCAGCAAGCAAACCTGAGTACCCACGGGCTTTTTTGGGAAAATTATGTAACAAAACACTTTTTTTTGAAGGATTACCCTATCGTTGAGCGTGCATTGCAAGGGGCACTTGAGCAAACCATACCCTTGCTAGGTGGTTATCACTTGGTGTGCCATGGACGGCAACATACCACCCAGGTTGCAATTAAAGAGAACTCAACAAACTTAAACCTTGGGTCTTGTTCCTCTTGCTCTTCAGGATTGCAGCCAATATTCGGAAGTTGTACATGTGGTGTGACCTTCAAAGATGAAAAGTTGGGGGAAATCCCACAGCGTCGAAATCCTTTTGTATAGGAGATTTTTCTTGAAAATGTAAATTGATGCACCACAAGTAAGGGAATGTTTCACAGCACGTTGCGCTACTCAGGTAACACCAGCCCCCAACCCCGTGGTCCTTGAAATTTGGGGAAAGCCAATGGCTGGTGGCCGCCAGGGTCCCCACATGTGTGTATGTGTGCAACAGAATGCCAAAGGCAACGAGCCAAAGCTCCACAGTGTCAAAAAGACATAACCTGCAATTCAGGAGCAATTGAGTTAGTGATGGTGACGCATATGTACATACACATATGTGCCTCGTGTTACATTTGTGCGTTGACGTATGTGTCCCAAACATCACATGAATGTAGTTGGGCGTTCCAGTGATTCTTTCGGCGACACTCGACATTCATGTGCACCTATTCACAGGGTTTGGCCATTGAGAATTTTTGTCTTGCTTTGTGCTTTTGTTGTATCTAAGTACCTCGTGGACAGCGTCTTGTTTACGACGTGAATACTCGACGAGAAATCTACGACAAGAAAACCCAACTTGCCAACCCGATGGTTCAGTGTTTTAAATGTGGACAAGAAGGACATTTCGCGCGAGAGTGCCCCATGGCGTCGGCTACGCCGCAGCAAACATCCGGCACGGACGTGCCTACCGGCACTTGGCCTAACGGCAAGGCAAAATACTATTGTCCTTACCACCGGCGCGATGTCGGTCATCTTCCGAGCCAATGTTTGCTTCGGAATGGTAACGGCTCGGTGCCGTATCCGCCGCGAGCGCCGACGACACCATCTAGTGGACCCAGCGGACCAAGTGGACAACGTGTACTGGCGGCTTACGGCGGTGACGCGTTCGATATTGCGGTGAGGACATGCATGATGCCATATATGCCGTCGTCTGCCCTTACCTCTATGGTTGAAGCCAATATTCCCATTGGAGTGGCGCTGAAATTTCAGCGTACTCCCACGACCCACGACGTGGACACGATCAAGAAGAACTTGCCTAATGCCGGATTGGCGCATATCGTGGGGAACAGCATCATTTTGCGAGTGGAGTCAACCGAGGAGCAAACCACCCTCATGAAGGCCTTTGAGGGCGCCGTCGATCAAGGTCATCCAATCGGGGTTGAGGCTTGGGGCAAGTCGGTTTCTTCCGGGCCGATCACCTTTGGCCCCAAGCTAATTACTTTCGGTGCATCCAATCTACTTCCCGCGCCTACTACACCGAGTCCTGAGGCAGTGAACGTTGCTGAGCAGCAGCAAGCTACTGCACCGCGCGCTGCCACTACACCTGATGCTAGCACGGACATGCAGTGCGATGCACCTGCACCTATCGACCCACGGATCGAGCAACGGTTTACCCAATTCTCGGAGCGTATGGACAAGTTTGATGCGAGCATCCAGTCCATTGGGGGAAAGTTGGACGCACTCTTGAACGACAAGAAGAATCCCGAGGCAAAAATGCGCCCGCGCGATGAAGACCCGCAGCCGCTCGTTGAACAAACACATGTTTGGTGCGTGCTACGCTCGGGACCCATGGACAGCTGGAGACCGTATAAAACTATGATCATTAAAGTGAACGATGCGGGCACGCACTTTCAGGGTCTACCTTTTCATGAAGACGGCTTGCCAGCCGTGAACATGCAATGCGAGCTCAGCGGCGACTATGCCATGGCTGAGCAGCTGGCCAAGTCGTTAGCATAGGAATGCTCCCCACCAATTGCCCATTTCCGTGGAACAGGTGGGGTGCAGTCTGTCGTTCCTGGAGCTACAGATTGAAATTCAAGACTGTCATATTGAGTGGGGGCTGAAGAATAAAGTGCTGTTGTCGGGTCTCACTCCGGTGCCCCCCATCAGAAGATACCCTGACGCACACGAACCGCATGCTGCACAGGTAGTACATGGACTGGCGTGTGCACTGGTGAATAAAGCCACAGCTCTCAGTACGCAATCGCGCTTTGTGACCAGCAATTTTTCCCACGTCGTCTGGGAATTCCAGAAAAATGCGTATCCAAAAGCGTGGTGGGAGGCCACAGTGCGCTCCGCCTACCAGCGGGTACAGTGTGCAGACTTGATCACATGGTCCCGCCTCACAGAAACACTGTCATACATATGTCCCATACCCCCAGGGCTAGTGTACTGGGCGGATGCCCCGCTGCCTGTGATTGCCCTGCGCTCCTCTGTACCCACTGCTTCATGGTTCATACAGCAGTGGACAGGGGCCCCTTTGGTCTCAGTCAAGCAGTACTTTGCATCCCTCCCTCCCTACCTGCCGCCCCCTCCTCCTCCCGCCCCCTCACCCCCAAAGAAACGTGAAGCGAAGAGAGCGAAGCGTAACACCATACGCACCCTTCCCCTGCCCCCCCAGCCAGCTACAGGCAGACTGACCCGCAGTAAAGGTATGCAACCATGGATTTATGACATGCCGGCACGAGCGCCCAGGAAGTCGAAAAGACGTTCTGCCACACGCCCGCAACCCACGAATATCCCATACGATGTGTGGGGCAGGGTAGTCAATTTTCTGACCGTCGGGGATGTCAAGCATGTGCTGCTATCCCAGCGGAATCTGATTTTGAATGCCAGGCCCCTGCTGGCCCCGCAGGGCGTTAGACAGGAACATCTCCATGAGGTCTTCTGGTGGGCGACTCGAGTTGCTGCTGAGGTGCTGCTGACCTCCACAGACCCACAGATGCCACGTCTGTAGCCTGTGTTTTTTGTCTTATGTGCGCAGAGGATACAGGACAAAATGAAATCCGATGCCGGGTGAAGGTGCAAGGCCCCTGGGGGCCTTGATGGTGACGCATATGTACATACACATATGTGCCTCGTGTTACATTTGTGCGTTGACGTATGTGTCCCAAACATCACATGAATGTAGTTGGGCGTTCCAGTGATTCTTTCGGCGACACTCGACATTCATGTGCACCTATTCACAGGGTTTGGCCATTGAGAATTTTTGTCTTGCTTTGTGCTTTTGTTGTATCGGCTGTAAATAGACAAACTTGCACAAGACCTGTGCACTGTGCCTCAGGCAGAGGGGGGGGGGGGGTTATGGGGTAGGTGATCCGGATCATTTTTGATCCAAACACTAGGCAGTGGGGGGGGGGTTATGGGGTAGGTGATCCGTGGATCACTTTTGGATCATTCTTCGACCATGTTCGACCATTTTGCTCATTGTACTTTCAACTCTGTGCCAATGGTCTTGTGGACTTGTGCATCATTTTTTGGAAGCCAAATTGTTGGAACAAGTGAATTTACATTTTTGGATCATTTATAACACACATTGTTGGTTCAATATGTTGCTTTGTACTTGCACTATGTCACACTTATGTTTGGAAGTTACGTTTTTGGATCATTTTTGTGAACATGAATCGGTGGATCATTTCTTTTTTGGAACTTACATTTTTGGATCACATTTTTTCCACACAAATTGGTGGATCATTTCTTTTTTGGAACTTAGCGAAACAAAAATGATCCAAAAATGTAAGTTCCAAAAAAGAAAGATCCACCAATTTGTGTGGA
Organism: Eutreptiella sp. 'Long Island Sound 2002'; assembly: GCA_964036045.1. Classification (NCBI taxonomy): domain Eukaryota; phylum Euglenozoa; class Euglenophyceae; order Eutreptiales; family Eutreptiaceae; genus Eutreptiella; species Eutreptiella sp. 'Long Island Sound 2002'. Next base: position 177,360,518 of record OZ038379.1, read on the forward strand.
AAAAATATGATCCAAAAATGCAAGTTCCAAAAATGTGTCATTTCTTTTTTGGAACTTACATTTTGGATCATTTGTTTACACAAATTGGTGGATCAATATGGTGCTTTGTACTTGCACTATGGAGCCTCCTATGTGTTACTGTCACTACCCGTTGGATCATCACGTATCTGCATGGATTGTCCTTTCATGGAATGAAAGATTGAAACACATGAGTGAAATCGATATTCCATTGCAACTGCTAATTTTCCCACAACAATTGCACTTGTTATCGATTCCAATTCAAGTATATTTTTTTTCGGTACATGAATTCTTGTTGAAAAAGTCTTCTTCTTCTTGAATTGCTGCGCTGTGTGTTTGTGCAGTTCCGTTGTAGTTTGCGCTCTCCCAAAGAGATGCGCAACTTTGGCTACCCAAACCTGCATCACCCCGTTTTTTGTTTTTTTTTAACAGTACCGCTTTGACAGTACCGCTGTTTGTTTGTTGTATTAGTGCAAAACATGGAGAAATATGAGATCGTGCGACCCTTAGGCCACGGAACATTTGGGAATGTTTCATTGGTCATACGAACCGCTGACAGGGCGCAGTTTGCCGTTAAGCAGGTGCGGTGCCCTGACCTTTCGGCCGCAAACAGTGCCCTGTCCGAGGCCTTCATCATGCGGGCCTACGAGCACCAGAACGTCGTCAAGTACCACGACATGTTCCTGCACGAAGACAACAAGCAATTCTTGGTCTGCCTTGTGATGGACTACTACGAAGAGGGCGATTTGGCCCAGCTTCTGCGCGAGTACTCCATCGAGGACGCGATGCCACTGCCGTACCTCTTGGCCCTGACGTCGCAGATCGCAAACGGGCTGGATTTCCTGCATTCGCGCAACCTCATCCACCGCGATCTGAAGCCCGCCAACATCCTATTGCAAAAGGGGAAGATGCAGGCAGTGATCACGGATTTTGGGCTGGTCAAGTCAGTGGCCCAACAGTCTTCCAAAACGGTTTCGGGCACCCCCGGGTACATGGCCCCAGAACAGGCCCGAGGCAAATACGGGGCCCCAGTGGACCTGTGGGCTCTCGGCTGCATCCTTTACGACATGATGGCGCCGGGCCACGAAGTAACAGTGATGTACATGGAGGCCCTAATGCAGGGCGAAGCCTTCCAGCGATCCATTCTGCAGCAGCTGGAGGCGCCAGGCTGTTGGCCTATGGGCCTCATATGCCTCGCGCTGTCAATGCTGGTCGTTGAGCCTGAGAAGCGACCCACGGCTGCAGCGGTGGTGGCGGAGCTCAAGACCTTTTCGGGCGCCAGCAGTGGCAACCTGTTGGCCACCGACTCGGGCCCCCCCACTCACATGGCGACTGCAACGCCGGTGACCATGCCGCCAGAAGGCCAGTCTCGCAGCTCGGTGTCGGTCACATCCGGTAGAACAAACCCATACACCCACCGCACGGAGGGGAGAAGCTCCATGTCACATGTCCCGGAGCTCCCCACCACCACGAATCGTCGGCAACACACTCCACCCAAGGAAGCCCCTCCAGTGAGAACCGGATCCATGAAAAAGACTCCCTCCATGAGCAGCAAGCCCGCGGTGACCACCGCTAAGCCTTCATCTAGGCACGCACCATCCGTAAGTGAATTGCCCCGACAGAGCAGCTCCAGCTATGGCCGCCAGTCATCTTCAACCCCTTACTCAAGCCAACCAGTTGTGACCTCAGCATACCATTCGGCTCCGGCTGCACGCTTCGATAACACCCAAGCCATCTCTGCTGTCCACTCAAGCATGGCGGGCTCAACATCAATGCATGTCCAGCCCATACAGTCGAGCCTCTCTGGCGTGCAGTCCAGCGTCCCCACCCCCGTGCACTCCAGCCTGTCCAGCGTCACCCCCGTGCACCACAGCCTGTCCAGCGTCCCTACCCCTGTGCAGTCCAGTGTGCCTAGTGTCCCCACTCCTCAGCCCAGTCTGTTCACTGCACCCGCTGCTGGTGCACCCCCCCCCTCCACCCCATCCTACAGCTTTGAAGGAGGCATTCCAGGAGGATTCCCTGTGGCAGGTGGTGGTCCAGGGGGCTTTGGCGGAGGATATCCTCCTGTTGGTGGAGCTCCAGGGGGAGTGTATCCTACGGCCGGTGGCGATCCAGGGGGCTTTGCGGGAGGATACCCCATGGTGGGCGGAGATCCAGGGGGCTTTGGTGGAGCATACCCCATGGCGGGTGGACCTCCTGGGGGCTTTGCGGGAGGATACCCCATGGCGGGCGGAGATCCAGGGGGCTTTGGTGGAGCATACCCCATGGCAGGTGGACCTCCAGGGGGCTTTGCGGGAGGATACCCCATGGCGGGCGGAGATCCAGGGGGCTTTGGTGGAGCATACCCTATGGCGGGTGGACCTCCAGGGGGCTTTGGGGGTGGCTTCCCTGAAGCTGCTGGTGGTGGTGGTGGTGGTGGTGGTGGTGGTGGCCTGGGCGGCTTCATGGGCATGCTTGATGCCCTGGACGGCAAGAAGGATGGCAAGTTTTTCGGTATTAATTTGTAACGGACATCCCTCAGATATCAAATCACATCCCTCTCTCATGTGCACTGGGTGTAGCCCACGACTGATATGGCTGCACACATTGCACGGCTGCGTTGCTTTCCATGTTGTTGCATTGGTGGCATCTCTGCACTTTCTCTCCATCGCTGCTTCCACCAACTCTGATCTGCCCACGCAGGCCACAACCATTCCTTCTCGACCAATTGTTACAGATCATCCAATACACAGGTTTTGGGGACAGGGAGCCTCCTGCAACAGTTGCTGTTGCATATAGATATAATTGGGGTCTGGGATATTATACCAACTAAATTGTATGCTCATTGTGCTGCCCAAGCAGAGCGAGGCTTTGTGTGAAGCCGCCGTGTTTAGCGCTTCCTTCAATATCGAAGGTTGGCGGGTTACCAAGGGTGGGTTTGACATGTCGCAGCGACACATGTTGGACATGGCACCGTAAACACTGTATTTACCCGAAAACACCATGTGGCTGTACAACGACGGTCAAGGCTCCTCATAGGCCGGCAGGGTCTCATTCAGGTTTCCGACAGATGTGCACCGTGGTTCCTCCTTTTCGTGTGGAAGTTTTCGTTATGCAAACCGGCCGACTCGGCTTTGCAACAATCACGTGTAGCAAGCCCAGTCAGAGAACCCACATACGATTGTTTTCACGAGCACAGATGTTCAAGAACAGATTATGTTGCTCTGTGTTATCCCGTCCCGGGTCCGCACTGATGTATGGTAAAGTAGTGTGGCCAAGTGGTTAGTATGTTTGCTGTGTTTCTGGACTTCTGAGTCAGATTCCTGTGACAACGGTGGTAAACGCCGGTAAGACTCAGGGATCCTCCTTGGGGGGGTTAAACAGAAGCCATTGACGGGGAGCGTGGTGCCCTCCGTTCAAGCGCAAGTCCAAGGCTGCGTCCTTCCTGTAGCAGTGGTCTCTGCTCGCCCAAGCTTATGCTTGAGACTGGAGCCCACTCCCATTTATTTTTGATATTTTTTTCAGCCGAATTGTGGTGAAATGGGCCCCCACCCACCAGCTCCTGTTGCCTGTCTGTCGCACAGAAGCACGGCCCTGTCTAAGCACCGGAACATTGTTGTCTCTGACTCCGGCCGTGCTTGTGCAATGGGGAGGGGGTGGTACAATCGCTCTGTCTGCCAACCTGGCTCTGCCATGGGTTCCTCGACCCAGGGAAGAACCTCTTGGCTACCTGTGGGGTTGTTAGGCCCCCTAAGCCCTCGGCCTCCAAGCCACGGTCGTGGACTGTGCCATAAGTTCTCTGTCCAGAGGGAGTAGGGTTGCGTATTCCATTGCGCTGTAGGTCATGTAAGCGATACCCTGGGGACTTCCACTCTCATCTTCCTGTCAGATCCTGCACCACTGAAAATTATAGTAGCACACACGAACACTTGAAAAACATTCACTGAGAGTTAGGATGTCTCTCATGAGGAGTACCACCACTTGAAGGTCTGTCAACGTTTGAGACCCAAGGTTTCTGTCACTTTTGCACTGGATAAGAAAGGAACTGTGCTGTTTTGGTGATCTCCCACAATGACTGTCCACGAAAGTACTCTTTGCCTGGGAGTTCCCTAATGGTTGGCATATTTCGAGATCAGCCTGAAGTGCTCGTCCATTGCTAAAGACACTGACACATGACATGCCAGAGTAGGCTTTGCTCATTAGCATATTAGGTCCCTAGGCGGTCTTGCGACCAGCATGCGGACCCTTTGGTTCCACGTTACACAGGTCTGCCCTTGATTTGCTTTCAGAGTGATGGTGTCCAACTGCACATACCTCCAGTGGATATGAGATGGTGCGCACTCTGCATGGTGCCTCGAACATGCATGATATCGTCATCAGCATGTATTTGATTCCAGGACTTCCACCGAGTACCTTCGAACCTCGGAGCATTCTCGAACCTCTGAAAGGTCAACCAACACACAAAAAGCGGCCAAAAAAACATATTTAGGTGATTGCGTGCGTGGCCAGCCCATACCCAATTGGGCCCTGTGTGTGATTTTCTGAGCCGTGAACCATATTCCATATCTCATTGAGGTGCAGAGAGCGAGAATTGACTTTGTTCTGGTAAGCACGCGGCAAGGCATGAATGCAGATTGCCCTCGTGTGTTGCATATCACTAGAATTGCTGGAGCATTGGAGGGTGGGCAATGAGCCTTCGAGGGTGCCGGCTGAGTGGTGCGTGCAGTGTGGTGCACGGCGAGATGGCAGCCCAGTGTGCGACCACCATATGATGATGCTAAAAGTTGTTCAAAAGTGTGAAGAAAGGCTGATGCCATTTGTATGCCCAGGTGATCAATTGAAGTGAGGGAAATTGGGCGAAGTTTGATGCATGCATACCCCTCCTGGGGGGGGGGGGGGGGCGGCATGTCGCCTTGGACTTGTTGTTCTCGTCTGCCGCTGGCGGCGCCTAGTGGCCGATCACCATCCTTGGGGGGGGGGGGGGGCGAACAAAAGCTCAATGTTGCAATGTGTTGCCTTTGCGGTTACCACAGCAATGGATTCCAAACTACACAAACCCAGGCTGTGTCGTATTCCCATATGAGCAGTCTTGGCTATTCCCAGCTCCATCCAGATTGCCTGGTGTGCAACCTCACAGGTCCCTTTGAGCCTCTGCTTAGTGATTGCGATGGGCTCTTGGCTGGGATTGATTCTTTTTTGACCCTGTAGCCCAATCCTCCCACCAACAGCACCTCCTGCCCTGTGGATGATGCAAGGGCGCACCCGAAGCCAAGTGTGTGGTGGCACACCTCACCCAGCCAGCGCCCCTGGCAAAGGCACGGTGCCCCTGCAATTCGTCCAACTCAGGAACTCGACCTCTGACTCCACTCACGAATGGGAGGATTGAAAAGGGCACGAAACTGCGTGGGTTTCCAGCCTCCTGCGTCTGTGCGCTTGTGCGAAGATATTTTCACTTTTTTGCCTGCCCGCATCACCAATGACCACATGATATTCGAATGTTGGTTGTTGATGTGGCTCCGCTCTAGGTGTGTTCATGGTGCATGCAAAAGTCGTTTGTGTTCGTTTGCAATTCGAACTCGCGCAAGTTTGGTTTGCACAAATGGAAGTACACATGCTCAGCGACAATGACAGACGTTCTAGAGAAATGCACAGCGTCGGGTGATTGGCACTTCCAGCATGTAGCGCTCGCATATTTTATTGCTAGGCAGGTCGCCGTTTGCAGGATTGTTGCAAATTACCTTGCATTTCAGATTCCGGCAGGGTATATGATTTGTCCACTCATGAGATTTCCAGGGATGAGGTATTCTTCACAACTTTCCTTCAACATGGCAGCTCTTGCTGCAACCCCATGCATCAGATCCCAGAATTGTTCACAGCTTTTAATTTGCCATATGCAGAGTGTGTTTGGGCAGCACTGTCGGGTCACCCTTTCCTGAGTGCCTTACTGTACTATACCAATGGTTCATACCGCCGTCTGGAGGAAAATATCGTAGGTTTCGGATATGTTATTGTGCTGACTGCCTGTGACGAAAGTGGTCTCCTGCATGCAGCACCATTGTATTTCTTCCTTGCTTCTTTGTGCGGTTGCTATGGGGGAGCGTTAGCGCGCCGGGCGTGCGCCGGGCATCTTTTTTTGACCATTCCCCACCCGTGCCTGTTTTTGCCCTCCCCCCCACCCCCTCACCAAACAATTTGGAGTACCTTCTCACCGTGTCTAAGAATTTGGCCCATCCTTTGCACCCAGTTTATGACGATGGCAAGGGTGGTGGTTGGAAGTGGTGGAAGTGACATTTTGTGTTGTTGAATTCTCATAGTTTGGCTTATACAAAGTGCCTTGCAGGGAAGGTTTGCGGTCTAGTGCGGTCTACTTGGGGGACATCCCAAGGTGAGGATAAACCTGGGGCTAGAGATAAGATACTGAATACAAAGGTAGCGCGCCAGGCATGCGCCGGGCAAACATTCCCCCTATGGTGCTGCCTGCTTACTGCATGCGGCAACAACTCGGTGGAAGCGATGTCAGTTTCCAACGTGAACGCCCTCCGCCTCAAACAAAAAGAAGCTGGAAGTGGGCCTTGGCGGGGGCTGCCGGGCAAAGAGAGGGCGGTCCAAACAAATACACCTCTAATTGATCGCCATGTCGAGTTGATCACTTGATATCATCTGTCATGATGATTTTTGTTTAGGGGGTTGGCGTTAGGGGTGGGGGATCATGTAGCCAGAAGATAGAGGCGACAAATGGCTTCATAACCCTTGCCATCACACAAGCACTATCATACCAAGCAACATGGGACGGACATGCAGACATCACAAACACACAACACACAACACACAACTGGAAGGAGGGCTGTTGGGAGGCTGGTTTGGGGAAGTAGGCTCTAAAACTTTCGTGCGTACAAGGGTTCCCTTTAATTGCCTAAGGTAGCTGGGTTTGGGCGTGACATGACCATTGGCGCTGAAGGCTCCAGAAACAGAATTGTGTGGACCCTCCTCCAATGTTTTTTTACCCCACCATCCATACCACCAAATGATAATCATAACCTGCCGATCTGTTTGAAGTATTTGTGTTGGGAACCCCGCCTCCCGTGGGGCCATTGGCTCATTTATAAAGCTGGGGGAGTTGCATATCAAGCCAAGGGATTCACTCCACCCCTCTCATCCCTGCCCTAAGCTGGTGCCCTGGTGCAGTGGCACTCTGTTTTTGAAATTGTTGTGTGCCACCCTTACCCTCGATTGGTGGGCACAATGGCCGAAGCTCGCCGCATGCAGGTATACAGAAGCATCAGGGCAATGATGCAAAGATGGTGTGATGTTCATGCAACACTGCAAGAGATGCTGTACAGAAGTGAAAGTTCAGATTTGTCAAACTGTAGCTATGACAAAACCGACAAGAGGAAAGCTTGAAAAGGCACTTGGAAATCATACTCAGAGAATTGTGTCAATCCGCTACCACAGACATTGTGGGGTCATCGTAGCACTGGACAGCTCTGAAGCTTGATCCCGAGAGGTTATCTTGAGTACCATATGATGAGCAGGCTACGCCAACACATCTTGGTCTGAGCCAAAAAAAAATCATACTGAGAGAAATGTCCTGCTAGTGCCCTTGCATATATGTGGCACCTGGCACCACTGCAGGCCCAAAATGCTGTATCCCGAGCATGGGTATTGATGTTCCAACAGGGATTGGTCTCATCAGATGGTCCTGACCTCAGGGCTATCAGGGCATCACAACCCTGGTTGAAAGAATGTGATGAGTACGGGGAGTTGCTATGGGAAACATATTGGAGCCAACACCAGGTGATGGGATGGGCGTCACAAGCGAGACAGAAGTCAATGTGTGCGATGAAAAACCATAATCATACAGATTGTGTGGGAAGAAAGTGCACTGTGGGTGGGGGCGTGACAACATGCGTGGACACACAATGCCTTGAAGCAATACACATGGATGCAACAGACTGTGCAACACAATAGGACCAAACAAGAGGGCCCGTGGGTAAGGGCTAGGAAAGAGGTTCGAGAAGGGGCCAACAAACAGAGAAGAGTGAAGCTGTGGCGTGAGGACAGGACAACAAGGGAACCAACAGATCCCAGATCCCGTCAGGCAGCATGTGTAAAGGAGAGGGAGTTGACCTGAGAAGTAGCATACACAGCACAGGGGAGAGGTGAGTAAAGCAAAAGACACGATGAGTAAAAGGATAAAATTCAAGGTGAAAAGCATCGAGAGATGACGCGTGGTCTAGAGGCATACCCTGATGGTTGAATGTACCAATACCAGAAATTCGAGGGGTTTTTTTCAATGCCTCAAACAGACCTGCAAGTCAGACCATTGTGGACCGTGGCATAGCTGTGGTTCCGTTCCCTACATGGGGCCGTACATTGGATTGGCGGAAGCACAAAAAAAAAGTTAAGGAATCCTTGGTCTATGGTCTGCTTAGTTTCTGAGTGCACCTGTGCTGTACATAAATGGACCTTCGGCTTTCCGGGGTTCTCCTGAGTACACTCAAGGACACCTTGAGCGTTAGGACCTCAAAAAAAAAGATAAGGAATCCTTTGTGCGTGGCTCTGATGCGCACGCTAGCAAGTTTGTCTTTGCGAAGGTTGATTTTGGGATGGCGACACGCCTTGTGAAGTAGTTTGGCAAATATCCCGGGTTTGCCCTGCTACCCCTGCAGTGGTACAATGGCCAAGCGGTCAATGGCAAGCCCCGTTGATTGGAGGTTAGTATGAGTGCTGACTTCCGTGAGAAAACATCTCAAAATTTTTTACGCTTACCTATTGGCGGGATTTTGGGAGTTTGGCAACGTTTTCGAGAGAGTTGATCTATCAATCCATGTCATGCATTTCAAGCGGATGCGTCGGGGCTGTCCACAAAGGCCTATGGCCATGCCTGTTAGAGGAAGGATGAGTGGCTGCAGGATATGGGCATCTAGTTGAAGGACAAACAGACTGGTTAGAGGTTGTCGGCTTCTTAGGGCACCACAACACAGGCATTGTCGGTCCCGGAGGCATGGGGACCATGCGAGTCGGTATTCGTGACCAATGCGCCCCCCTATTGGAAGAAGGAGATGCTTCCACAGGTGTTGCTGACACAGGGTACCGGCTAGAAGGACTTTGTATTGGACAAGTGCAGATTTCATTTGGACAACATTCACACCAAAATGTGGATGGTAGCCGGCCCCTCCACAACGGGCCGACTGGGCAAGCGGCAGGCGGCCAATACGAATACCATAATTGTGCCGATCAATTGCAAGGAATATGTTTCCAAGAAGGCACATGTGCAAGGGAAAGGATGGGGCAAGGGCAGGGGCAAAGGCCCTCGTGGGCGCAAGCTGGAGCCCATGTCCGAGCCGATGAGGGACCGTTAATGCGCATGGCGGATGGACTGGAAGGGGGATATGGACAGGCTGCTTTCCCTCACCCATTGTGATGCGTTTCAGGGCTACAAGGTGCATCTATGTGTATTGTGAAACAAACATGCTAAGCTGGGTACATGGTGATACATTCAACGTGTCTGTTGTGGAGCATCATTTTTTGCCCCTCGTGTCCTCAGACCTCTTTTGCTATTTGTTATGGAGTTGAGCATTGGGGGCAAGGTGTTCTACACCATGTCTACTAGGCTTCGGGTGAACGCGAGGGTGGTTGGCCTTTTGCATGATGGGCATGTGGAGTTGGAGTATGATCAAGGTGGTGTGCAAGCCGCCAATCATGGATGCCCCATGGACTCCATCTCCTTTGGTATCCCCATTCTTGAGTTTCCACCACCATCCCTATCAGTTCCCGCAATTGACGTCCCTCCGAAAGTTCCTTTGAACCTCCTTGTTGATGGAGGCTCCACAACACGACCATAATCGCATTCCCCAGCCCGAGGCTTCATTGGGTAGCGGTGAACTTGGGGGCTAAATTTGGGAAAGCCACAATAAAAGCAGTGCCCAGGGCACGCGGATGGATATCAACAACAATAACGCCAAGGCCTTGAAGTTCATGAAGCAGAAGCGAGACGATGAGGCACCTCTAGCAACATGAGTGGCCCGAGCGTGTGGTCGCATATCAAAACGGCATTGGGCACACTAAATGTATCCACGTGGTGCTTATTCGCCAGTATAAATACTTATTATTCGCCCGACGAGACTAGCAGGACCATGCCAGTCAACCGTTCACAGCAGGATACCCATGTGCGGTCGGCGGAGATGCACAAATCGCAAGCCTATTGGCTCCGTGGGGAAGGATTTGAGAGGTTGTTGACCCGCGGCTCTCCGCCGCCGACAAAGGATTGTTGGTGTTGATTTGGAGGAGCTCGGTCTAGCGCCACGAGCACTTGTTGTCATCGTCACTATGAGTGATGGTCACGGAACTCTCAGCGACGGGTGGGGGGGGGTCAGAGGTGTGTGTGTTGTCCAAACATTTTTCATGTGAACCATTAGAGAGGCAACAACAGTGGGGGGAAGTGGGGGAGCTGTTAGCGGACATGCCCCCCATGCCTTTGGTAACTCTAGCAGACCACAACAACATTATGGTTCTAGGGAAGGATTCAGAAACAATCTCAAAAGAAATACCCACAATAGTGCATGTCTGCAACAGGGAGGGCGGGGTGCTGGCAGAGCTGTTTCTGGAGGGCTCTTGGGTGCGCATACATGGGGAGCACAGGGCACACTCGGTGAAGGGAAAGACACACATGGTAAAGATGCGATGCATAGACCGGATTCATGTGTCATTAGATGTGTTGCATTGGGTGTGCTCAACATACGTGGTAACAACGCCATTAGGCCACAAAACAATGGCCCTGTGCATGGTGCTGTACGAGGGCCTTGTGCGCCCTTTGCATTTTCGTTCTCCTTCGAAGCTATCAGGGGATTCTTAGGCCATGCGGGAGCTAGAGGAGGATTTGCAGGGGTGGAAATCATGGCAAATGGGGCCCATGGATTCGTTTTGGGGGGTAACGGGGTTCTTACAGCACACAACACGCAGACGGCGATAGGCCAATCCGTCGTCAGGCTTCACGCAACTCCACGCACCGGTGCATGAGAGCTCGCCACATGCATTGGTGACGGACGCGTGGGAATACCTTTCGGATTTGGGGTATGGGCCATCCACTGTGGTAGAGGTATACCAACCGTTGGTAAGCCTGTTAGCGCAACACAAGGAGGTTTTTTTCATGGCAACATTTGTGGGAGGTTGCGCGCACACCTACAGAGCAAAGTACAACGACAACAACAAATGGTGGATACGCCGCGGCACATCCACAACATGGTACCGCGGTTGAGGCAGCGGCAACATATGGCGCGCATACGTGACTCATAGGGGGGAGTACACACACAGGCACAGGGGACTGCGCGTGCGCTGCGGGTGGGGGGGGGGGGGCTACCGAGGAAGACTGTGGCGGTATGTGCGGGCGCTTTCCATCCTTCCGAAGGTGCGGGGTGTGTTACCGTTATTGCTGTAGCCCTTGGCTGAAGAGGTAGTGTTGGCTGCCTTGGAGCAACTCAACGGGGCCGTTGCCCGGAAAGGACGGCACCGCCAAAGAGTTGTATCACCCTTTCCCATCCGTCTTCGTGCCTTGCATTTTGCAGGCCATGCAGGCATTCGTGGGGAACTGTGGGCGAGTGGACTCTGTCCCCGTTGAAGTGCTTGCCAAAGTTTTCGGGAGCACAAAAGACAAGTGACATGCGAGCTTTAGCGCTGCAAAACATTTGCATGAAATGTATTACCACGGCCATCATGATTCGGCCGGTGGATGCTTTTCTTCAAATCATTCCGCTGAGCCAGAAAGGGTTTGTCGCAGGGCGACAGATGATGGATCATCTGTTGTATGCCCGCCCCGGATGGGAGCGGCTACCGGACCATATCATGGTCGCGGTAGATTTTCAAAAAGCATACGATTCGCTTTCTTTTGCGATGCTACGGTTGTCTTTGCTTTATATTGGTGTGCCCGCAGCATATGTCACTCAGATGATGTCTGTCGTGTCTGGGCTGATGTTGTTTTGTGTGCCTAGGGGCTTTGTGCCGGATGTGGAGCCGAAACCACAATTTGGCATACGACACGGCGGCTCCCTATCCCTGTTGCTTTTTGATGTCATTACCATCTTGATTTACAATTTAAACAGTTAAATGCTTGCACATTGACGCCCTGGTGATTGGTTGGAATCAACCTGACCACCTTTTAGGAGCACTGCTCCCAAAAGGGTATGGGTAATAGCTTAGATTTCCTGCCAAAACTGCTTCCCCTATCCCATGGTGATCCCATTGGTTTAAAAAAAATCACAATCCCACCAACTGTACTGTCCCCCCCACATGTCTCCGTAGTGCTCGCTGTATGCGAAAATCGTGTGTTGTGCTGTTGCGTTGTACTTGCTTGCTATTGTGCTATTGTGCCCCCCCCTCCGGCCCCTCCCTTTCAATTACATTTTTCCAAAGTGAGGAAAATGAACTCTTCAGGTCTGACCGGCATGCCCCTTTTTGTGACATCGAATGTCATCTCCACTCGCATAGGATCTTTTCACGGTTCTGCCCGACTAGATGTTGACATATACACCATTATGACCCCTGCCCCGACCCCAACTCTTTAATGGACATGCCAAAAGGTTTAGTTCCTTTTTTAGGATCTTTTTTTTTTTGCTTGACCTACAATCCACCCATCCTTCAGAAAAGCAGCCCATGGAGCCCCGGCAGCGGGGGGTGGGTGGGGGATCCTAGGTTCGGGGAACTGTGATTGGCCACGCCTAGCCATGGTAGCTAGGGCAGCTTCTCTTTGAGGAGTGGCAGAGCATTGGGGAGTAGTTTCCGACGGTGGGTGTCCAAGGCTTGGGGGGCAGGGGATGGTCTCTCTGTTCAAAATCAACATCTGTTTTTTTTGGGGGGTCTATTATTTTTCATGCTTCGCGATTCGGTTGGAAATCCCGTCCAAAAAACCTTCTTGCATCCCATGGGATTTCAGACGGTTCGGTGGGAGTTTTGGTCGGAGTTTTGGTCGGAGTTTCGGTTGGATTTTCAGTGAGAGTTTCGGTCGGAACATCGCTTCCAATTTTTTCGCATCCCTAGGGATGATCGGGGCGTTTGCTGCATGTTGGTCGGAAAATCTACAGCATGATTACTAGCAATACTAGGAATCATGCCAAGATTTTTTGGTCCAATATCAAAAGTCTCCGGAAATCGGAAGTGTTTTTCCAACCGATTTCCGCAGCCTGGCTTCCGAAATACCATGGGATGCAGAAACATCGGAAGCGTTTTCGGACGGGATGTTCCCAGCACCAGTGCCAACTGACCGGTAGATTTCGGACGGGACATGCTAGGCAACAAAGGGAACCTGCTCTGCTTTTGAGCAATCCATGCTGTGCATGGGTGCGACGTGTGTTCCTGCCACCAACCCTGGTTGTTACAGGTCCGGGTCTGAAATTTTCACAATGGCATACATTTTGTCAAAATTAACCATAAGGCCGGAGAAATACCCAAAAAGCTACACATTATACATAAAGGCTCCTAGATCTACAATGTGCTTTGACCCCTGCCCAGGAATGTAGATCAATATGTTGTCTACATATAGCAGGACGGCATCCGTGCTTCGTGTTTGAGCGACACGTAATCATTGTCAAGCCCAGCTTCAAATATTTGGGTGTACTGTTGGGGCATCTGAGTGTAAACAAGTGCTATGCACCGGTTCCGGCGAACATGTTGGCACGGGCGAGGATGGTATCTTCACTATCTTTGGGTATGCAGGGTTGCACCTATCTTATTGCTGCTTGGGTGGCACCAGTAATCAATGTAGCTGCAAGAGTGTGTATGCCCTGACGGATCATGCATTGTCGCAGCTGAATCAACATGATTCATCGAGTGACTCTTGACTTGAGGACATTATCAGCCCAATTTTGAGGTGCCGATGTCCCCGCCGTTGGAGCAATGGGGCCAGCAATGGACATGGCAACGCATGCTGCTGTACATGCAACACTGTACACGCCCGCAAGCGCGGCAACCACCAGAAGTGTGGTGCACGTTCAACAATTTCTACTTGCCCAAATCGGACTTGCCGCCCGTCGCCTCAGTGTATATGAGGTGCTTCAGGTCTACGGTTGGATGGGAAGTGCGCAGGCCCCGCGCCCGCGTGCCTGCGGTGTATGTGATACCGGTTTTTGCCGTCTGGCGTGGCGGCCGCTTATCGTACAGGAGCACCCCGACCACCGCACCTGCGACATGATATTATGCTGCGCACGCCATTCAGTGGGTCTCTGAAATTTTTATCAGTCATCTTTTGACAGATCGTTTTTAGGTTTGCCTGATGGCATGGCGGTTGCCTACCGCACCAGAGAGCCCTTTTGTACCTGCTTATGAGCTTTGGGTCAGCGCCTCGTGCCTTGCTTTGCAGGGATCCAATGTATCATATGCTAAAGTGCGGCCCACTTACCAAGAACCATCTTGAGAACTCTTCGAACTACTGGAGTCAGCCAAAAAAAATTTATACTTGCCCAAATCGGACTTGGACTTCTTTGAACGATTTTTGTGGAGGAAACCGCCATTGGGGGTGCAAAGGGGGCTCATGGGGGGGAAACTTTGTCCTTTCGATGGGCGGGTGGAAAACCATGAGCATGTGCTGCGATACTGCCACATAAAGTCATCGAGACGCCTGGGCCTGGGTGGGGGAAGTATAAGAAAAAGCTGCTGCAAGAACTGACTGGGCAGGGCTACACGCTGGCATACACAGATGGGTTGGCGAAGCAGGTGCGGGGCTGGATGCAGGCTGGGTATGGTGTGTGGTATGGGGATGGCTCACATAGGAACTACCACAGCGCAATAGTGGCGCATGAGCACCAGAGCATCAGCCGTGCTGAACTACGGGGGGTGCGGCATGCCTTGTTGCATAGGAGGTTGGGGGAACGGGTCGTCGTGGTGATGGACTCTGAGTATGTTTACAAGGGAATAGTGGAGTGGTCGCTGAAGTGGCGGCGCCATGTGTGGGAATGTTCCACGCGGGAAGTGGGGCATGCAGACCTATGGGAGCAGATTCTCTGGCTGTGGGAGGAGGGAGGGGACCATGTACAGCTACGGAGGGTACCATCGCATTTGGCAGTGCGTGGGAATGAGCAGGCGGACTCATTGGCAGAAATGGGGCGTGCCCTGCACCCCAACAACCTGCTACTGCTGCCCAGGCAACGGCGGGTGACAGAGTGGGATGCGCTGGGCCTAGAGCCTGTGGAGGACCCGGCATGGGAGCTAAAGTCGGGGGATCACTATGGGGAGTCAGAGTCGAAAACATTCTCGATGTGCTCGGGAGTGATCTGAGAGCAAGACAGCAATGGATTTTCCACAGCTGTGAGTGACAGGGCAAGAGAACAACGGCGGGGGCTCCATCCCGGCCTCCCGGGGGGTGGTGTTCGTGTGTGCCACTGGGTCCCTTGAGTGAGCTCCTGACCACGAGGTTGAGGTCGGGGCCCGTGGGCCCGCAGTGCACCACTGCGATAACCGCCGAACGAGTGGACCGGAGGGCCGCTACGGCACTTTGTGCCCGATGCATTTGTTTGTGGAAGCCTTTGCCTTGGCCTTTGCCAGTGCCCCCCCTCCCCCCCGTCCCTGAAAGTGGGTGCAATCCAGTCGCTCTTGGCAGGTGGCGGTGTTAAACAAGGGTAATCCTCCAAAGGGCCCACCCACACCTTCGCTTGGCTCACCTTCCATAGGTCTCAGCCCCCCTCTCCGGAAGTTAGTGTCGCCGCTCAGCTAATTTTAGGGCCGGGCTCGCCCAACGATCCATGGCTCGTGTAGATCAGCGCGACGACTACATTGAGTTGTATCTCTAGCCCCCCCCCCCCCCCCCGAACGGAATCGGGTGGCAGCAAGAGCGGGCCCGGCGGTGTGCTGCGGCTGCTGCTGGAGCGAGGCTCCTTCGTGCCAGGCTTTCCGTCTGCAGGCATTCCCCATGCCCGGATTCGACGTCCGTGCCTCCTGGTGTACAGCATAGTGCATGCCCTCCAAAGTGGTTGTAGGGAACGAGGGACAGAGGTAGGGCGTACAGGGATGTGTACACATGCCTTTGCATTAGTCAACAATACGGGTGGGTGCATTGTTCCAACTCGTGATCTCAATCCCAATTAAAATGTAATT
Source organism: Eutreptiella sp. 'Long Island Sound 2002' (assembly GCA_964036045.1). Taxonomy (NCBI): domain Eukaryota; phylum Euglenozoa; class Euglenophyceae; order Eutreptiales; family Eutreptiaceae; genus Eutreptiella; species Eutreptiella sp. 'Long Island Sound 2002'. The sequence continues at coordinate 177,376,595 of OZ038379.1, forward strand.
ATCTACCCCTTCCTTACCTATTTGGGTGCACGATACAAGCAAAGTGGACACAAGGGCAGCAATGCAACATGATTGGTAGTAGCAACATATCAGGAAACCCAGCAACAACACAAGGGAGCAGTAGGCAAAGGATTACACAACGCTGCCGGTCAACCAGTTTTTGTTCATTCTATGTCAACAAATAGTAAATCATAAGTTCAACATGGTGATGGACAGCCCATACTTCTACACCTATTTGGTGCACACTCTTGTTGTGCCTCCTGATGTGCAGTTGTGAACAGCTGGCCCTGACAACCCTGAATCCTTTTTTTTGTTCTCAGGCCTGTTTACACCTAGGGGTGTAGTATGTTAGGCACTCGGGAAGGTCATGCCGGACTCAGCAGTGTCACCTGCAACTGTCTGTTTCAATGACCATCGCCAGTGGTGGACTGGTGACACTTCTGGTGGCTGTCTGGCCGGGTGTCTCCGGGCTTGCAGGGTGAACAAAAGCTGCTTCCTGCTGCGTGCCCACTGATCCAACACTTGCGCTGCCAGCTGTACATTTTGCGGCTCTAACCGACTTCGCAGCAACTGCACTTCTTCCTGCAAACCGCTGAGTGACCTTCTATCAGATTTAGTGGTAAGTCCGCTACCACATTGGTTTGTGGGACAGTCGTAGCATTGGAAAGCTCTGATCTTTGACTCCAAGAGGTTTCTGGACTGCCCTCTGGTGAGAGGGTTTCACCAGCTTACCATGGCCTGGACCCCCATCCCCCCCCAAAAGGACGGCAGAACAGGATGTTGTGCATCTCAATGTCCATCACCTGCTGGGGTGGAGAAGTCGGACCTGGCGGGTAACTGTGGCCGTTGCACAAGGATTGGGGTTGTGCATCGACAATGAGGCTCTGCATAGGGAATGTGGCTGTGCGCAGGGAGTGAGGCTATGCGCAGGGAATGGCGCTGTGCATAGGGAATGGGACACTGCATATGGAGTGAGACTGTACGTAGAGAATGGCGCCGTGCATAGGGAAAGGGGCTGTGCATAGTGGGGCTGTGCATACGGAATGAGGTTGTGCATGGGGATTTGGGGTGTGCACAAGGAATGGGGCTGTGCATAGCGAATGGGTTGTGGATAGGGAACGGGGGCTGTACATAGGTGTAGTGGAGGTGTGCATAGGAATGGGGCTATGTATTAGATATACGGCTGTGGCCAGGGAGTGGGGCTATGCATGGGGTGAGACACAGCGATGGTCCAACGACGGCCACGCTGTTGGGCCGCACTTTTGTGCTTCGGCCAAGCAGTTTCCATCTGTCCCTGGGCACAGGCAGGGGGAAGGGGGGATACCTTCAATTGCATAATCCCAAGTCTCCAGCCGTCCTTTTTGTATCCATTATGATGTTGCCACCGTGCACTTGTAGTCTTGCACGTCGTATCCGCCAAAAAGGGTGAGGGTCGTTATCATCCACCACACAGGCAAAATACAAATATCAAGACATCTTTCTCACTACTGCATCGCTACTCCAGTCATGACACATTGTGCGCAGTACGAGTCAACGGAGACTGGAAAGGGTCGCACATTGGTGCAAAGGCCAATATGGAAGCCCAGATGTAGAGTCAAGCGGATCACCAAGGGAGAAAGGCTGGGCACGGCACAAGACAGGGACGGCATTGAATGTGTTTCCGCAGCCTTTTTGCACGTGTCACCGCTATGGACCGGGGCTGTAAATGTACATGTGGGCCCTCAGGGGCTGCAAATGTACATGTGGGCCCTCAGGCGCTGTAAATGTACATGTGGGCCCTCAGGGGCTGTAAATGTACATGTGGGCCCTCAGGGGCTACAAATGTACATGTGGGCCCTCAGGGGCAGCAAATGTACATGTGGGCCCTCCGGGGCTGCAAATGTACATGTGGGCCCCCAGGGGCTGCAAATGTAGCGACCAGGTGCGGCATGAGAACGCCATTGAAGCACGCGCACACAAGCATGCAGAACGAAACTTTTTGGTGGCGATGTGCCCTGCAGCAGACCTTCAATTATCATGGGCAATAAACATGTGGCACAAAGGGTCTAAAATGCATCAGCAATTTTGCCGCCTGCTGCAGGCTGGCTAGCCACTGTTCCCTCCACTCTGCATGCTTTGGCAGGGTTGTTGGCCACCATAGCCTTCACCCGTCATTCTTTTGCAGACTGGCTCACCACTGTTACCTCCAACCCACATGGTGCTCTGCCACAATACCGTGCGTCGTACGGTAAATGCTGGCAAACAGGGTGTGGCTGCTTGGTGGCTGAGTGCAACAGCAAAGTCTATGCAGGCCATGTGTCATGTCATATTACACTCTTTTGCAGCACATTGATGACATGATTGTACGACAAGTCTGATATGGCGAGGCAAGCTGTGGCTGAAATGAACCGCGTGATACTTGAGTTGGGGCAGTGTGTGCAGGTATATCCTTGCCATGGGAAGAGATCCATGGTGCTATGCCGACATCCCTTGCTGTAAGGTCACGCTGTCTGGGGGCGAAAATGGAAAAGTCGAACTAACGCAAACAAAATGCCAATATGCATATACGGTTTGGTGCAACATTTGACGGAAACAACGCCTAACGCCGGGGGGGGGGGGGCGACTCCATGGCTCCTAGGACGCCAACTACCCCCCCCCCCCCTAGGGGCCTCTGGCCTGTGACACGGGGGTCATATGGTAGCTGAGTATCTGTTGCTTCATTCCCCTAGGGGCCTCTGGACAACAGTTAGTTGCCAAAGGTGTCGCCCTCAAGTGTCCATGGGCGCCAAAGGCGCCCGATGCTCCATGAACACCAAAGGTGCCCAAAGAAAAATTTTGCCCACTTTGCACCCCAACACTATCCTAAACCCAACCTTGACTCTAACGCCCGACCCCAACCCTCAGCTTACTCCTAACCCTACACCTAATCAAGACTGAATATTGGGACCGAGCTGGTGGGGGAGGGAACATCAGCTATGACTGGTGAGGGACATCAAGAATGATTCACACATTGATGGCTCTTGACAAAGTGAAATCAGCTTGCAAGTGAACCCCATCACCACGAGGCCCACTTTCAAGGCTTTTTGGACTTCTGAGGGGCCAAAATGCCCCAAAATGGGCTCAAAATGGGCTCATTTCACCCGTTTGTGTACCCCAAATGGTCTAGGATGAGGTTTGGAAAAATACATTTTTGACCCATTTTTGACCCATTTTTGGTCCCAAAACAGCCCATTTTCAAGGCATTTTGGGATTTTCGGAAGACCAAAATGGGCCACCACAAGCTCAAAACGGTCCACTTGTTTTAGCGTCGCACATGGTCTAGGATCATTTTTGACAAAAGTCATCTTTTTGCCCACTGGACCCTGTTGACCCATTTGGGCACCCACCTGTTTGGGCTTGAGCTTGTAGCTGGCCGCAGCCTAGTGGGCCTAGGTATTGGGGTCTAGGCGTCCGTTTGGGCAATTCTGAGGGGTGGAAACCACAAAAAGTGGGGGGTTGCGGGTGGAGTAGGTGCCCTCGGAATCGCATTTTGAGCCATGTAGCCAAAGATATGGCCTATTCTTGGTTTGTGGCTGTCGGCATTTGGAGCTTCTGGGGGCCTTTTTGGGCCGTTTCCGGGACATATCATGGAGTTAGAGGGCCGCAAAGAGCTCGTTGACACGGGGAAGTCAAGCCGCAAGTGGAGGGTACCCACCATTTCCCTTCGTTTGGCCGTTTTGAATGTGTTCCAGGGCTTTTTTGGCCCAAAAATGGCTGTTTTTGGCCCTAAACTGCAGTTTTTGAAACTGGGGTCTGCCACTTGCGAATCCCGTTCCCGGCCGCCACCATTGAGTTTCTCGCTCAAACTTTGTGTGATTGTACTTCACACCCATAGGTATCATCCACCAAAATTTCAACCAAATCCAAAGCACCACGACGGAATTCTGATTTTTACCCATTTCGCGCGTGCTGCTGCTTGCTGCTTGCTCCTTGCTGCTTGCTGCTGCTGCTGCTAAACCTGGTAGGTCCACCCTAGACACTAAAAAGGGTTATAAAACCAAGACTGGTTCCACCAGCTCGGTGACCCTAACCCTAGCTCTAACCCTAGCCCTAGCTCTCACCCTAGGCTAGGGTCACAGTGAGTGTTGGGGTCCAAAATGGAGAGCAATGATATGGCTAAAGCATTTGGGGGATCTTGTTTAGCCCAATCAACATGGCTGGCATGGCCAAACTAGCTGGTTGCAAAGGTTAGGGTTAGGTTTATGGTGATGGTATGATTAGAGGGAGGGCAAGGGGAGGTAAGGGGAGCCTGTGCCCCCCCTCCCGCCCTCCAACACCCCACATCGCCCCACCTGGAACCCCCCCCCCAAACCGACTCTCCCGGAGCGCCCCCCCCCCCAAGCCCCTCCTAGACCCCCCCCCCCATTCGCCCCTCCCTGAGCCCCTCCTCCAATCCCCCCCCCCCCCCAAGGGCCTCCGGCCAACAGCCAGTTGGGGGGGGGGGTAGTTGGCGTCCAGAACCGAGCCCCCCCCCCCCGGGGCCTAACATTTGCTATCATACCCATCTCTGCAGCCACTGTTTTTAGCTGTTGATATTGGTGGTCACATAGATTGCTTTACCATTGCTATTCGAAACCTACTATATCTCCCATCTATGCACTGGTGTGGCTCTTGTCCCACAGTGTAATGTCTCTGTCATGGTGGCCTGCTGGTGTCGGTCACACACTCGAATAAATGGTGACCAAGTGGCAGACTCCAGGAGTAAACAACAAGCTTCAAAGAGTTAACAGCAGGACCGCAAGAATGGACAGCAACTGTCCAAGTATTAGCAACAAGCCACGAGGTATGAACAGCAACCCAGAAATTAACAGCAAGCCTCTAGACCCTCTACACTCACTCAAAATCGCCCGTGACGCTGTCGGCATATTCCAGAGACCCCAAAGGGACACCATTTTGAGGACTTCTAAGGGAATGCCGTGCACGCAGTGCGCACCCGGTGCAAAGTTTTGTATGTCGGCAATACTCTGAGTAAGAAAGGTCGTTTGTTGCTGTCCATTGAACATCCGAGCTAGATTGGGCAAGACAAGGCGCGTAAGAAATGTTGTTTGTTGCTCTTTGAAGATCCTGCCCTTGAAGCTCAGCCCCGGCACAAAGTAGCGGTTGGTGTTGGGCGAAACTTGTCGTTGGGCTGCGATACTGCTGGACCCATCGCTCGTTTCCGTGGTGTACATCGCTGTTAAGATCCCATGGGTACGACGGCTATCGCAATATTTGGCGGGGTAATGGGACTACCCTTCACAAATCTATTCGCATCTTGTTGTACCTCACCCAGTTTTGTATTCGGCGCCAGGTTCGCTACCCCTTGTATGGCCTTTGGCCCCATGTGCCCCCTCATGTGCTGGTTGTTATCTTGTTGGCTTTGCTGCTTTGCTGTGCCAGCAGACAGGTGGCAGGTGATCTTGGGCAAGTTTCCCGGCAGGTGCACGCAGTGCCCACGCAGTGCAACAACTTGGCCTAAGGGGAGCCCATTGGCCCTGGTATTAGTCCAAAAGTGGGCACAGTGCACACCTGAAGCGCGCCCAGGGTGTGCGCGCTGCGGATACTCTCCCCTATCAGAATGGTGTCCCATGTCTTGGGTCTTGGGTCGAAATGGACTACGCGGCTTGTTGCGCTCAAACAACAGCCTTGTCCAGACAGCACTAGGCGTTCTTGCCGTCGATTTCTGGGCCCCAATCATTGTTTGCGTAAAGGGGGTGCCATAAAGGCCGAACAAGTGTGCCGGTTGGTAATTCCTGGTGTTCGTTTGTGTAACAGGGAGGGCGGGGGGGGGGGGGGGGACATTCAGAACTCGAGGATGGTGGTTGGCGGGGAATCGCGGGCTCTGTTGATTGCCTGAAGATTGCAGACGGCGTTTGGACTCAGCCCAGTCTACAGGATGGACCCTCCCCCCTTGTCTGCTTCCAGGAGCGCACCACCAAGTTGATGATTGCGCGGGAAAGATTTGCTGAAACGCATGGCACGGTTGCTGATGTCAATGCGTGTCAGGATCGCTATGCGCAGTTGACGTTGGGGGTCAGCGATTCCACATCGGCATGAAGGTGTGAACGGGAGAGGCTCGCGGTTGTGGTTGGTCCGCCAAAATGGGGTCAGTGTTGTGGTAGGAAACGCCCACCATAGTCTTGGGGCCTTCCCTCTCCTCACTTCCTGCACCAGCCATCTCTTCCCACGGAGTCGGTGAGTATTTTGCTGCATCAGCCTGTCCTGCAGTGAGGTTGTGCAGAGAGAGAGTAAGTGGCTTACTTGTGATTATTTAGTGCACACAAGCGCAAAAAAAGCTTGCAAAAGGCTTCAACATTAGACCAATTTCCCACCTCGGCCACAAATTCCCCGGAGCTGGGTTGAATCGGTTCTTTCGTGTTGTGGTTTCTCGTTTGTATGCCCCCCTCCCAAAGGGGGATACTTACTCAGCCACCCCCCAACGGATGCCTTACAACGAAAAAGTTGTAAGGACCCCCGACCCCCCCCCCTCCCTCAACCCCTTCTTTGGCCTCTTTACAGATGTCTTTCTTCTCCGAGCACTCAGCCTACCCCAGCTCCTCGGCCTACACCAGCTCTAGCACCTGTTTTGCTGTTGGACATTATTCTGGCCTTGCACTGCTCCCGAGGAAGACCCCCCCCCCCCAAATAGAAAGGCTTCATGAACCCGCTGGTCCTACTCCTCGCCCCACTTTAAAGTGTCCCTGACTTCACCCCCTGCCGAACAAACAGCTGTGGCCAAGGGACACTGGGTGTTGAACCGTATTCGTTTAGGACGAAATTCAATGAGGCACTCTTCGCCCGTCAACAAGAAGGCCCCCAAGCCCGATGCCCATGCCCAATTCTTTAGGATGACAAGGGACCGCACAATAGGTCTCCCACTCGGAGCTGTGCCATGTCCCATTCTTTCGAAGCAGCGGTTCAAAGGCGACTGTTGCCCGTCGGGTAGCAAGAGCCAAGGTCCACCAAACACCAACTTCCAAACTCAATACTGTCCGAACACTTCGTGTTCACGACCATCCTCCAAACTCAATACTGTCCGAACACTTCGTGTTCACGACCATCCCCCATCGAGTTCAGGGGAACTCCTCCAAATCATGTATCTTGACCTCCTGAGCTGATATCGGGCGTGCCTCATCTCTGTGGGGACGGGGGGGGGGGGTTGGCGTGACGCCTGGTCGTGTTGCTGTCTCCAGGTGGCGGCGCCTATCGGCCCGCTTACCGCTGCCCTTCCCTCGAACCCTTTCCCTCCATGGGCAGCGGCGCCCATCAGCCTCTCAACCCCCCTCTCCCTGCATGGCCTATCGTTACCTCCCCACACACCCTTCCTTTCCCTTGGTCGGTTGTGCCAATGGAGCCCCCCGGACTGTCCCTGTTCCACTGCTCTGTGTCGGGTCCACACGAAGGAGGGCAACGGCCCTCGCCGTTGGCCAGGTGACACCCCATACCGGCGGTGGGGGACTCATCCCAACGGTGGGGTGGGGGGGGGGGGGTAGATGAGGCTGCACAGTGTGATGGATCAGGCCAGGCGGCAGGGCAAATCGGACTGCAGAACATTCGGTTTGCTGCAGCCTGTTAAGAACCTCGCAGTTTGATCACAGTTCGGCATGATCATGGCCACGGGGGGGCCGTCTCCTTGGTCCGGGTACACGACTCCCCCCCCCCCCCCCCTCCGCGCCCTCCGGGCCCACTTAGTTACCAAGGGTCAATGGCTCCCTTAGAGAAGCCCTCCTCGGCGGCTAGCCCCCCCCCCCCCAAAAGCCCCCCCCCCCCCCCCCCTAGGGGCCTTCGGCCCACTTCTACTGGGGGGGGGGAGTCGCGTCTAAAAGCGAGGAGACGGCCCCCCCGTGATCATGGCCCAAAGCGCAGTGAACATCCTGTGCCTCGTCCATGCGTTGTGGAGCTTCACGGTGCATCGTACACTTGCGGACCGAAAGGGTCTGCATGCGTTGTACTGAACAGGGTGGGCGTTTGGGCGGGTTGCGGTCGAAGACGTGTAGGCGTGTTCAGGTCCCTCTGACATGGCCCAAGGCAGGAGCCACGGGCCGGGCCCACCGCAGCCAGGGGACTGCGGATGATATCCCCTCCTTCAGGGGCATACCGCGCGCCGTGCGCGCGCTGTGCACAAAGTTTGCACAGGACCGTACTCACGCTGCATAGTAGTGCCTAGTACGGATTTCGGCGATGGCCTCTTCTCCGTACCTTCGGGGCTGTCAGGACGAAAAGAATCCGGATTGCGTTATGAGGCTGTCCAACATCGTGGGGGTGTAGTATGGTCTGTGTCAGGGGTGTCCTTAAGGGACGAGATTTTTTTTTTTTTTGCTAAGGACAGCCCTTAAGGACAGCCCCAAGGGACCACCAACCGCCAACCGCCAACTCCCATCAACTGCCAACCGCCACCAACCGCCAACCACCAACCGCCGCCAACCGCCAGCGGCGACCAACCGCCAACTGCCAACCACTGCCAACTGCCTCCAACCACCAACCGCCAGCCACCAACCGCCGCCAACCACCACCGGCTGCCAACAACCCCCAGTTGCCAACTGCCAACTGCCAACCGCCGCCAACCACCAACCGCCAACTGCCACCAACCATGGTTGAGCACATGGAGTGCCCGCGGGCTTTTTTGGGAAACCGGAACACTTTTTTTTTTTTTCCCGTTAAGGACACCCCTGGTCTGTGTAGGCAAGAATATTGCCGATTGTCGCAAAAACCCCCAATTTCTCCCTGTCATGTGCTGTGTGCGCGCTCTGCCGACACGCCTCCTTCGATCCACTCCTGGCCGTATGCAGCCATGCCCTCACGCACCTGGCAGTTGGGGATTCCCCTGGCCCCCACCCCCGCATTGCGCAGACGATTGCCGCGGGCGAAGACAATTTGCTGGCAGCCATGTTCGATGGGAGCTTCCCACTGGAGACGCAGGTCTCGACCCGTCCCTCTGCAGCTCGGCGGTGATGAGATGGTACACTGAGGTCGCGGTTTGTAGTGATTCAACCGCAAATATGGTACACCAGTCGAGCCCCCCCCCCCCCCCCCCGACTCCTTTTCTGCCTCTGGAGCGCCGTCCTGCGAGACCATGAGAGGGACCCCTTAGGCCGAGGTGCAGCGGTGAGCAGAGAACCGCTGTATCCAGCCTGCCAGAAAGGGGGCAGCACGGATGCTCTGAAGCACTGAAGAGGTACCACCCCCGGTCCTGAGGGTCCAGAGGGCACGATCGTGACTACGCGGCAGCACGAAGGCGGATGCTCTCCTTAACACGAGGGAGCCCCGGTGGCTCAGTTCAGCAACACACAGGGTTCATGGCTGCAAGGTCGCACTGAGTACAGCGGTGGGCTGGCCCATCGCCAAGGCAGCCGCTGCCTGGAGATGGTGCATTGGAGCTGCAGGTATGGCGTCTCATGAAGCTGGCACGGCGGTGCCGGGGCAGGTGCCGCAGCGTGCCCAGACATACGCCTGACGGGGACCAGAGGCTGTCAATAACCGAGGGGTCTGCCAGACTGTTGATGTGGTCAGCGCGGATGCTTTGCAGAGAACTGTCAGCCAGTGCACGTTCGCCTCACCTTGACACGCGTGTTCAAAGAGCGTGTGCGGTTTGGTGGTTGATGTGAGCGCTTACGGTGACAGCTTTTAGCGCGCGCGTGCAGTGATTGTAGCTGCCACGTCTCAAACCGGGCAGCCGCCCCTCCCATCACCTGGCCCCACCCCATGTCCTCTCATGTTTTACCTGTCGGGGCCAAATTTGTCAAGGAAGTATTTCAAGGGGGAAAAGTATGGGTGAAGATTTGTTGTGCAATACCCCCCCCCCCCCCACACCACTTTTCAAGATTTCCGAGTTTCTGTTTGCCCGTGTACAACGCATGTGCTATCGTAATTTTAATGAGTTCTGAAGTAGGCATCACGTTGTCCTCAAATTTGCCACCTGTCGATGTCTTGCTCCTTTCGTCGTTTTGGGTTCATAGTTGGACATTTTTTGGGAGGAGAAAAGAGTGTGACCTTGAATTATCCTTTCACAGAACCATATGGATGTGGTGTAATTCCCCCCCCTTTTTAAGAAAAGCTTTTTCTCCAAAAAAACAGTTCCTGAACATGTTTTCGCCGGTGCGTATTTGGCCCTCCCCCGTGATGGCACCATCTTCCATCATTTTCCCTTCTTCCAAGCATCAGACCGACATTGGGTAACTTCAACATCGGGTAGTTTGACAGGTGTTGGGCATTGAGGTGGACAACATCTGTTCTGCAATCAGTAAATTGCCACAACTCCGCTCCCCTTCAGTGGTAATGTCTCGGCTACCCACAGCTGTGGGCATGTGTCATTTTCTGTGTACAGTGCAGGCTGTCTGCGCCGTGCACGTGCAGTGCACACGTAGTGCAACTGGTTCTACTTCGATGACCACCTGAACAGGCCATTGCTTAGCGGCAACCCCCCCCCCCCCCCGGGGCGGGATCAGACGCCAAAAAAGCGTCTGTGTCCCAAAAATTGGCCTCCAATTTCGGGCCTCTTTCGCAAATTTCATTTTCCGGAGGAAAGTTTTTCTGAAGTTGGGGTGATGGGTTGGTGGTTGCGGCTGACCAGGGCCCCGACTGGTCTCCCCGCCCCTCCTAGGGTCCGTAAGCCAAGGCCTATACCCAATCCCACTTGGAGGATCCGTCCTATTGCTGGCATGCAGTGGGTCAAGATGGTACAGGGGTAGTGCAATGAGGCGGTGTACAGAAGATCGGGTGTCGCGAACTTGCAATGGAATTGGAGATCCATCCAGGCCACCAGCCCCAGCCGCCGGGTGGCTCTCAGATGTTGGGATCATGTTTCGTCCATTGCAGCCCGGCGTTTCTCGTGCAGTGCGATGGATATGTGTTTCTGGATCGAGACCCGACTTGGTTTGCCGCCCTGCTGCGATACGTCAAGGGCGATGCCCAGTGCGCCAGTGTCATGCCCCGGGCCTCTGTCATGGAGTTGTGCCGGGAGCTGCGGTACTACGGCATGAATGATTTGTCCAGGTGTGCCCCTCTTGCTTCTACAAGGGCCTCGAGGGACGTGCCGCAGGGCGTTCCCGGTGTGCCTTCTTCGGCCTCACACACAGTACATCACCAAAACAAACCGCAACCCCAGGCCCTGCATCAGCAACTCGACATGACGGGGCGGCGGACCACGACCAAGCTTGCTCGCCACGGGACCATCAGCCCGCTGCGGTGCTGTGCACGTGAATCCCGCTGCGGCATCAGACACCACTTACGACACATCGCATGTTGCGGTCATGCTGTCTCTCTGTGGTTGGGTCTGGGCCAGGGGCTCAATGGGCGTGGCCATCGGTCATTCACTATGAAATGCAGCGTCTCCCATCTGGTCACATGTGAGCCCAGGCGAATGCAGTGGGAGTTGCTGCACCGTCGAATCAACGGGTCGAGGGGTTTTCGCCTGCAATCCGTGACGTCTTGTCCATCGTTGTGCGTGGGGCGTTCCTTTGGGGTGCGTTGTTCTTGGGTGTGCCGCACTCTGGGAACCAACGCCAAACGTCCACACTGTGCACGCCCCGTGTACCACTTGTATCTCCAGGAAGGTGAGACAGCGGACATTCATCGCAGTCGCGGGTGGTTTGGGATCGCATTCTGAGACTTTGGCGGACGTGGTGGTCTACGATACCACCGCGGGGCAGTGGCATTCGCTTCCCAGCATGCAGCAGGTGTGCGGAGCCGCGAGGACCCTCTCGAGCAGTTGCCATAAGGGGGTTTGCGTGGGGTGTGGGCCATCAGACGAGAGTAACCCCCCCCCCCCCCCATTTAGAATGACCCGGTCGTTAAATTCGGGCAGCGCGGTGCAAATTTTCCCGGGGGTCGTTGTAATTGGGGGGGTTCGTTCTATTTGTCATGCATGTGCCATTGTGAGCAGGGCAGAGGGCAGGCCTACACTTTCCCAACAATCCAATGAGCACTGCAGTTTCAATTGGAAGTCCATTTCCTGTCCACCTGTCCATGTGTCTCACTCTTTGCCTGGGGTTTGGGTCTGAGAAGGGGTCGGTTTATTTCGTTGACATGCTCCGGGAAACACGGGGGGTCGTTGTATACGGGGGGGTCGTTCTAGTGGGGAGGGTCGTTCTAAACGGGGGGGGGTTTACGCGCTGCAAACGGATGCAATATGCCGCTGCATGTGCGCACAGTGGCATTTCAGTGGGGTAACATGGCTGATCCAAGTGGTGTTGGACGGAAGCGGGGCTTCGTAGTGGGAAACATCTTCGAACGATGCCAACCCAGAACGCCCAACAGCCCCTTTGGGCCATGCCCTGAGGAGGTAGCGCTGCAGAACTTGAAGTATGCAGCTAATGTTCATGCAAACTCCATCCAGTCAAGTTTTGGACCGGTCGCCAACACCAGAGAAGCAGCCACCCACCAAAAAAAAAAACGTCGGGCGGGATTCGAACCCGCGTCACTCGCAAGTCGCCAAACAGCCTGCTCGTTTATTGAAATAAAACCCAATTGATTTCATCCCCAACAAAATCCAGAAGCTTGTACACCAAGCGCTCTATTGAATTTCTCCAATCTTTTGAAAATCCCAAGACCTTGCACTCCCAGGATCACAGCACGAGGAACACGATGGGACTCCACTTCTTTTCACTTGTGAATACGAACCAGTTTCGGGCTTGTCCAGGCCCTCATCAGCGAACAAGCTATGCATAAACACAACAATGCGGAAATAGATGAACACAAAATCAAAAGCACGCCACCTCACAAATCTACAATCGAAGACTCTCTGTGCTCGCGCGCTGTGGTTCTGTCCGACTTGCGCAGTTGTGTGCGGAAATATTTCCCAATATCAGGAGAGGGCTTTAGCACAGCAAACAGCTCGGTATTGGTCATTTTTGGTGTTTTCGATCCGAGCACGACCGCCGAAGGTGTTTGTTTAGTGCTATATTGAGGTCCTCCAGAAGGAGCTGAAGTTGGACAATCCCATGGAAAGGGGGCAGAGACCACCGGCGGTGGACTGTTACATGTTCGTTCCCTGTTGTTCCCGGTCGGTGGGCTGCGCCCGCGAATTGCCCTGGTCAGTATGGTCGTTCCTGCTCCGTGCCGGTTGGTGTTGTCCGTGTAACCGCAAGTGCTGCGGGATGCATCCGTCGCATGTACTTGCAGAGGCGCAGCGGCTGTGCTGCGGTTGTGTTGGAGGGCAAACTGGTGGTGCTTGGGGGTGTGGCAGAGGAGTATCTGAATGTTGTGGAGCAGTTCAGCCCGCAGACGATGACGTGGGACCTGCTGCCGCCCATGTCAACTGGTATGCTCCCTTGCATTAGGCTCAGGGTTGTGCTTAGTGTTCGGCCCACGGGACGGGGGGGGGGGGGGGGTTGGCTGGCGGGGTATGAGGGCAAACAGTTTGTGTACCTTAAATGGGCCTCTCATGTTTGGCCCTCTATTCAAAATTTCATTTCCCCCCAGAGGAAGTTTTTTTTTGGGTTTGGGTGGGTGGGTGGTTTGGCCGGGGGGGGGGGGGGGCAGGGTCCGCCAGATCGACCCCCCGCCCCCCGAAAGTAGAGAGGGAAAGATAGGGCAAGGGGGAAGAGGAAGGACACAGGGTGGGGAGAGGCCGATGGGCACCACCGCCTATGGAGGCAAAGGGTCCAAGGGAAAGGCAGTGAATGGCGATCGGCCAATGGGCGCCGCCAGCTGCAGACGAGAAAAACACGGCCATAGCGACATACCAACCTCCCCCCCCCCCTCCCCGTGGATAAGCACATCCCTGATTGGGCTTGCGACCTGTCATCATGGAGTAGAAGGCATCCTGCGGTCCGCCATGCAGCATGTATAGGGGTTTGTCGGAGGGGGGAGGGAAGAGGAATCCTCTGTGCGTAGAGCAGCCCGGGCTCCAGTGTGTCTGGTCTGTAGTGAGGTGGCCGACCGGGGTACCAGCGGGGCCGGACTGCCCCCGGTCCGTTCCGGTCGGCATTTTGCGCCGACGAATCATCCCGCGGTCGGCGATGTCGTCCCCTGTCTGCTGTCGGCGATCTCCCTATGGCCTTTGCATAGTGCTTGCGCAGGCTAACGTTACGACGGCCGACAACCATCGGAGGAGTCCCCCCGCCCTGGACCCCTGACCCCCAGACCAAAGTGACCACAGTGGGAAATATTGCGAAGTTTGCAATAAATTGGATCGGCCATTTTCGGTACACAAACCTTTGGGTCCCAGACCCATCCCCGCCCCCTCTCTTCTCATGTTAGCCTGTGCATGCGACGACCCGAGCAAATGCCCTGTGGAAGCCTGCGCATGCCTCCCTGGAAGTAGAGTGCACTTTCTGGAGGGTGTGTGTCGTAGTACCTTCGGCATCAAATTGGTTGAAATATTGCACGTTTGCCCGAGGTTGGGGTCATGTTCGTTTAGAATGATGTTCAGACTTCAGTGTTCAGGTCACAGAAAACTGCTTCGTCAGAAAAATGCTTCAGCAAAGAGTTTTCTGACGTAGAAACAACCCTCTGGAGACTTTTTTTCAGCCGCGTGCCCTCAGACACATGACAGCGTCTGGCCCGCTCTGCCCCCGGTTGACCACCACCATCATAGCGTCGGGCACCATCGGGCAGCGCCTGGTGATAGGCTGCCTGTCGTTTGACCGCAGACGTCAGGGTTCTTTCACGATGGAACGGCGCCCCGGCAGTCGGCACAGCATCGATGGCTGCACGGACCCACCTGATGCCTTGTTCCGCCCCCAGTCGCCGGGCCTGTACATTCACTTCACGACTCCCATGTGCTTCGCGAGGCAACACGTGGGCCGGTCCCCCAGGGGGCGCCCCGCGCCTTCGCTAGGGGCGCTGGCCCTGGCACCACCGGAGGTTCGGCGGTATTGCAGCGGCCCTCTGGCCCCTTCCGCTCATACCGCCGCCTTTCCAAACTCCCCCACGGGCAGGCGTCAGGAAGGAGGGTGCGCAGGGTTGCGCATGGCCGGCGGCGCCGCGCCCGGATCAGCAACAATCAAGGCTCCGACCCGCCGCACAGGGGGCGATGGTGCAGCCTGGGGCACCGCCAGCCCGCGGGCAGCCCCGGGACCGCGCGTTGTCCGGTGAAGCCCCCCACCCCCCTGGCTCCCCCGCGCCCTGCGCTGTTGGGACCGCGCCCCTCTTCTTTGGTGTCGTTGCGTTGCTTTCTTAGCGCGTGCATACTTTGCGGCTGTGGTATTCAAGGGGCACATTGTTGTCATGGGAGGCGACAGCCCGGACGGACGGCTGGTGGCGGTTGAGGCGTACGACCCCGTTCAACGGTCATGGATTTCACTCCCCAGGTGTGTGGCGGTCGAATGGCTCCGGGAGGAATGGTCGATTGGTGGCGCACGAACGTTTCGCCTGGATGCACGTTGCCCTGTTCTTCTTCGTCCAATGCCAACGACAAGTTTGGGTGCTATCTGCCAACGGTTGAGTATGGACCAGCGAAGGTCCTCCCAAGCGTCGTGCGGGGCCATGCATCCTGTATCCAGGACCTCTGAGCAGGAGTTGGCACTCCACATGTATAGAGGTCGCGTGAAGCTGGGTGCGATGCATGGAACGCAGGATCGTTGCGGAGGTGTTGGGGTAGGGCCTGCCATTGTCCTTCCACATTTTCGTGTGGCTCTGGACACTGGCTGAGCTCTTGGCGCAAGATCGGCTGTTGGGGCGCGGTGAAGGGGTTGCGTGATACGGTTCAGGACCTGACATGCCACTAGCGTCTGGCAGGGAAACTGGTTCTCAGTAGGAATTGGCCCCGTATCAAAGGCCACTCAGTAATACCCGCCCCCTGCACCACCAGAACTCAGTAGGAACGTGCTGCGTCCAGCGTGTGGCTCAGTAGGACCCTGCTCCATCTGATCATCTCCAAGCTGGCAGACGCCAATGCAAGTCTGTTCAGGAGGGTGTGGCAGCGTCCTTGTGGCCTGGCATCTGCTCAAATGCCCTCAGCCTCCCCGCCTCTGCACCTTGCCCCCATTGTCTCTAGTCTGCCGGCGCCGCGTTCATCACCCGCCGCCTGTGTAATGCACGACCGGTTGGTGCTGCTCGGGGGCCTGAGCCCCACAGATGAGGAAGGGGGGCGATACTCCTTCAGTGTCCTGGTGTACGAGGCCCACGCACCGCAGTGGCGACCTCTATGTCGCATGAACTACAGCCGATTTGCCTGCTCCGCAGTCTGCTTCCAAGAGCACATGCTGGCGATTGGCGGTGTGTGAGCCCCAGTGGCCCATTGATCCCCGGGGATGTCGGGTTTTCGATGGGGGGGGGGGGAGGGGGTCAATAGCACCCTCCAAAAATGGGGGGGGGGGTTCGGGATAAGAGCTCAATTGACAGGAACATGAATCAAATCAGAACCCGAAAATCTTTGTAAGCATTGAAAATGGTCAAAATGCAAAAGATGCTTTTTCTGAATCCCCTCGACGCGCTGATTCCAAGAAATCCCATTTTCATTTTTTTTTTTGCCAAATTTAGGGTCCGGGTCACCTCCGGGGCCCCGGGG
The DNA here is from genome assembly GCA_964036045.1 of Eutreptiella sp. 'Long Island Sound 2002'. NCBI lineage: Eukaryota > Euglenozoa > Euglenophyceae > Eutreptiales > Eutreptiaceae > Eutreptiella > Eutreptiella sp. 'Long Island Sound 2002'. The sequence goes on from OZ038379.1 coordinate 177,393,042, forward strand.
TCAGTCTGGATAGGATTTTGAGGCAGAGGGCTGTATCGAGCCCCCCGGAAGTTGAAAGCCCACCCATCCCGGTGCAAATGAAGTTTGTGGTGCCGTGTGCAAACGAGGTCCGCACTCGTAGTGCCGCCGGTATCGCCGGTGTCATCGGCACATTTGGTGCCGCGGCCGACACATGTCCCCGCCTTGACCGCCGGAGCAATTTGCGGCTCTGTCCGCTGTGCTGGGCCGCCTGGCCGTGGGGCTGCAGAGTTGTGAGGTTCTGGGCAGACATGCCACTAGCGTCTGGCAGGGAAACTGGTTCTTAGTAGTGATCGGCCCCGTATCAAAGGCCACTCAGTAATACCCGCCCCCTGCACCACCAGAACTCAGTAGGAACGTGCTGCGTCCAGCGTGTGGCTCAGTAGGACCCTGCTCCATCTGATCATGTCTGAGCTGGTAGATGCTAGTGGCAAGTCTCGTTCTGGGCCCCTGGTTCCGTGGACTGTGGGGCTGTAGGGCTAGGGTGTTTGGGTCCGTGGGGCTGGGCGCGGCTGCGGGTCTGTGCTGCTGCGAGTTTCCAGTGTTGTGTGGTTGTGGGGGCTCTGGGGTTCTGGGCTGCTGGGGCTGTGGAGTTTCCCCGCCCTGCCAGAGTAGTGGCTGGCCACGTCACAGGCCCCTGCCCCAAGATTGGTTTGTTTTCTTTTTCGGGCGGGGGGTACGGGAGAGAGCAGTGGCGCTAGGGCCAGCCGCGGTGCAGCTTGAGGCTTGGCAACCCTCCTCCACGGCCACAGCACAAGCGCACACCCCAGACGTAGGCGTGCGGCATCCCCCACCCCATCACCCGACCCCAATGTCAATCTTCTGGGGGACGGCCCGACCAAGGGGGCCGGCCTGTTCGAATTCCTGACCCCCCCCCCCCTCCAGACCCCCCCAAAGTTTTCGAACCCGTCTTTTTCCATTTTGAGATTTTGGGGGAAAGGGTTGGCGCCGAAGGCGCCGAAAATTCTTTTTGCCCTTCCTGAGGGGTTTTTTTTTTTCACCCTATGTGTCTATACTCCAAATACTCAGATTTTGTGGAGAATTCAAAAATGTTTGAAAAGCACAGAAAACTTTTTGACTCGTGACCTGACCTCCGGGTCTGACCTTGGCTGATGGGAGCCTGAGCTAATGGGCAAATTTTTCCTGAAAATTTGTTTTACCCCTTTTGTGTATGTTCAAAATGACCAGCGCGTCATGGGGATCATTTTGAGGTATGTATGTTGGGGTACCCACTGACCCCCCTCTAGGGACCCCGGTGGCTGACCGGCCGACCCACCTACCCCCCCCCCCCCCCTCCCCCCCCCTCCAGGCCCCCAAAAGTTTTCGCACCCGGTTGGGGTCTAGAATTTGAACAGGCCGCCCCCCTTGGGCCCGCCGCACCCCAAACAGGTCCTGAGACTTGGGACTGCCCCTGCCTTGATTGACATTCCCCGCTGCGTGCCCATTTGTCCCTCCAAGTGCACGTGGCAGACGCACAAACGGGACTCTTGGTTGCCTTGGCTGGACGCGCTGTGTCAGACCCGGGGGGTGAGCAGCGCCAGCACGTCCCTCCCCGTCTGTGTTCAGGCAGCAACGGGCATCAGGTCTTTGCCTCCGTTGAGGCTTTCCACTTCCCCGGCCCAGACCGACGCTTCGAAGACGGCGGCAGATGGCTCATGGTCCATCCGGTACAGCGTCCTTCTCCTGCAGGGCACACTGGGCCGTCCGCCCTTTGGGCAGGGCTTGTTCGCCCGCCCAGTCATTTAGGGAATACCAAAAAGTGCAAGCAGGCCATTGCTTAGTGGCAAAAAACGGGGTGGGGGAGGGGGATCAGAGGCCAAAAATCCATTTGTCTGCCTAAAATTGGCCCCTTTAATGAACTTCACTTTTTTCCAGAGGAAAAATTTTCTGATGTGGGTGGGTGGGTGGGTGGGTGGCTCGGTCGCCGCTGGGGAGGGCCTCAAATGACCGGGGGAGGGCTTGGTAAGCAATGGCCTGAGTGCAATCTCTTGGGAGTGTCACCACCAGAGACCACTTTCGTTTTTGGTGCAACTCCGCCAATTTGGCCGGACACATGTCCTGGAAAACACGCAGGCAGTTTTGTATTGGACGGGTGAATCCCTGCGACCGGCGTTGAGGTGCAACAGGCCTCAGTGACCGGTGTCTGCTGTTCCCATAAGCTGCAGGGCAGAGGGAGGCGACTGGGAGAGGTAGAGAGGACCGTGGGATGGCGTGTGAAGGCAGAGGTTGACGGGAAGTCATGCAGCTGCGGAATGGTGCGGATCAGTGGGTGTGGTACATTGTTGGGCTGGGGTGGCAAAGCCGTTCGGCTCGGCTCTCTTTGTTGGGGGTCAGCGGCCGGTCGGCATTGGCGGGTGGACGCATGAGGATGGGTGGGTTGAAGCAGCGGACACGTGAAAGGAGAAGGGGGGCGGGGGGGCTTTGGGTGGTGTTGAGTGTGTTGGTGTCGGATGCACTTCCCTCGACGGTCTATCTTTGCACGGTCCTGTCAGTTTGCAAACCATGTGCAGGAGAGAACCCACACAATCAATGCTCCAGGTTCAAATGGGCCGTGGCCTGGCCCAAGGCAAGGGCCCATTTCACAATGAAAAGGGAGCAAGTCCTTTTTTGTACCCCCCCCCTTCCCTCCCCTGTAATAGAACAGTTTTCACGGGAAGTTCTAAGGGGGTCTCGACTTGAATCCATCACAGGCCACTATCTTTGTGAAATCTTGCCAATGCACCCGGAGGGGAACGTGTTCTTTCGGCCCCGATCGAACTTGCTCCAGCCTCGCTTCCATTGCTGGCAGGAGAGGCCCTCTTTGTTAGCCTATGGTGCTTGATCTTGGCGGGACACCAGCACCTGGCGCGGTGTGGCTTGCCGAGCCAAGGGGTGCTGTTTGGTGGTCCCGGGGATCCACTGGAGAGAGGGGGGCTGCGGTGACAGGGAGCGATGGTCAATCTGCTGCGCCAGACATTCTGTGGGGCGTTTAGGCTCACGATACTGAGCCCTCCACAAGACTTCTCTTGTCACAGCGAGAGGGGCCTATGGCGACGTCACCGCAGAGCTTTGCGTTCTGACTGCTGTTGTTTTGCCGCCACCATCCGCCGCACGGGGTCCGGGCCTGCACCAACATCTGCATCCCGCGGCCGGGGGCGGGGCGGGGGAGGGGGGTAGGGCGACCAGGCTGGGCCATTCTGCAAAAGGCGCAGGCACGTGTTGTAGGCGGGGCTCGGCCTCGCCCCTCGGCCTTCAGGCCATCCCGCAATGCGGGACTGCGGATTGCAGCCAACTTCCCTGTGCCCCACTGATATTCCCAGGCAGGAGGGCTTGGGGCGGCCTGCGCACGGCGCGACTGGTTGGGCGACTGGCGACTGCCTGGCACAAAGCGTGTGGTGGAAAATGTGTGGAAGTGGGAAATGGACCGGGCATTCCCGAAATCGCTGAGGGAGGGGGGTGACCTGGCCCAGTCCTTGTATGCGACCCCCCCCTCCCCTCGTGCCCCAAGCCCCCCCCCCCCCCCCTTTGTTTTGGCAAATGCAGTGAGGGCGATAACTTTGTGGGAAAATTTCGTCTTCAAGGAAGGTTGCGACATTTTCCCCGGGCGAAATTTAGGAGTGTCGGCAGTGCAGCGCAGGGTCAACACGCTGTTTGATGTCCTTTAGCCATCCATTTTCTGCAACGGCGCATGAAATCTGCAGCCCCCGCACCCGTGAGTGCTGGTGCAGCGGTAGGCCTCTTCTTAAGAGCATCCACGAAGGGCAGCGGAATTAAGTAGGCACACCTCTTTCCCGCTGGCAAACGCACCGTTGGCTTGCATACGTGTGCGTGAGGCAGTTGGAGCTCTGGAATTCCTACGGGTGGCAGACCCCCCCCCCCCCTTTTTCGAAAATTTCCCCTGCGAAAACAATCCCCGTGCAAGAATTTCGCCCGGCCAGTAGTGGTCCGGGAGGCATGGCATTGACGGCGCCGAAATCATTCCTGTTTCCTGTGCCTTGCAGCAGGGGCTAAGTTTTCAGTTCCAGTTTGACGTTCGTACTCGAGATGCTCGGGGCTTAATGGATTTGATGCAGAATTCAACGGTGACAGAAGACTGCCCCCCCCCCCCCCGCCCCGCCCCCGCCCGCCCACTCCGCCGTAGTTCACAGATAATCGGAGGTTGGGTCGTGTCGGGGCCCAATCCAGCAACCGCCCCCCCCCCCCCCCCCGCAAACGGCTTCTCCAACCCCCCATCACCACTCGGCAACCCCCTGCCAGCCTCCCGCCCTCTGCGGCCACTTCTCGGCTCGTCTCACGTTCTGCCTGCGCCGTGTCTCGCAGATGCGACACGCTCGATGCGGGTTCGTGGCGGTCACCGCGCCCGACGGCAGTGTCTACGCCCTCGGAGGCTTTGACGGAAACGGCCAAATCTCTTCAGTCGAGCGGGTGTGTGGGCTTTGGGGGGGCGGCGGTCGTAGGGAGAGTGGACCACTGAAGAGGCAATGGGCTGGCAGCGCTGCAGCACGGTGTGGCATGCGCGGGGGCGAAGGCGTGGAGGGGGGGCTGCTGGGCGCTGTCTGCAGACGCGAAGCCCCCCTGAAAGTCCGGTGCCCGTTGGCGACGAAGAAAGCCACAAAGAGAGGGCGCTGAAGGGGGGGGATACGCCCCCCCCCCCCCCCCCCCCTCTCCAGGGTGCTTTCTGAGTGTCTATTGTTTTCGAGTCTTTTTTTTTTTCGGTGCCATTGCCGGATGTCCTCACAGCTGGCGAGGCCCAGCATGGGAAATGTCCGCGGACACCCGGGCGATGTCCGCGGAAATGTCCGCGAACATCAGGGAAATGTCTGCGGACACCAGCCGAGTTCTCGTCACATTGCGGGTGTGTCGCAGTGAGACACTGTGACTGGTTCAAGCGACAGAAGAGCAAAACATGAGAGGTCCAGCGCACTGGGCACCGTGGGTGTATGAAAACTTGGTGTGTCAAAGTCGACCTCTGGGGAACGTCCGTGGACACCAGGGAACTGTCCAGCAGGTCATGCCCGATGGCCCCCTGTACAGTGAGGGCAAGCACTGTAGCTGCTCCACTGTTCCCGTGATGCGCACTCTAATGTCTCCTCTGACGATCGGGTCTGAAACAAAATTGATGTCCTTGATACATGTAAGCCTAGCCCACTGATGCCGCAGCGGTGTTGCTACAACCGAGCCCCATGAGTGTGGAACCCTGGGAACGACTCCTGGCAACACATGATGCCAGTTTTCTTTTTCCCATTGTGTCACTTGGGAAATAGGGGGGACCTATTTAATTGCTGGAAGGCAGGCACCTCTGCACCATGGCGAACATGCTCTTCGACCGTTTCAGTGATGCACATTTCATTGCCACCTTTTGCTAGCGAAGAAAGCTTTTTCTTTCTGAGCGCACACACAACACACACTTAGCAGCCGAGGAACTCAGCGACTGTATGACTGAATGAGTGCCAGTGAATACCGACGGAAACTGAGCAGGAGAGTGGTCAAAGAATGCAGACAGTGCGTATATTATAGGGCTGTCGCTTTCCCCCACAACACCCGCAACTCGAGTCTTGTGACTTAGCTTACCTACGGGAACATATATGCTATATGGGCTATTTCTGTTCACAGTGACCTGACCACCTGTACATAGCATCTCAATGACATTCAAACTGTTGCAGTGGAATCATGATTGCGCCATCCAGGGCGTCCAGCCAATGCCCAGCCACTGTCTCCCTGACGGCAAGTGCCCGCTTCAATGGCATTTGTAGCCGACAATAACCGCCCCCAACCGCTTTGGCAACCTCCTCCAACCGCCTGTCTAACCGCTGAAGGTACCAGGAAAGGGGCTGGGGGTCCCAAACCACCCACCCACCCCCGGGATCCCCTCCCCCCTCCAAGGTGGGTGCCCACCTCCCTGGGTGGGCACCCACCCAGGAAGGTGGATGGCCGCGGCAGCGCGGATGCCCGCAGTAGTACGGATGCCTGCTTGTCATAGCAGAAGTTTCAAAGGCGAGAGGCCAATAGGCGCCGCCACAGGCTAACCACAGCCAACCACCAAGGCCTTGTGCCAACCCCCCCCTCCCCCTCCAAAGAAAGATTGGGCCGAATTTTCTTCCGGGCCTTCGGCCGATCAACAACTTTTAGTCAGCGCCAATTAGTTCAGACCAAAACTTTCTTCGGCACCTTCGGCGCCTGTAAAAACTCAGCACCATTTGGGGGGGGGGGGGGGGGGAGGGCTGGACCCACCCACCCATCCACCCTCTAAAAAGGAGCCCTGTTTTAGGCTCTGTTACAGGAGCTCCCCCTGGGTTGGGGCCTGTTTAGAGGCTCCCGTTATGGGAGCCACCCTGCCCGGGGGGGGGGGGGGGGGTGGTTTTGGGCTCTCGTCACTGGAGCCACCCTGGGGGCCTTTCCCCTCCCCCAGCCCTGTGTGCCCCCTCCCAATCCGTGCAGCACGACATGCCGTTCTGCGTAGTGCAATGAGCACCCACCAGCCTCCTTGCGTTGCAGCTCAGCGCAAAGCACAAACGTTGGACCGTCTGCACTGACATGCCACAGCCGCGGTTCCAGTTCGCGGCCGCCGCATGGACGACGGACGGCGCTCTGGTTGTCGCGTCCCGAGGCACCGCGACGGACACCTGAGTCCGAGGTTTGACCGTCCTCTGCGCGCGCTGCACGTCGCAGTCTTCTACTTTTGGACAACGATCATACTGCGATGAAGAGATGCGTGTTTCAATTGGATTGAGGTGTTGTTCACTCATGTCCGGAAGACACTCAAAAGAGACTGCTGAATGACAAATACGCTGCCGGGATGATGATGATATAAATCACTCGAGAATCTTCTGCACGGTAGGACTAGGGCACAGGTACAAGAACCATCTGAGGAGGCAGCCATGATGGGGTGCAGCAACACCTCCTTCACGGACCCCATGACTGCTGCGTGGAGCCGGCCACACGGAAAGGCAACGATTGCTTTTCTTGCCCCCGCCCCGTGGCTTCTTCACCTGAGGAGGGAACGAGGAGAGAAGAGCCGGAGGTGCCAACAGTAAAGCAGGTGCTGGTGGCTCAGGGGGGTAAAGTACGTTCGCAAGGGGCTGCCCCCCCGCTGCAGGGGGATAGCCCTGTCAGAGCGGTGAACTCAAGGCAGCACTCGGTGCTGGCCCGGTGTGCGCTGCGAGAGTGGCACGGCAAACCACTTTGTGGTTGCAGAACATCTGAGAGGAATTGAACTGAGTGAGTCTGGTAAGCGGTCAGGATCGTGCCGGTGATTTCAAACCCAAACTTCATGGCTTTCGGGGGGTTGCGACACCAGAAGGGATAGCGAGGGAAAGGTACGTGGAAGTGAATGGCAAGTCATTTTGTGTCAGAGTCATGTCAGAATCACCGCAGGTGCCACCTCCAACCGCTGTGTGTCCAGGACGTGATCTGTCCTGAATGCTCCGGTTCGAGATGGTTTTGTTTCAAATTGGATCATCGGGGAACATGTGACACACACATGCGCATGGATATCTGCCCAAAGGAGTTTGGTCGCGAATCATTGTAGGTTCTACGGCCTGCCAGGGCCATACGCTCACTGGGCGTCCTTTTGCGTGATTGGTCAGGAGCAAAGGCCAACAGCAAGCTCTATCAAACCCACGGAGCCCTCTATATACCGAAGGCAGCCGCAGTCGGATCAGCGCAGGTCAGCTCAGAAACCACACGCGCCCGCACGCGCATCACACAGTCGCGCGCTCGCACACAGACAGTAGACACAAGCGCACGCGCACGCACACCCACAAGAGCGCACACCCCCAGAAGCACAGGCCCTGGCGGTGGCACTGGTGAAATCACCTCGAAGAGAGGTTGTTAGATCAAGCAGGCGTGAGCTTCGTATACCCCCAATTTTTGGGGTCGTTCGCGTAGCATACCCCAATGTATGGTTTCTGACGTACCCCAATGTATGGTTTCTGACGTCTAACCCCTTGTAAAATCATCATTTTAGGACCAAAAATGCTCCCCCAATGATTTTTTGGATTTTCACCCCCGTACCCCCCGGCACCTGGGTACCCCTTTTTGGGGGCGGAGGGGGGGGTCAAAACTTCTTTGCGTATTGTGGCCGCTGTGTGTGCATTTGGACCTGGGTGCTTCAGAACTTTTTTCTTGCATATGGACCCCCTAACCCATGGCGGGGGTCCCGGGTCCCAACTCCAGGTACCCCCAGTTGCCCCCCCCCCCCCCCATATGGCCCCTTGGCAGTGAGGACTTAGCCGTTTTCACGCTAGATAGGCTGTTTAATGGCACGTGAAAGTTTTTTGAAATCACCTCGCAGAGGTTGTTAGATCAAAGCCAGGCAGGCGTGTATAGGGGAAAACGCCACATACCCCCCCATTTTGGGCCTTTTTGGGCCTATTCGCGTACCCTACCCCAAGGGGTTGAATTGTTAGTTTAACCCCTTGTAAAATCATTATTTTGTCCAATAAACACATCCCCCAATGAGTTTTTGGTCCGGACCCCCCCAGACCCCCCCCCCCCCGCCCAATTTGAAACCCACTTTTTGGAGGTTTTGAGAGAGGTGGGGGGGTTTGGGGGTCAAAACTGTCGAAAAAATGACCCCCCCCTTTTTTGGGTCGAAAATCATGAATCTTTTGGTTTTTTTCGATTTTGAGCCGAAAAAGTGTTTCCGGGGCCCGACTCCATGGGGTTTGTATGGGGCCGAGTGGGACGAGCGCTCATGCGGTTTATGCACTTTTCAGCCATTTTTGCTATGTTGGCGGTTTTGGCGACCTTGCTGACCCCGTGGTACCCACTCTGAGGGGTGTGAGTGGGGATGTTGTGGTAGTATGTGCCTACTAGGATACGAAAGGACTTTTTTGGCAGTCTCTAGCCTTGCTGAGGGCCGGTCAAAAGGCATGCCAAAGACGCGAAATGACTGTTGCCACCAATAATGGCCTAGTGAATGGGCCGGTGCACAACTTGCTTATGCAGTTTTGCACCTTGGACAGGTCAAAAATCGAAGTTTTCGAAACTTATATTTTTGATATTATAATCACCTGAAATGACCATCCAAGGTATGTAAAGCATGTTTTAGGCCATATTTGCGTGTTTTTCACCCTATTTGGGTGTTAGGTCCGGGGGGGGGGGGGGGGTTCTCCTGAGGGATTGCTACACAACCTGCTTATGCAGTTTTTCACCCTGGGCAGCTCAAAAATCAAAGTTTTCGAAACTTGTTTTTTTGATACCATAATCACCTAAAATGACCATCCAAGGGATGTAAAGCATGTTTTAGGCCGTATTTACGTGTTTGTCACCCTATTTGGGTATTGGGTGCTGGGGGGGGTGTCTCCCAAGGAATGGGTACACAACCTGCTGATGCGGTTTTTCACCCCAAGTGGCTCAAAAATCGAAGTTTTGGGAACTTGTTTTTTTGATACCGTGATCACCTAAAATGACCATCCAAGGTATGTAAAGCATGTTTTAGGCCGTATTTACACGTTTTTCACCCTATTTGGGTATTAGGTCCGGGGGGGGGGGGTCCTCCCAAGGGATTGGTACACAACCTGCACATGCAGTTTTTTACCCTGGGCAGCTCAAAAATCGAAGTTTCGAAACTTGTTTTTTTGATACCATAATCACCTAAAATGACCATCCAAGGTATGTAAGCATGTTTTAGGCCATATTCGTGCCGTTTTTCACCCCATTTTGTGTGTGCGTTGATTGGAGTAGATTCTGTGCGAGGTCGACTTGCCAAAGGCAATAGAATTCGATTTTTCATGAAACCCTTCTGTTGCCCCTAGGATGGGTTTGGGTGATCATTTGGTGACAATACGGGTACTTGAGCACCCATGGGGACCCACGTAGTGGCCACTGGGCCCATCTAGCCCGAGCCATGGCCCCCCAAAAGCTTCAAAATTGCTGTTTGTAGGTGGTTCAATGGCATTTGGTGTGTGCACCCTCTACCCTCTATAGGTCAAAAATGGAAAATTTTGCAAAACATGTTTTTGATATTGTGACCACTTACAATGATGAAATATGCTATGTAAAGCATGTTTTAGACCCTCTTTGTGTGTTTTTCACCCCATTTGGGTTTGGGGAGGGGGCTCATAAGGGGTTTAGGGGATAGCCTGCTAATGCAGTTTTCCAGACTCAGCAGCTCAAAAATGGAACTTTCCGAAACTGATTTTTTTGATACTCTGACCATCCAAAATGATCAAATTATCCCATGTAAAGCATGTTTTAGCCCCTCTATATGTGTTCTTCACCCTATTTGGGTGTTGGGGGGGGGGGCTCCCAAGGGGGCCGGGGCACAACCTGCTTAGGCAATTTTCTAGCCTCAGCAGCTCAAAAATGGAAATCACCTCGCAGAGGTTGTTAGATCAAAGCCAGGCAGGTGTCTACAGAGGAAAACGCCACATACCCTCCCATTGTGGGCCTTTTTGGGCCCATTCGCGTACCCTACCCCATTATTTTGTCCAATAAACACATCCTCCAAGGAGTTTTTGGTCCGGACCCCCCCAGACCCCCCCCGAGGTTTTGAGGGAGGTGGGGGGGATGGGGGGGATCAAAAAATGACCCCCCCCTTTTTTGGGTCGAAAAGCATGAATCTTTTGGTTTTTTTTCGATTTTGAGCTGAAAAAGTGTTTCCGGGGCCCGACTCCATGGGGTTTGTATGGGGCCGAGTGGGACGAGCGCTCATGCGGTTTATGCACTTTTCAGCCATTTTTGCTATGTTGGCGGTTTTGGCGACCTTGCTGACCCCGTGGTACCCACTCTGAGGGGTGTGAGTGGGGATGTTGTGGTAGTATGTGCCTACTAGGATACGAAAGGACTTTTTTGGCAGTCTCTAGCCTTGCTGAGGGCCGGTCAAAAGGCATGCCAAAGACGCGAAATGACTGTTTCCACCAATAATGGCCTAGTGAATGGGCCGGTGCACAACTTGCTTATGCAGTTTTGCACCTTGGACAGGTCAAAAATCGAAGTTTTCGAAACTTATATTTTTGATATTATAATCACCTGAAATGACCATCCAAGGTATGTAAGCATGTTTTAGGCCATATTTATGTGGTTTTTACCTTATTTGGGTATTGGGCGCGCGTGGGGGGGGGGGGGGTTCTCCTGAGGGATTGCTACACAACGTGCTTATGCAGTTTTTCACCCTGGGTAGCTCAAAAATCGAAGTTTTCGAAACTTGTTTTTTTGATACCATAATCACCTAAAATGACCATCCAAGGTATGTAAGCATGTTTTAGGCCATATTCGTGCCGTTTTTCACCCCATTTTGTGTGTGCGTTGATTGGAGTAGATTCTGTGCGAGGTCGACTTGCCAAAGGCAATAGAATTCGATTTTTTATGAAACCCTTCTGTTGCCCCTAGGATGGGTTTGGGTGATCATTTGGTGACAATACGGGTACTTGAGCACCCATGGGGACCCACGTAGTGGCCACTGGGCCCATCTAGCCCGAGCCATGGCCCCCCAAAAGCTTCAAAATTGCTGTTTGTAGGTGGTTCAATGGCATTTGGTGTGTGCACCCTCTACCCTCTATAGGTCAAAAATGGAAAATTTTGCAAAACATGTTTTTGATATTGTGACCACTTACAATGATGAAATATGCTATGTAAAGCATGTTTTAGACCCTCTTTGTGTGTTTTTCACCCCATTTGGGTTTGGGGAGGGGGCTCATAAGGGGTTTAGGGGATAGCCTGCTAATGCAGTTTTCCAGACTCAGCAGCTCAAAAATGGAACTTTCCGAAACTGATTTTTTTGATACTCTGACCATCCAAAATGATCAAATTATCCCATGTAAAGCATGTTTTAGCCCCTCTATATGTGTTCTTCACCCTATTTGGGTGTTGGGGGGGGGGGGGCTCCCAAGGGGGCCGGGGCACAACCTGCTTAGGCAATTTTCTAGCCTCAGCAGCTCAAAAATGGAAATCACCTCGCAGAGGTTGTTAGATCAAAGCCAGGCAGGTGTCTACAGAGGAAAACACCACATACCCTCCCATTGTGGGCCTTTTTGGGCCCATTCGCGTACCCTACCCCATTATTTTGTCCAATAAACACATCCTCCAAGGAGTTTTTGGTCCGGACCCCCCCAGACCCCCCCCGAGGTTTTGAGGGAGGTGGGGGGGATGGGGGGGATCAAAAAATGACCCCCCCCTTTTTTGGGTCGAAAAGCATGAATCTTTTGGTTTTTTTTCGATTTTGAGCTGAAAAAGTGTTTCCGGGGCCCGACTCCATGGGGTTTGTATGGGGCCGAGTGGGACGAGCGCTCATGCGGTTTATGCACTTTTCAGCCATTTTTGCTATGTTGGCGGTTTTGGCGACCTTGCTGACCCCGTGGTACCCACTCTGAGGGGTGTGAGTGGGGATGTTCTGGTAGTATGTGCCTACTAGGATACGAAAGGACTTTTTTGGCAGTCTCTAGCCTTGCTGAGGGCCGGTCAAAAGGCATGCCAAAGACGCGAAATGACTGTTTCCACCAATAATGGCCTAGTGAATGGGCCGGTGCACAACTTGCTTATGCAGTTTTGCACCTTGGACAGGTCAAAAATCGAAGTTTTCGAAACTTATATTTTTGATATTATAATCACCTGAAATGACCATCCAAGGTATGTAAAGCATGTTTTAGGCCATATTTATGTGGTTTTTACCTTATTTAGGTATCCGGCGCGTGGGGGGGGGGGGTTCTCCTGAGGGATTGCTACACAACGTGCTTATGCAGTTTTTCACCCTGGGTAGCTCAAAAATCGAAGTTTTCGAAACTTGTTTTTTTGATATTATAATCACCTGAAATGACTATCTAAGGTATGTAAGCATGTTTTAGGCCGTATTTGCGTGTTTTTCACCCTATTTGGGTATTGGGTGCTGGGGGGGGGGTGTCTCCCAAGGGATTGGTACACAACCTGCTCATGCAGTTTTTCAGCTCGGGCAGCTCAAAGATCGAAGTTTTTGAAATGTATTTTTATGATATTGTGATCACCTAAAATGACCATCCAAGGTATGTAAAGCATGTTTTAGGCAGTATTTCGGTGTTTTTCACCCTATTTGGGTATTGGGCGCTCTGGGGGGGGGGGGGGCTCCCAAGGGATTGATACACAACCTGCTAATGCAGTTTTTCAGCTTGGGCAGCTCAAAAATTGAAGTTTCCAAAATCTATTTTTTATATCATGACCACACAAAATGAACTTCCGAGGTTTGTGAAGCTTGTTTTGGGCCGTATTTACATGTTTTTCACCCTATTTGGGAATTGGGCGCGCGGGGTTGGGGTATCCCAAGGGATTGGTACACAACCTGCTAATGCAGTTTTTCACCCCAGGCAGCTCAAAAATCGAAGTTTTTGAAACTTATTCTTTTGATATTGTGATCACCTAAAATGACCATCCAAGGTATGTAAAGCATGTTTTAGGCCATATTTATGTGGTTTTCACCCTATTTGCGTATTGGGTGCGGGGTGGGGTCTCCCAAGGGACTGGTACACAACCTGCTCATGCAGTTTTTCACCCCAAGTGGCTCAAAAATCGAAGTTTCCGCAACTTTTTTTTTCCGATACCGCAATCACCTAAAATGACCATCCAAGCGAGGTAAAGCATGTTTTAGGCCGTTTTTATGTGATTTTCACCCTATTTGCGTACTGGGTGCGGGGGGGGGTGTGTGTGTCTCCCAAGGGATTGGTACACAACCTGCTGATGCAGTTTTTCAGCCTATACAGCTCAAAAATCGAAGTTTCCGCAACTTATTTTTTTGATACCGTGATCACCTAAAATGACCATCCAAGATATGTAAAGCATGTTTTAGCCCGTATTTATGTAGTTTTTACCCTATTTTGGGTGTGTGTTGCTTGGGGTAGGTTCTCTGCGAGGTGGACTTGCCGAAGGCAATAGAATATCCTATGTAAAGCATGTTTTAGCCCCTCTTTATGTGTCTTTCACCCTATTTGGGTGTGGGGGGGGGGGCTCCCAAGGCACAGCCTGCTCATGCAGTTTTACAGCCTCGGCAGCTCAAGAATGGTTGTCCCTCTACCCTCTTCGAGGTGCCTTGCCGAAGGCAACAGAATTTTCCTCGTGAGGGCGTTGCAATCAAGCAATCTGTTAGGACAGGCACGTTTGGAAAACAAACCAGATACTCAGCAAGTGCACGCGTACACACACAGGCAGCCACGCACAGATGTCAGCACACACAGTGAACGAAGATAACACCCAGTCCCACATTTGCCGGGGTATCGTAAAAGCAGGACAATGCGCAATGCGTGGATGGAACCCGCGGCAGACTTCCTGTGTCTAACAGCGGCATCCACCTGGTGCTGGCTGGAATCGAGCCACTCAGAGGTACATAACGGAAACATATAGCGAACCGCGGTGCACTCTGCCTGCCATGGGGTTCAGGGAACGTTTACTCAGTAATACAGGGTCAGTCATTTTTTGCACTTTGTGCTGGAGATAACCTAACCTAACCTGGAGTGCTCAAGCGACAAATCCGTTGAATGAGAAGGTAATTTCTCAGTACTGGGATGTGGGGTAATCGTGTAAGGGTTGGTCACAGTTGGTGATTGTCATATATGTCTCTGTCCCACAAGATACCCGTATCCCCAAATTACAGGCTTTGGGTTCTGATTATTTCTCTGGCAAAGTTCGCATCAGACTCGGCAGCTAGATTAAAGGGCCCAGCGGGGTTGAGCAACCCCCCCCCCAAAAAAAAATCGGCGGCCGAATTTGGCCGAGTTGTTCCACTGATTTGTTGGGTTTCTGATTTGTTCTGCCGCTTTGTTGGATTTCTGGGATTTTGCCGATTCGTTTTGCCGACTAGTTGGGGGTTCTGGGGTCACTGCCCACAAAAAGACGCATCTGTGGTCCCCTGGGATTCACTGTCCCTTGCTGATCAAATTTTTCTGCGGGACAAGTACCCTGATGCTGGTCAGGGTGCAGTTTGTGGCGTGTGTGTTCGCTCTGCACGCCCCAGTTCGTTCTTTGGCCGCCATTCTTCAAGCAGCTGATCATCAGCCCCCCAATCAGTGAATTCTGGGCTGCAGGTGCCTTCGGCTCCTCTGGTTGTGTCTGGTGCAGCCACGTTTGGGCCACAGAGTCAGTGGAATCTGGGGTTGACCAGCCTTCAGCGTCTGTTGCAGAGTCTTCTTCTGCTGCTGCAGGGTCTGCTGCACACCCACCCAGCACATCAGTCAGATGGTCAGAAGGTGCACGCAAAACCCTCGCATCCTGACACTTTGAAGAATTTTCCCATCAAATTGACTCCAAGGCCAGTGATGTTGTAATGGGAAGCCTGTGTGCATTGGTCTTCTTCAGGCAGGCTGTGTTTGTGCATGAAAAACCAATTTTCTCATCAGATTGACTACTGCAGGACAGGTGACAAAAGTTGTTTGAGCAAGAATTGAATCAACACTCTTGGAATGTTCACGTAGTGCATATCCCACTAGTTGAACCACAGGGGAAATGACTGCAGCTGACGTATTGTTGCTCAAGAACCATGGTAGAGACCGAGGGATGAAAATTTTTTTCAAAAATGAGAGACATTTTGCGTTTCCACATGACTCTAACTGCACAATAACCAAAAGGAAGGTGTGTTTGGGGCCTGGGACCGAGATCCAGGTCACTGGGAAGCTGTTTTGCCGAAAAATCTGTCCGCTGATTTGTTCCGCCGATTCGTTGGGATTTCTTCGCTGATTTCGGGGGGGGGGGGGTGGCGGAGTAGTTGAGGGGGCTGGGGTGGGGGTAGCCATTATGGCGGAATGGTAAGTCCAGCTTCATATATCGTCTTTTTTTTTCAAGGAGGTAAAACTCGCGGTATGGAGGCCAATCCTTTAAATCTCAGCGGTGAAGCTGGTTAGGAACGTACCAATTCAAGGCAACACATGACAAAGGGCGATGGGGCTCTAACATGGCCTCGGCGGCCCTTGGGGTGTCGGCACTTCCTGTCAGCTCAGGACCACTCCGGTCAGTGGTTGACCAAACGTGCTTTGCGTTCTGCTTTCCTTGGCTGGTGATTAAGTGACGATGCACAGTTGCGATGTGATTCCTCATGTCATGTAATCTAATGGAGTTTAACTTGATCCAATTTGACGTTACCCAGTTGAGGGTGATCGAATCTGATCTGATTTAATGTAGGGTAATCAAATCAAATGTATTTTGATTTAATTTGATCTTGATTTCTGGGGTTCGCCTGAGCACACTGTTGACATGTTGAGCCACCCAGAACTCAAAAAAAGTTGTTGAATACATTACAACCAATTTCAACCGAATTTCATTCTGAATTGCTTTTATTTATTTCAATCTAATCTCGTTCAATCTCCTTCAATTTAGTCTAATTGATTTATTCCAGTCTAATACAAGCTAATCTCATCTAGAATGAGCTAATCTAGTTTAATCTGCTTTATTTCAATTCAATTCCATCCAATCAATCTAATTTGATTGTAGGGGCTGTTCGAGCGGCTGGGGTAACCTGGCAGCCATGGAAAGAGCACAGTGGGAAGTGTGGAATAGTGTGAAATGGGAAAGCGTTCGGCCTTTCCTGGGAGAACCACCTCAAAGGGCGTGGTGGGGGTATTCCCTTTTGTAAGGTGCTGTAATGAGGCATTGCCCAATGTTGTGACGGGGGCATATCAGGGCTGCAGGTAACAAAGACAGGTAGTAGCAGCGGAATGCTGAACTGGGCCACTCCTCTTACCTATCCTTATGCCCGCAAGGTCACGTGGCTCAGCTGTCAGAGCACAAGATGCCTGACCAAAGAGGTAATGAGATCGAGCCCCAAAGGGCATAAGTAGCACCGCTAAGCCGTCCTCGGCGCTATGATGTCCTCGGTGACCCTGTGAGCCGGAATGGATGTATAATAGTTTGCCGGTGACTGGACAAGGACCTGGTGTTCTACCTCTGCCTCTATCCATCCTCTTGCCATATGTTCAGCGTCACACTGGGTCTTACTTCAGCCGCTCCTCCGGTGCATGCGCCGATGGAGCCATACCACTATGGCTGTGCCCCAGCAAGTACCCCGGAGCCAGAGTACCAACCCGACGGCCACTCCCACTGCCTGACGCCCGAGCGACTGCGGGCCGCGGAGGACAAGGCCGGCGATGCTGACGCCGCAGGCGCAGAGCGCGCGCAGCGGAAGCGGGTCAACGCCCCCGCAGACCACCCGCTCTGGGCCGAGGCGTACTGGGCGTACTCCCTGTTCTCTCTGCTGCAGCCGCCTGAGAAGGGCCAGACGGGGCCTCCTCCGCTCGGCGCTGAAGGGTGCTGCCGCATGCTGAAGGTGCCCAATGCGCCTCCCCATCCCCGCGGGCCCCGTGTGGGTCGGGAGGCTCGGTCTCTATGCCCCCCCCCGGGGCATAGAGACAGGCATCGCTTGAAAAGGGGGGGGGGTACCCCCTCCCCCCTCCCCAACACTCCGGCCCTGACTCTACCCGAAAGGCATTCCCATCCCCCAACACCAGCCCCAACTGCATTTCCAACCGCCAGTAACCGCCCACCTCCCAACCGCTTTCACATCCCCTGTGCCCGCTCTACAGCCGCTCTGGAATTGCCCCGATCGCCCCCCCTCCCCTTCAAGCGAAGCCCTGCCTCCCCCCCCCCCCCCTCCCGGAGGGACAGGGCCTGTGGCTCATTCCTACTCCGGGGGAAGGGGGTCGACCCTGTGTGAGGGAGGGGACGGGGGGGGGGGGTCTGGAAATCAGGCTTGAAGGGCTAGACCTGCCTTTTCCCCACTGCAGCTGGTCCGCGACAGATTTTGTGAGGGCAAAAGGGGGTGACAATTTGCCTAATTTTTGTGCGAAACTCACATTTTTTTTTTGCAATTTCAGACACCCTGTGCTGCTTGTGGTGGGCCCGGCCTTTGGAGCCCCCTTAGAGGGGGTCGGGGCAGGCTTAATTGAACCCCCTCCCTGGAGCTGCAATGGGCCGCGGGCCCTGGTCGGGATTCAGGGTCAGGTATGCGGAGTGATCCTGAGCGGACGAACCGGATTGGGCCAGTCCCTCGACCTCTGACCCATTTGAAAACTTCAGGAGCGCACTCAAGGGGGATGCCTTGCCCCGTAATGGGGCGGCGGGGGGCCCGGGCACAAGGCTTCGGCATTGGGTTGTTTGCCTTTGGCGGCGCCCATTGGCCTCTCGCCACTGCACCGCAAAAAAAATCGCAAAAATAAAATATTTTTGCCCATCTTGGATGCTGTCACAAACATTTTACTTATTATTAACTCAGAACACCCAACGCAAAAATTAGGATTCCGCGAATCTTTAGGATTTGTCCGGTAGCCAACTGGGAGAAGCGGAAGGAGTCTGATGTGTGTGCCAAGGGCGCCAGACCATATTGGTGGGACTGGGGGGATGAGGGGCGCCGTGCTTGTGTTGCCGTCCTGAAAACTCTGTTACAAGAAGGAGTCTTGGGTGAGACAAAGGGGTCTTTCTAAATTGGGACACAATTAATACCCTAGTTTTCAAGGATTGGGACACATTAAAATCAGTGGATTTTGCTGAATCACTGGACATTCTTCTTCACCCCCCCAGCTAAGGCTGGACGTTCCCCCACTCGATGAGTCGCACAGCCGTGTAAAACCGTTCTGCCGCGTGCACGCGCTTTTCCCGGGTCCAGCTCAGGCTCAGATTAGCCTTCCCAGGTCCCGCGGTAGGGTCGTGAGGGCCTTGACACTTCCCTGCTTGGAGGCCAGCCAGTGTTGCGCCCGCGGGGCAAAGCGTATGTACTACTGGAAGTACCGGCGCCCTGTTTCAAGTCCTCCATGGCCCATTAGCCCAGTTTGCGCCCGCCGGAACAACCGCTTTTTGAACCCCCAGGAACTGCTTTTGCAACCACATGCGAAACCTCGCTGTAGCCTCACCCCCCCCCCTCCCCCCTCAAGCGCATCCCCGGGCCCGCTGTCCCTTGCAACTCCG
Organism: Eutreptiella sp. 'Long Island Sound 2002'; assembly: GCA_964036045.1. Lineage (NCBI taxonomy): Eukaryota > Euglenozoa > Euglenophyceae > Eutreptiales > Eutreptiaceae > Eutreptiella > Eutreptiella sp. 'Long Island Sound 2002'. The sequence goes on from OZ038379.1 coordinate 177,411,891, forward strand.
CTGAGGTGGGCCCGTCGAGCCTGTTCCCCAGACCCTTTCGGCTTTGAAGGCTGGGCCCACCAAACGCATCACGGGACGTCTGAAGGTGTTCCAATCAGTGCTTTTCCACAAAAGTTTGGCACATCTTCACCCCCATTTTTCCCAATCAGAGGAACTTCAACACGGGTCACACGCGGGGGACGGTGGCGCGCGGCGCCGAGTAGGGTCCGGGCCTCCTCGCGTCTTGGCCCTCCTTGGGGGCCTTGGGAGGGCCGCGGCTTGGCGACCCCCGTGCGCGGGCCCGACTGTGTGCTAACAAAATAGCCTGAAAATTTTCGAATTTTTTTCAAAACTTTGAGGATATCGTTTGGTGGCGCCCACGCGCACGTTTGCACTGCTTCGTGTGTTGATTTGGGCTCCAATTATACGGTGCTTTCATGTCCTATGTTCACTCATACAGGACTAATGAGGGGTCTGTCAGCCCCGTAACGACACATCTGTGGAGCCCTCTTGTGCATACGTCGTGCCAACCTTCAGGCCTGTCTTCCGTTAGGCCAAAGGCAAATTACTTAGCGATTGTTCTGCATCAATGCCAATGGAAAGTCTGGCCTTCCAAAGCCTGTTTTCCAGACCCCCCTTTCCTCTCATGCACACCGGCTCGAAGGGCCCCCCTCCCCGCGGGGGTTGCGCTCGACCGCGGGCCCTGCTGCTCTGGTTGGGCGGCCCCGCGCCCACAATGGCATTGTGTCGTAGCCAACTGCCGGTGCCTTTGCCTTTGCGAGGGTGACAGGCGCGTTGTCCCGTCCGCAGGGGCATGGCCAGGGCTGTATCACGAAAGAGCAGATGGAGACGGTGCTGGGGTCGTTGGCCGTCGGAGAAGTTCAGATTGACCGGCCCGTCCTCGAGGAGGGGCATGAGTCGTGGCTGGCGAAGAAGCGCGCCGCGCGCCGCTTCAAGAAAGAGGAGAAGCGCTCCAAGGCGCGCGAGAAGAAGGAGCTCACGTTCGTGGACTTCCTCGCGATCCTGACCGTGTGGACCCGCGCGCGCGACAGTCGCAGCCTCGCGGACCTCCGGTACCACAAGCACCGCGTGTTGTTTGACATGCGGGCGGACTGGATGCTAAACCGCATGCTGTGGGTCGCCATTTTCCTGAGCGCTTTCTTTGCCTTCCCCTATTCCTTCGTGACGAAGCTTCTGGGCGATGTAGCGCGAGACTGGGCAGAGGGTGGCATGGACCAGGTCCGCCTGCCGGCATCCACATCGCCAAGCACATGCTATCCCTTTGGCCCTGCCGTCCCCTACTCGCTCTCGCTCTTGCTCTCAGTCGCGCGCTCTCCCCACTTCCGCCCTTTCCCTGGATCACAGTGCCGAGCCACCCTTGTTTTTCCCAAAAACAAACCGCAAAATCCCTGAAATACAGACAGACAGAGACAGAGACAGAGAGGGAGAGGGAGAGGGAGGGAGAGGGAGAGACGGGAGAGGCCGGCGGGCGGGGGGGGGGGGGAGAAAGAGAGAGAGAGAGAGACAGCGAACTGGGATAGGAAATGAAGGGGGAAAGTTAGTGAAAGAGGGGGATGGCACCAAGAGCGAGAGGGAGGCGGGGATGGTGCGAAAGGGGATGTTCCAGAGGGGGGAGAGGGAGCGGGAGGGTGTTTGGTCTCCATCCCTCTCCCCGCTTTCCCTTGTACTCTCCCCCTTTCCCTCACGCTCTTCGTCTCTGCCTCTGTTGTATCCAGTCTCTTCTCCTTCCCATCCTGCCTTTGCTCTCCCTCACCCTCACCTGCACTCTCACCCCTCCCTTCCCACAGTGCGCAAGGAGGGTCCGGCAGCATTCCCCTGGACTGCGATAGTGCGTGAATGAGTTCATGCATGCGTGCATGCCTGCGTGAGTGCATCAGTCAGCGGGTGAGTGAGTGAGTGGGTGAGTGAGTGACTGAGTGCAACTGACTTAATGAGTGAGTGAGTGAGTGAATGAATGAGTGAGTGAGGGAGTGAGCAACCCCTATTCCTATTGCTTCTGTTCTCCGCCCCCATCCCCTCCAGCCTCAACCTCAACCTTGCACCCTCATTGTCGTACGCTTCATAGGACTTGGCGAAAGCGCTGCTGATGCTGCTCTTCATTGTCCCGTATTTCCTCTTCTTCGGGATATTGGGCTGGCTACACATCCCTGGCATGAATCGCTGGCTGATGCTCGCCCCCGTGATCGGGGGCTGCTGTGCCCTGGCCGTCACTGTTCACACCATCGTTGTCAACCGCGACCCTTGGTATCGCCTATCTTGGATCTCGGACCTGTAGCCAGTGTCACCCACATGCACCATAAAGGTTGGCCGGGTGCCACGGAGCACAAGCGGTGTCCCGTGCCATGTCTTTTGTGGAAACTGCTTTTGGGGAAGGGTGCAGTTTTGTGGGTGAGAGTGGAATGTTTGTCCCAATGAGGGAACGTTAGCGCGCCGGGCGCGCCGGGCAACGACTCCCTGAGACTGGGCCCGCGACCATGTGCACTCTCTGCCTGCTCGCGCCGCGTGCCTTCCAGAGTCCAACCTCCTGACAGTGATCCTGACAGGTCGAAAACATATTCCAGCTTTTATGTGGGGGAAAGACTGGAGGGATAGGGGGGTTGCAGGGAGGGAGTGGGGGATCCAAATGCAGTGAGATGGGATGGGGAGACAGACAGGTTAAACTTGGGGTGCTGTGGACAGGTGTCCCGGTAGTGCTGTGCGCGCTGTGCCCACCTGCTGTGCAGGTTTCCCACCTAGCAGGATTGCAGGGTCTTGTTCAGGGGGTTACGAAACATTTTGACAGTTTAATGGTGCAAGCGCTGTAAAAATTGAGAACAGCAGCACATACAGAATAACAAGATTGAGCTGAAGAGAATTAAGGTGTGCATATGATGCTTAATTGAAATTTTCAGATATTGAGATAAAGGTTGGGGTAATCCAGAAACCCCTAATGTGTCTTCGCTGCACACCCGCAGGCCCACGGGGGTGTGGACATCTCCAAGCTTTACAAGTGATGTGCACGATAGTACACTTTGGAAACATTTTCAAATTCGCATTACCCTTACCTTGCACTGTAGATTTATGTGGCATTTGCCCCGTAAAATAAGCACACTCTATGACGGCACCTGAACACGCATAAGTGGTGACAAAAATAGCACAAGATATTGCGGACGCGTTTCAAAATTTGGAAGAGACAGGCACTATTACAAGCAGTGCGACATCTAGCAGTAATGTACACCCGGGCAGAGTGGCACCACAGACATCCAATGGCTGCTTCTGACGGGCATCGGGGCCACTTATTTGGAGCTGTTTAATGATGCTACTCTGCCACGTGTGCACAAATGTACTATTGTACATTACACTACTCGTTTTGGCACCCAGTGCAGTTCTAGGTCAACTAAAGTTTTCATGTTTTACTGCTTATGCTTTGCTGTGCCCTCTGGCCAGTGGTCGATAATAGGCCGGTTTTTGTCCAAAAATTGAGTAAATGATGGTAGTTGTGCCCCCTCTTTTTTCACTTTTCGGCTCATTTTTACGTTTTCCCCAGAAAGGGAGTCCCACCGTCAAGCAGGTGTCGTGCTTGCAAACCTGTGTGTTTTTCATCATTTTGCGGCGCCCCCCTGTTTGGACTGCTGCAGGCATCTGTTATGTACCCTGAACAATGATGCAATGTCTGGGGAGCAAAGTGTTAAAGTAAATGTGGTTTCAATGCAATGCACATTCGATCCAATGAGGAACCAGCGTGGGGCTGCGCAGGGGCGCAGCAGCGTGGGGCTGCGCAGGGGCGCGGCAGCCAGGGCTGCGCAGGGGCGCAGCGGCGTGGGGCTGTGCAGGGGCGTAGCAGCGTGGGCGCAGCAGCGTGGGGCTGCGCAGGGGCGCAGCAGCGTGGGGCTGCGCAGGGGCGCAGCAGCCTGGGGCTGCGCTGGAGTGCAGCGTGGGGCTGTGCAGGGGCGTAGCAGCGTGGGGCTGCGTAGGGGCGCAGCAGCGTGGGGCTGCGCAGGGGCGTAGCGTGGGGCTGCGCTTGGGTTGTGCGTTGCGCAAAGGTGTAGTATGGGGCTGCACAGGGGCGCAGCGGCGCGGGGCTGCGCAGGGGCGCAGCAGCGTGGGGCTGCGCTGGAGTGCAGCGTGGGGCTGCGCAGGGGCGCAGCAGCGTGGGGCTGCGCAGGGGCGTAGCGTGGGGCTGCGCAGGGGCGCAGCAGCGCGGGGCTGCGCAGGGGTGCAGCAGCGTGGGGCTGCGCAGAGCACCTTTGTGGGGCGGCGCAGTGGTGGGGGGGCTGTGTAGGGGCGCAGCGGCATGGGGGTGCGCTGGGGCGCAGCGTGTGGCTGTACAGGGGCGCAGTGCGGGGCTGCGCAGGGGAGCAGCGTGGGGCTGCACAGGGGTGCAGCAGCGTGGGGCTGCGCAGGGGCGCAGCAGCGTGGGGCTGCGCAGGGGCGCAGCAGCGTGGGGCTGCGCAGAGCAGCTTTGTGGGGCGGCACAGTGGTGGGGGGGCTGTGTAGGGGCGCAGCGGCATGGGGGTGCGCTGGGGCGCAGCGTGTGGCTGTACAGGGGCGCAGTGCGGGGCTGCGCAGGGGAGCAGCGTGGGGCTGCGCAGGGGCGCAGCAGCGTGGGGCTGCGCAGGGTCGCAGCGAGCGGCGGCGCAGTGGTGGGAGGCTGCGCAGGGGCGCACCATGGGGCCGCGTATGGGCGCGGCGCGGAGCTGCGCAGGGGCGCAGCAGCGTGGGGCTGCGCTTGGGCGCAGTGTGGGGCTGCACAGGGGCGCAGCAGCGAGGGGCTGCGCAAAGGTGTGGTATGTGGCTGCGTAGGGGCGCCGCGTGGGGCTGCGTAGGGGCGCAGCAGCGTGGGGCTGCGCAGGGGCGCGGCAGTGGGGGGCAGTGCAGGTGCGCAGCAGCGTGGGGCTGCGCAGGGGCGCAGCAGTGTGGGCTGCGCGGGGGCGCAGCAGCGTGGGGCCGCGCGGGGGCGCTGCAGCGTGGGGCTGCGCAGGGGTGCAGCAGCGTGGGGCTGCGCAGGGGCGCAGCAGTGTGGGCTGCGCAGGGGCGCAGCAGTGTGGGCTGCGCGGGGGCGCAGCAGCGTGGGGCCGCGCGGGGGCGCTGCAGCGTGGGGCTGCGCAGGGGTGCAGCAGCGTGGGGATGCGAAGGGGCGCAGCGTGGGGCTGCGCATGGGCGCGGCAGCATGGGGCTGTGCAGGGGCGCAGCAGCGCGGGGCCACGCAGGGGCGCAGCAGTGTGGGGCTGCGCAGGGGCGCAGCGGCGCGGGGCTGTCGTGTAGGGTAGAGGAAGGGGTGGCGTGAGGGCGGCGGGGGGTGTGGGGCCCTGCTCGACAGACAACGGTCCAGAGTTGGGCCCCTGGTGGGAGGCCGGGGGCGGCGTGGGGCGCGTGGGGGGCGTGCCGTGGGGTGGTGTGGGGGTGTGGCCTGCTACCTAGCCGTTCACTACGAGGATGTGGCGAGGAAGACGCAGGGGAACTGAGGCCGGAAAGCCTGGGGATGGGGGCTGGGGCGCTGGCGGCGGGTTATCCCCGGCTGGGATGGCCGGGGTGCCCTGGGGTCCCGTGGGGGCGGAGGCTCCCCACGTCGGCCGGGTGCGAAACCACGACCTGTGTTTCCGTCACCGAAGTTCTTAGGGTTCTACCCCAGGAACTTACCCGCCGCGGGGACTGTGGGCCGGGGCGGCCAAGGGGGATGACAATGAAGAGGGAATGGGGGGCCAGGATGAGCCTGGCGGTCGGCACCTTCCCTCGGCCTGGGGGAGGCCGTTGCCCGGGGCTATTCCCTTCCTCCCGTGGCCGTGGTGCTGTGGTGGGTGGTGGTGTGGCTACCCCCCAACGGGTGTCTGTGCCCGGTGCCGTGGGTACAGACCCCCGTTGGGGGCGGGTACGAAGCGCCCGGTCGCCTCGCCCCCCTGCACAACAGCCCGCCAGGCGCCGGTTGGCCTTCAGCGCCAGCTGTCGTGGGGGGGGGCGCTCGGGGCAGTGCGGGGCCCCTCCGCTCTCCTGGCGGCCCGCACTGCCCGTATAATGCAACAAGGGGCGGCGCGGGCTCGAACCGCACGCGCGGGCCGCGCCGCCCCAGCCGGGGTGGGGGACAGGGGGGGGACAGGGCGGGGGTCAGGGGGTCGCGGCAGGTGGATGGAGGGTGGCGGGGGCTCGTACCGCGCACCGGCGGGCCCCACCACCCTCCAGTCGGGAGGCGCGGCTGCAGGGGTTCTGGGGGCCCCACCCAGGGGCCTTCGGCCCCCCCCGTGCGGTTTCGGTGTGGGGGAGGGGAGGCAAAGGCCACTCGCGGCCATGACACATGGTGCATAGGGAGGGAGGTATGACACATGCAACGCCATGATGCGTGTGGCAGGGGGAAGGGGTGCAAGGCCTGGACCCCCACCGCGTGCGGGGGGTCCTCTTGTTCGCAAGGCGGCCGTCCGTCGGCGGCTGCGGCAGCCCACCTCGGGGGCTTCGCTACCTGAGAGAGGAGGGGCGGGAGAGTGGGGGGGCGGTGGGGGCACGGCGTGCACGTTGGGGGGGGGGGGGGGGGGGCTGCGGGCTGGTGGGTGGGTGCGCGCGCGAGGGGGACGGGGGTGCGGTGAGCTCAGCCGCAGAGCGTCACCGCGCGGCCGACCGGGCGGAGGAGCGGCCGGGGCTGGCCAAAGTCGGCCGGGGAGCCCGGGGCGCTCGAGGTGTCGGGGGGGCCGCGGTCAGCGGTGGGGCCCGCACCCCGCTCGGCGGGGACGAATCCCGCCGAGCATCATCCACGGGGGCGAATCCTGGTGGAGGCGGGGGGGAGCGCCACGCCGTCCCCTCGCGTCCGAACCGGACCGGGACGGGCCCCGCCGGATGGATACCGGGGGGGCGGGCGGGGCTGGGCACCGGGGCTCCGGGGCCCGGGTCCCTGGTGGTTGTGGGCCGGCGCGGGGGAGACCGGGCGGGCCCCTGGGCTGCGGCTGGTGAGGGGGGGGCGTGGAAGGGCCGGGCGGGCTCGGGGGCGAACCCCGAGAGGCCCCCGGGGGCTGGGCGAGGGCTCCCGAGGGCGGCCGTTCCTTGAGGGGGGGGGGGGGGGGGGTTGCTCCCTGCCCGGGGGACGACGGGGGCCCCTCTTGAGCGAGGGGGGGGGGAGGGCGTGTATCGCCCGGTGTAGGGCCATGTCGATTCATGGCCGCGCGGCATGGGACTATATCCCCAACCCTCCGCGCCGGAGTCCCTTTTTTGGGGGGGCTGAGGGGGGGGGGGGGGGGGGGGGCTGGCGGTTATTGTGTGCACCCACCCATGCGGGGGGGGGTCGCCGGTGGGAGCGCCGTCCGGCATGGCCGAAAAAACCCGGTGGCGTCCCCTGGGCCCGTGGGCCCCTTCGAGGAAGAACCTCGGATTCGCCGGGGGGGACTCCGCTATATGGTATGGTATGGTATGGTATGGTATGGTATGGTATGGTATGGTATGGTATGGTATGGTATGGTATGGTATGGTATGGTATGGTATGGTATGGTATGGTATGGTATGGTATGGTATGGTATGGTATGGTATGGTATGGTATGGTATGGTATGGTACGGGTGTGGTACGGGGGTCCAGGGGGGGGGGGGGGGACCAGGGGGCTAATGCGCTGATGTGCAGATGCCCGCACATACCCCACACACGCAAGCAAGTTGGAGCCGCTCGACCCTGACAGCTGCCTCTGTCCCGATGCCTCTGGTATTCAGGGATTTCCCAGACTACGGGTACGCCATTGGGTCGCTAAACATCGTGAACATCATCAGTGTTCTTGTTCTCTTTGTGGCCCTTGTCCTGTGTCTTCTCGGGCTTTTTGGAATCACCTGCCCGAAGTGCCCGACGCAGCTCTTCTGGAGGCGGCGGGCGGACGTGAACCGCGCGTTCGTGAGCTACGCCGTGGACGAACTGGGCCGCGGCGTGCACTATGCGGAGGCCATCCCGCCGCAGTCCATGAAGGTGTCCATCAAGGAGTGGCTCAATCTTGTCAGGTCCTCTCGTCTGGCAATTGATGTGGCTGTGTTCCCGCAATGGTTTGCGCACCAACGCATTGAAAAGTGAGGGGGTTACAAGAAGGGGCCTAGCTTCAGGACGGGAAAAGTGTCTGCGATCCCTGCACTGTGTCCTTCAATACGTTTCTATTGTCAACCATTTGGTCTCCAACGAAGACTGAGTTGGCGTAGCCTACAACTTGTGCCTTCTTACGTTTGGGACGGACTGGAGCATGGGAGCAATCGGCTTCTGCGCAGCGGTGCGCAAGTATACCAAAAGCCAGCAATTCTGGGATGGCATTGAAAATTTCGTTTTAAAGCACCATTTCAAAATTTTACGGCCCCTTTTTTTCACAACGGGCAAAAACCCCCGTGACTTTTGGTCTCTCCCTGCATTTTTGGGCGTCAGTGATATCTCTGAGGGCCGCTCGCCGCCATGCTAGCGCGCGATCAGGCGTGTTTCCAGCCGCCGGTGTCGAGTCCCGGGTGCGAACTCTCGACCAGGGGGAATCTGTGACACGACCTTGGTGCTGTCCGTGCTGCGGGCATGCCCAGGAGCTGGAACGGAGGGACACGGCATAGGCCCATGGCAACCCACGGCCTGCCAATCGACCCAACGCACGTCGCGTTGCCTCGTACCTGCCCACCCTCCCCGCAACCCCACGCGTCCGAGGGATCTCTCCTCGGAGGGGTTGGCACTCCGCTCCGGGCTTGCCTTCAGCGTCTGCCAGGTCCGGCACGATCGCACTACGCCGGGTCCTCCGCTGTTCCTACACGGTCCCTCCTGTGTTGCGGGTGCAACAACAGCAGATGTTACGGCGCGGCACATGAAATGAGAGAGATTCTGAATGATCTCTGTTCCCGTCTTGTCCATGCTGCGCCCCCCCTTTCCCCCCCCACGGGTGGGTTGTGCCGCAGGTTCCAGCGGGTGTGGCAGGTGTTGTCGGTTGTGCAGTTGCTATGGACCGTTTGTGCTGATCCGCAACCATCAACTAATTGCGACAGCCTCCCCCGACCTTTCGCTAGAGAACCCCCCCCTCCCCCCTTGTCGAAGATCCAGCTTGTCCAAGATACGGGGGACATATTAGGGGCGGTCCTTGAGAGGCTGTGCTCAGTGGAAACCAAAAGAACCGCCAAATCGCTGACGCGTAGGGGGCAACCGCCGGCGGTTAATGACCAGCTTGTTGCTCAATGAGTACCGACAGCGGGTGAAGGTGCGTACGTTTTCTCTTTACAGAACTCACGGCTTCTCTGAACGTGTGACCCAATCCCGCTCCCCAGTGCCAGCGCTCTGCATGGATTGTCTGCGCACAGGGGCAAGACAGACCCCACGCGGTCCCCCATCATCGTGGGCAGCTCCATGATGATGGCTCTCGCTATCATGCTCGGCATCATACTGATTGCGTGTGTGGGGTTCTTCCAGCTCGCGAGTGTGCAGCAGGCCGAGCTCTACGAGTATGCCGCCAATATGTCATCGGTCTTGGAGCCCGACAACCAAACGATTCAGGAAGTGGCTGCCAAATACAACCTGACGACAGATGTCGTCGAAGACATTTATGATGACCTGACGTCACGGTCCGGCGCCGCAGCCCTCAGCAAGGTCATGTGCGGGGGTGTGGATGCGGATTGGAACAGTGGCAGCGATGGGGACGGGGATAAAGAACGAGGATGTGGGGAAGAGGGATGGGGGTGGGGAACCGGAGGGGACGGGGGTGTCGCCGGGCCCGTGGATTGGACGGTCGCGGGATGGGGATGAGGATGGGTCGGGATATGGTCTGGGGATGTGCGGACGGGGATGGGGATGCGGATGTGGATGTGCTAAACCGCTTCCACTTCGCAGCACTGTGTAGGGTCGATGAGGGGTGCCTGGGATTACCGAAAGGTCGCTCGCGGTCGTCGAATGCCAACGGCTCTCGGCGAGGTTGTCGAGCGTAAGTGGGATCAGGATCACGGAGGGCAGGAGGACGATAGTACGTGGAGCTTTGCGCTGGCGCAGCACCGGTTACAGCACCCGATCACTGCTATCGCGATCCCGCAAGGTTGGAATCTTTGCTGGTACACCATTGTGCATAACTCTCACCACCATGATGCCTGTTTGTGAGGCGACGGGCATGGAGGGCGGGGCCATCCTGCCCCAGGATGCATTGCTCCTCCTGTTGCTGCCTTCAGAGGGCCACTTAGTGCGCAAGCAGCATGGAGACTGAGTAGCAATAGAGAGCATACATCGATAGAGAGCAGGCAGATTGCAGGCAGCATTAGATAGCAGGCAGCCTTCGGGAGCAATGCAGCAACAGCGAGCCGTGCTCCGAGTCGTCTGCAATTTGGGTCTGCAACTGTGAGTGGATGTTGGATGGATGCCCAATGGGGTACAGTATGTAAAACCTGTGTGCTTCGTTTTCAAAGTGTGCGTTTGTGCAAATTTCGTAAATTTTATGCTTGTTGCCGAACATATTCACATTCGGCAGCGTGATAATGCGGACCACGGTCACGGGGCACTGCCTCTCCTCCTCTTCTGCCCTCTCCTCTGCCTCCACCTGAGCCTTCGTGCTTCCGTTGGCAGGTCGCGGGCTGGATCCGGAGCTTGGCAGACGTGCTGCTGTGGTCAGCCTACCCCATGTTCATCCTCAGCCTCCTGATCATTGCCCTGCAAGCCCCCTTCATCCTGATCGGTTACATCACGACGGTCCGCAAATGGCGCGGCCTCAAGCAACGCGTGCTCTGGGAGCATTACAACATCGTCACCGCCTCCGCGTTTGTGGCTAATGCGTGGGCCGTAGGTGTGCCGGATGGTCCTGTGTTGCCATTCCCCTGTCCGGGGGGCACCAGCAGTGCACCGCATGGAGTTGGCAGAGCGTCGGCTACCCGACTGCTGGTGGTTGGTTGACGGTGGCTGGTATTGATCGACACCGGTTTCGTGATTCAGGGAGGCGGTTGGCGGTGTGTACTTCGCGGCACCCGAGGACCAATTTCTCACCACAACACAGGCACCTTTGTCAAAAAACCTTTTTTGCTGCTGCTGCCCGAAATGTACTAACTTGGGCTGACGTTCCGGGCTGATTCCGGCAAACTGGGTCCCCGGAACAGGGGGCTTGCTCTTGTGACCCTAAGCGAGGGCCTTTGGGCGGTTGAGGAACGCCGACCGCCGGCGGTCAACGACCAGTTTTTTGTTGTTCAATGGGTACCGACTGCAGTTGAAAATTCACACCCACCGACACGCCAGCGGCCGATTGGGTGTGTCTCCACACCATCGGTGACAGGCCGCGGGTGCAAAATTCTCGACCCTGTGGTCTGCAGGAGTGTCCGGAGGCCACGGCTTTACTCCCAGCGCCGGTCAATCGGAATCTTCGGTGCGGGCGTCGTGCGCTCTCGCCTTTCCACCCACTAGACTCTCTCAATTGGCGGTGGGTAAGCGATAGCAGTTGCTACTGCGGCGCTCCTGAGTCTCCGGATTCCTGGAAACCCCCGGGGATGTGCTGATTTCCCCCCTTTTCCGTCCGGAGACTCTGGAGACCAGATATACATATTTGGGTTATACGCACATTCCCCCCCCACCCCCCACTACTGGGTGCGTCTTCAATGGGAAGTAAGGATACCCCCCCCCCCTATTTTGAGGTTGGGAACCACAAAAAAAAACATGTTTTGGAAGGTATTTAGATGGGTAGGGGTGGGTTGGGCGCCTACTAAGGGGTTGGAAGAGCTAAAAATAGGGTATGACATCACTTATGACAATCTCCTTCCCAAACTGCTAAAAATAGGCAACTTAGGGCTAAAATTGGTGATGTGAGCCACAATTCTCCTCTAAAAGTGATTGTGAATGATGGTAATCAACAAAAGGAAGGCAAATGTTTCGAACCTTCATGGTATGGGGGGGCTAAAAGGTGGGGATGGACTATTTTTAGGGGTAAAGTGGCTAATTTTAGCAGTTTGGGTAGGAATATGTCATCAGTGATGTCATACCCTATTTTTAGCCATTGTGAGCGCTTTGTAGGGGGAAATACCGACTAAAAACCATTCAATTCACTTCTAAAACATTTTTTTTGTGTTTCCCGACCTCAAAATGGGGGGGGGGGTCCCTAGTCCTGCCCCAAGTCGCACACTAGGGTCCAGGTAGGGGGAGGGGGAAATGCGCGTATAACCCACATATTTATTACGGAACCTACAGGGAAGCTGCTGAGCCGCTGAGTCGGAGGAATAGGAAAGGTGTCTCAAAATGTCCCATTGTTATCCCATTTTGACCCCATTTTGATTTTTCTCCAATTTTCCACGTTTCTCTCATCTTGCAACACCTTCATACCACTTCATACGTTTTCCATCATGCATTTGTGATAACTCCCCGTTTCCCCCCATTTTCCCCAAGTATTGCCCGTGTTCCCCCATTTTTCTGGCAGAGCTGCTGTTGGAGAAAAGAACGGAGAATACAAAAGCTGGAGAATTGGGATGTCTGCTAGTGGCACGACCGTCCGAACATCATCCTCCGGCTCGCCCTAAAAAGTAAGTTTTGCATTTTTACATCACATGAGCCAACCTCTGAAAAATGGTTGTGCTGCATGGAGGCAGCGCTCCTGGCGAGGCCCAACGGGGCGAATCGCACCGTTGTTGGCGTGCCGGTCCGGGAAGCGCCGGGCGTTGCACACTGCGATGATGGAGAACATGAAGGACGCGGCGAAAACCGCGACGTGCAATGTGTCGCTGATGCACCGATGACTTGCGATGTATCGGGTCCGATGTGCGACGTGTGGTTGTGTCCATTGCGATGTGTGATGTGCGGGTGCATCATTTGATGCGGGACGTAGCGCATAATGTGTGGCACAGTGCATCCCCCTTCGTCGGGCCTCACCGTACGCTCAGCGCTGACGGGCTTCGTCATTCTCGCCGTCCTGCTGACGCTGGTCATTCTGTGCTTCTCATGGGACTTCCTCTTCGACCTCTGGTGGGCCTACCGATCGTACATCTTCACGTGGTGCATCGCCTACCTAATCCAGTCGGTGCTCATGCGCATGGTTTTCATGAAGCGGGTGCTCAGCCACAACGGCAAAGTCGAGAAGTACGTCGTTGGTTTCTCCGCGATGGCGTACCTGGACTCGGTAATCGCCCTGATCACGTCGCTGACTGCGGGGGTATTCCGCCTGCTGTACGTATTTGGGTTCTCTGCCGTCTGGTTCGTGCGGCTGGACTACAGCATGTTCCCCAAGGTGCTTGTGCTGCCTCCTTGTGTCCCGCCCAGGGGAGGCTCTGAAGGACGAGGTCGTATGACCGGTGGTTGGCGGTGGTCCGCTTGCCCCGTCGGCGGAGGATCTGTGCGGGGGAAATTATACAATTATACAATCTGGAATTTCTGCAATTCAAATTCTGTACCAAATTTTTGTACGCAAATTTGCTTTGGTGTTTTTAAGGATTTGTGCAGGTATACGTAAGGCATTACCTTTGCGACCTGACGACCATAAAAGAGTACTGGTTGATGCATCAAGAAATCCATCCAGACTCCACCAGGAAATAACAGCAGCTATCTAGAACCAAAGTCCGCGCCCACTGTTTCTCATGAGCAGTTATTGGGAACCAGTCATGATTTGTTCGCTCATTTTAAGAAGTGGCATGGGTTTTGTCCCGCCAGAATTTGTAGATCTATATTTCCCCCGCATTGAATACCCCCCCCCCCCCCCGGCGGTAGTGGAAACCAAAAGAACCGCCAATCGCTTGAGGGCTGTTGAGCGTTGATGCACCGTGGCCAAGGCGGTTGGGGGTCGTGGACGTTTGTCGCCCGGGGGTGACGTGTGCTGTGCTATTGAGGTCAGGCGGGTGGGGTCCATGAGGGTTGTTGGAGTTCTGTTGGACGTGGTCGGGCAGCGTCACGCATGTGCTGAGGCGCGTACATGGGTACGGACCAGTCGGGCCAGCGGGACCGATGGGGGGGCTGCCGTTGAGGCAAAAAAAAAAACAGCCCCGTGGATGGACGCCTCACACAACCGATGTGCACACCGCCCCGGAGAAGGCAACCAGGGCACTGCGCACAGTGCAGAGTCAAATCACCCGGGAACACATCCATCTGAAGGTTCGTAAAGAGAACTCATGTGAATCTTCAACTGCAGTCGGTACCCATTGAACAACAAAAAACTGGTCGTTGACCGCCGGCGGTCGGCGTTCCTCAACCGCCCAAAGGCCCTCGCTTAGGGTCACAAGAGCAAGCCCCCTGTTCCGGGGACCCAGTTTGCCCGAATCAGCCCGGAACGTCAGCCCAAATTAGTACATTTCGGGCAGCAGCAGCAAAAAAGGTTTTTTGACAAAGGTGCCTGTGTTGTGGTGAGAAATACCTGTGTTTTCTGATGAAATATGATATACTGCGGCGGGCTCGTGCGAAGCCGAGAAAGCCCGGAGAAGAACCGGAGAAAGCAAGGGGGTGAGCCTGGTTTTGTGGTTTGGGCGCCAAAGGGAGAGACCCTGGGTAGCCCAGCCGCCCCACACCTTCCAAGAAGGCCCGGTCCCAAGGCCTGCCGATGCAACTTGGGACGGGCTGGTGGTGTACAACGGTGTTCCATTTCTGTTAACAGACAGTTCTCATTGCAAAGTGCTCTGTTTGTGGGAGCAAGGGGTCAACATTGACTTCAACCAATGACCTTGACGCAACTCCACAGGCCCGGTTTCAGGAACAACATCCGGAAAGGCCAACGGGGTCTCTGTTGTGTTCATTTTTTGTGTGGTACCTTGAACCAGCACCTTTTTTTTTCTTGCAAAGAAGACACCAACGGTTGTGACGTCAATAAGTGTATTCCCAGTTGGGCACTGCACACACAAACGTCACCTCTACCTTTGTGTTGCTCACCCTATTTGGACGCTTAGTATACGGTGTATTTTTAGCTGTTCAGCAAACTGTTCTGCTCAGATGCTATTAGCAGTGCCTGCAGGCCACAATTCTGATGTCCACCAATGTGTTCCCTTTCTCTGGATTCGTGTGTCCTACTGTTGTGCTGGGGTTTGTTTCGGAACCAAACAGTTGTACTACTGGGCTACTAGTCTAAGGCAGGTCATAACAATGTGCACAGCAGGGTTGAACCAGGTTCTTCAGTATGTCAATCAGGCAGACACACCTCGTTGCGCTGATCCCAACAGTGCCATTGGCACTTGTGCTGAAATTCGGCGTCCCTCCTGGCCATCCCGGGGCCTTGGGAAACGGAAGCCGCTATTTCGCTGGTCTCTTTTGCCTGCCCACCATTTTTTCCCCTCTTTCCCCGTTGCAACTGGGCCCCATCTGAAATGAATTCCCATTTCTGCACAATGGGAAACATTGGGAAACATTTCCCCTGTTGCCGTGGACCGCGTCGAAAAAAAAGTTCTTGCGATCATTGGGACAGAAAAAGAATGTGGGTTTCCGTACACACATACATTACACATACACACGCCAATTTGTATCGTCCCTCCTCTTTGAAGTCTTGTGCCTTTTAAGTGGTTGCAATCCAGTAGCTGGTGGCTGTGTTAAACAGGGTAAGTGCACCAAAGGTCCCCCCTACCTTTACTAGGCCCTCCCTCAAAGTACCAACTGGCACACTAACTCGGCCTTTATGGCACCCCCCCCCCCCAAAAAACGGGGGAGGATCCAACAGAGAAATCCTTCGGCATGATTGACTTTTGATTCTGGGCCATTTTCCGCGCACAACGCTTCAGTGTCAGGGCCCCCGCTGGAGACGCGTTTTGCGGCCGCGTCCCCATCCGCCCCGACCCGGCGCATCGCCCCCGCATTGCCCACGCGTCCCCACAGGGAAGGCTGATGATGATGGACTCGGTCTGGAAGTCGTGGTACGTCAGCGTGGTCCGCTTCGAGCTCGCCAGCAACCCCTTCCTCGACACCTTCCGGGACATCCTCTGCCAGCAGACCCTGGCCCTCTTTGGGCCCGACGCCAAGCATCTCGGCGCGGTGCCAGTCCCAGGCCGCGATCCGACCCAGTCCGTGTCCGTGGTCCCGAAGGCGGAGGTGCTGGACGCCAAGGAGGAGCTGCTGTGCATGTACTCGTGGCTGGGGGAGTTCGCAGCCAAGGACGACCTCCCGCTGCAGTTGTCCAAAGGGCTGTTCGTCCCCCTCAGGCGGGACAGTGGCACGCCCACCAACAGCCGCAGCAGCAGCAGCTTCCTCAGCGATCAGCAGACGTGTTACGACTTCATCACGCCCATCCCCTAAGCGCTCCGTGCTGTGTAGCGACGGGGTCGCTGTGGCCCAGCGGTCATAGCACACGACGCATGATCAAGAGGAACCGAGTTCGGGCCTCGGACAGGGCATAAACACTTACCCGTTGTCCTCGGCGCAAGGGTGTGTCCCCGGGGCCCCGCGAGGCGAAGGGACTCATAATGCTCTACTCTTGGGAAGGTGCAAATTTTGGTCACTAAGAGCCACGAGAGGACCAAGTGTACATTTCATAGTTTCTCAGCCAGCCTTGCAGTGGTTCAATGCAGTGCAGCCAGCTGGGGGCAACCACTCGCGACACCTTACAAAAGGATGGCTTTTCCTGACACCCACGTCGCGTTGATTCCAGAAAGTGCCGTTTTCATTTTTGCGAATTTTAGTGGGTTGGGTCCGGATCACCTCCGTGCTATCCCCGGGTGCTTTCAGGTGGTTCGGTCAATGGGAGAGGGGGCCCAGCCACCAGGGTCAATCCCCCGCCCCCCGGCCCCGCAATCCAACAATCGGGGCCAACAGCGCCTCTGTTTGTTGTTTCTGATTCCAGAGCTGCACTACGCTGGTCTGAATTTGTCCCGGGCAGTCGCTCCTTCATCACCCTTCAGCAGGTGGACGAAACCCCCCCCCCCTCGCTGCCGAGGTTTCCACTTTTTTTTCCCCCACTCAAGGGGCCTGTTCCATGCCCCCTAACTCTCGCGAATTGACCCCTGGTACCGATGGGGGTGTTCTACGGAACACCGACCCCCAACGAGGTTCATGTGACCACCCACGCCCCACCGCGGGTTGAAACCAGTTTCGGTCCCGACTGTAGATATGAGCCACGACGCTTGGTCTGTGTGCGTTTCGCGTTGCTTGTTAATTCACACTGGTTCTGCTGTGAGTTGGCTTCCTGTCCTCAACCCGTTTGGCCCCATGCACCAGGGCTGTCATTAAGAACCCGGATTTTTGTTTTTTGTTGAGGACAGCCCCCAGGGACCACCAACCGCCAACCGCTAACCGCCACCAACCGCCAACAGCCAACCGCCACCAACTGCCAACAGCCAACCGCCAACCTTTGAAGGCATGCAGTTGCTGTGGGCTACTGGCGATGGTAAATACGTGACATTGGCGCCGGTTGCGTCTAAGTGCCTCGATGACACATGGTTAACTGCTGCGCAGAAGATAGCCCTGCCTCTGACACAGGGGGCGTATGAACTGTATTAATGCGGGACCTGGTCGTATCCCAGACAATGGGGGCGGGTGCCACAGGAAAGGTTGCATATATATCGTCGTCCAGATCTCTAAGGACATGTCCTGGAGCAGCGCCTGTCGTGGGAAGTCTGGCACCATTTCTGGTGATGGACCGTCCCTCCATTTCTGTAGATGCAAGCGTGGGCCCGAGACACTTCGGGGCACGACGGCTTCTGGTCCCGACCGCACAGACTCCCCTGAAATTTCCCCTCTGGCCTCACGGCTTAGCCGCCGAGGACAGAAGGGTGTCCGTTTCATGAAATGGTTGGCTTCAACGCATTGCCGTGTTGACCGTGACAGAGACGCAGTCACTAGGAATCGATCCTGAGCTGGACCAATTTCAGCTGCGCCTGGCCTGTTTGGTTGACTCGGATGATTGGCGCCTCTCTTTGCCCCTCCAAGCTATGAAAAACATGGGCGGGGGCAGCCAATCAAGCGGTATGCAGCAGCCAAGTCGAGGCTTCTGTGGCCGGACCCTGCCACAAAAGTGCATGGGCCCTGCAGAGCTAGGCGAAGGCTGTGCGGCCGCTGGCGGCCTTCCATACTGGTAATCACCGACGTAATTACCAACCGCGCCCAGGAGTATCCTAAACAGTGTAGTGCCATCTTTGCCCTCAAGGGGTATTCAACACAAGCCATTCAGTGCCATTCATGCATTCCGCACTGCACATTACACACTGAAACCCGAAGTCTACCCACAATGCATGGCTCAGGTGAGCGAGAAGAAGCTCCCGTGCTGACGTCACATGTCCCTTATTGCATTTCGTAAGCCGGATGCATCGTGGCGGATGCCACAGAACCACACCATTCGTCTTCGTGTGGCACACGTCCCGGCATGTCACGACACCGTGACATCCACTACCAAGGTCGAACCGCAGGGGCACGGCAACGCCGCGAGGGACCCGTTTGCAGAGTCCCCGAGGGATCACGCCCACAACGCACGGACAGGAGCTGTCCATGTTGTGTGGTGGTGTACATCCCGGAGTCTTTGGTTGTTTCTCTGAATTTTCGAAAGCAGTGCACATTGCCAGACACGGGAGTGGCCCACTGAAAGAGGGCTGAATGAATGACTGACGGACCAAGTCACGTGGGGGCGTTGTGAGTGTGAACCCGCACCGCACCGCCCAGCCCCCTCCGGACCGATGCGTCCAATGGGGGCATCAGGTTGTCCACCCACACGGCTGGGCCCAAAGCAGTTGTGTGGCTCGTCAGGTGCCTTGGGGGCTTCATCTGTGCACCTGCCGGAATTCCCCGTGTGTTTATTCCATCAACCGTTTTTACGCCCCCATTTTTGTGCAGTCAAAATGCTCGGCATGGGGACTTTGAATGGTTGACTGGCGGAAGGGGTAGATCAAGCTTTTACAGTGAACAGAGGACATCCGCCGGTTCCGTCCGGGACACACTCGCCGTGTGAAAGAAGACCCCCGTTTGTACCGCATGCGCTACTGTGTGATCTGGGCGGTCGTTCGAGAGCTGGGTGTGCCAGATCACAAAAGAAACAGTAGACTGGCGGAAGTTCAAAACACAAATTTAATAGAGAATTAAAATATACTCAAAAGGAGCAAACCTCAGTAAAATTGACACCCCCCCCCGACCAGTTTCGGGGTCCAGAATTGCACTGAAATGCGCCCCATGGTCAGCCGCTTTTGTTGACTTCTGGTCTGTGCAAGAATGGTCGTGGCCTTTGCGTACAACGCTTTGCCCACATGGTGCTCAGTGTTTGCTGCAATCGGTTTATTGAAACATAAATTTTGCGGTTCCAGAGTTGCGCGGAGGCATTGTCTGGGCCGAACGACGCCAGACGCTGTTTCTGTGAAATGTGGTGCTTCTGCAATGGTCTGCGCTTTTGGTTGTGTGGCCCCTTGTGACAAGGATAGGGTTCACAGGCATGCAAGGCATGGAGAACCCCAACATTTGTGTCAAACGGATCGATTGCAGATGCATGCCATCATTGTCATCCCAACCCTGATCCCAGCCCTACTTGACTCTAGCCTTCAGCCCAATCCCAAACCGAATCATAATTGATTGAACCCACCGTCGTGTCGAATTGGCCATGGTGAGTGCCCTTGTGTGTTCCCTCCGAGATCACAAGTCCGTTAGGTTTGGAGGTGGGCAACCAGGTTTCGAGGTCGGCACCCCCCATTCCGCGTTGACGAGGACTTAAAAGGGAGAAAAATGTCATTGGGCATTGACCCACTTTGCAGCTTGTGGTTGTGATTGGGACAGCATAACCCGCGTGTTCTCAAGCACGTGATTTCGGAAGGGGAAATGCATGGCATAAGAACTGTGTTGATGTTGCAGCGCCGACGTGGTCACAGCAGTGATACCAATGATTTATTGTATTTCAAATGTAGTGGATGCCCAGGAAAGCCAATGAATTCGACTCTTTGCTGGAACACTATGTGATTGTCATATCTTGTTGTGTTGTTGTTGCTTTTTGCTCTGCTAGTGTATTTCTGCAACAAAGCGGCCCGTTGCACAGACCAAGGAAGTAAGCAGCGCGAGACATGATGTGTTGAGTATCTGGACTGGCTTTTTTGGAGATGTGGCTGGCAATTCTCGTGAATAGGTAGCATGGGGGTCCCACACACTGTGCGTATCGGGGGACCGTTTGTTTTGTACAGTGCCCTGGGAGGCGTTGGGCCCGTGCTCTGCAGCAATTGCGCTGTCTTCAGGCTCCTGAATCAAAGAAATGGAACTTGGAGCCCTCAACCGTGGTTTGCACATTGTGGTTCAGGTAGGTGCAGGCACTCAGTGATGCATCATTGAGGGTTTGTGGTGCACTCATAGTGGTTTGGGGGTTTCCATGGAATCGCTTCGGTCGGGTCAGTTTGGAGGCTCCATATTCGTCAAAACCTGTGCACCATCTGTGGTCGATGCAGGGAAAGCCCCAACGGGATGATGACAGTTGTGGGGGGGATACAATCGTCCCTTCAGGACCTGAGCCAAGGCAGGGCCAGAGCAAGCGTAGGGCTAGCGCAGGGTGCGCTAGGCCGTGGGATGGGGTGCAGCAAAAGGGGGGCGGGACAGAAAGTGCTACCCCCCCATCACATTGCCCTCGTTGTGCCCTGTTTTGCTCCCTCAACTCCACAAGGTGAAAAATATGACTGGTAGAACCACGGTCTGACGATGTATTGGAATACAATGAGGGAGTAAAGTTGAAGGTGGTGCAGGAAAAATTCACCTCCTCTTTCCTCCTCCCTCCTCCTTGCCTATGTTGCAAAGCCGCTGCTCGCATGGGTGGAAGCCCGGTCGCTGGATCCTCACCCCCTTAGGGCCTACCGCATGAGCAGGCCTGGGGGTAAAGTTTCCCGCGGGGCGGTGTATGAGGCGAAAGCGGCTGTGCGGAAACTCCCTTGCTTAGCTTGGATGGATGGTCCGTATGAGATCATCCTAGCCCCCGCGAATCCGAGCTCACTTGTTGTTGCTGCATGCGCACCCAAACTCTTGGGCTACTGGTATCCCGGGGGCCTAAAGGTCGCCCGCTCCATTGCCCAGGGAGGTCGCCAAGTTTCGCTTCTTCCCGGTCTAGCCTTGCTCTGGGCAACACCCAGGGTACTGTGTTGAGTCTCGTGACACGGGGCCGTGCGTAATTATCTTTTCCCAAGGCCAAGGCCAAGCACTTCATTGCGGACGGGCAGCACTTCGTTGCGCACAGGCAGCACTTCTTTGTGCAAGGGCAGCACTTCGTTGCGCACGGGCAGCACTTCTTCGCGCACGGGCAGCAGTTCTTTGCGCATAGTTACTCCTGGGCGTGCCCCGGTCAGTCCGCGGCGTGCCGCCGTTGCTCCGGGGTGTTACCCGGTCAGTTCGGCGCGTGCCCCGGTTACTCTAGCGCATGCCCTCGTTACTCCGGGGCGCGCCCTAGTCAGTCCGGGGCATGCCGCCGTTGCTCCGAGGCATGCCGCCGTTGCTCCGGGATGTGCCCCGGTCAGTCCAGGGCGTCCCCTTCCGGAATCCCCGGAACCGCTAGGTTTATGAGAAATGACACAAGTGGAAATCATTATGAGATGATCGGCAAGGTTGCTTTTGGCATTAGTAGACCGGGAGGTGGCTGCACAGGGTGCGTGGGTGGGAATATTGCCTTGACACCACGGTGGTTCAAAGAATTGGGTGTTTTTTGGTTGCAACCCCACCCACCCACCCACCCACCCACCCTTCAAGGGGCCAAAATGTTTCAGGGGTGTCAGGGTCAAGGACTGCACGTGAGCACGGCACCCCCTATGGTATTTCCCTTCCCATTTTCCCATTTCATTCAGCAGCTGCCAGCTGCTCATCTCCAAAAAATTGCCCCACCAACAACTCATGCCAATACACCAACCACGTGTGCAACACTTGGGTCACACGTAAGTACTCCCTCATTCATGGTTTATGCTGGGGTGCGCTGTTGCTCAAGACAGATCAATCAAGCCACGAAACTGGACCTATTGAACTTGCGGTTCGGAGGCTTTGTAACTCAGGACAGTTTCATTGAAGTTCCCAAAGCTTATTTGGTGTCAACGCAACCCAAACCCAACCCAAAAGGGTCAAGCAACAAAAAAGTGGGTCACAGGATCACCACAAATGTACCTGCCCGCCCTCCCAACACTTCTGTGGCTGAACCAGCCCCCAAAAGGCAAAAGGTCACCAGAATTGCCTTCTTTGCACCCCCTGGGGAAGGGGAAAAAAGGTCTGCGCAGGGGGGTTCGAGCCCCCCGAAGGAGGGCGGGGGGGTTGGAAAAGGGGCTCAAACGAGAGGACCGTTCATAGCACAAAATTTTGGGACTTTTTCCCCACTGAACTGAAAAAAATTCTGGAACTAACTCCCGCCGGTCCCTACGGGGTATAAAAGGGGCACGGGCAGGGCCTAGGGGGTAGTTCCCTAGTGCGCTCAACCGTCATGGGCGATGTCCGACTGGTGTAACACCCTTTTTAGGGAGATCCAATTGGGGGAGGGGAAAAAAGAAAAAGCACTGACTCTGACACCGACTCGACAAGTTCTCAATGTGCTTCTGATAGCAGCAGTTCTGCATTTGATTCCTCTGATTCGTCAGATTCTTCATCTGACGCCGAGTTGTAGTGCCAACAGGAGGCCATGGTGGGGGGCTACATCCATTTTTTTTGTGTGCTATGGGATGTAGCCGGAATTGACCGGACATAAGTACCGCCGCTGCTGGTGGGGGGTGGGGGACTACTGGAAATCACATTTCATCTTTGAACTGTCCTTTTTTTAGTTGAAGAAGCCATTTTCTGGCCGCCCGACGTTTGAGCCCTGAAGGGGGGGGGTCTAGGAAAGGGGCTCAAACGCCCCCCCGCCCGCACAAACCTTTTTTCCCCCACCCCTGCACCACGTCTACCACCTCCTGCACCAAACTAGTCCATTGTGCTGCTCGTGTGCCTGCTGGACCCTCCAATTGATTGGTTTGACAACTGATTTTGGGGAATTTCCGATGGTGAAACCACTTACCCCCCCCCCCCCCTGGGGGGGGAACCGTCACTTGGCGCAAAAAGCATAGAAAATACTAAAAGGCGCCAAAGAAATTTTTACAAGGTGCCAAAGGCGCCGAAGCTGGTTTATACTGTAATACTATGGTACAGTTTTGTGGTGCAATCACCCCCCCCCCAGGGGGGGGACCATCACTTCACGACTGCCCCCCCCCCCCCCCCTGGGGGGGAACCGGCCTGACAAAAAGGGGGAGATTGCAAGGGGGGCGGGTAGGCTTTCACATCATTAAACACATTGGCATGCTCTGATGCCCCTGATGATTTCGATTTGTTTGTCGCCTATGATAGTGCATTCTGAAGCAAATTCAACTTTGTGGTTTTCAACACGTGAATAATACGTGCAGAATTCAGTTGTGCATGGTGTGCTCGTGTGGCAATTGGGAATCGGTGAGTTGCACCTTAAAATGGTGCAAAAAAAAACACAAAGGACTGATTTTTAATTTTTTATAAAAACGGTTGTTGGGTGGAATATAGAGCAAGTTGACATTGAACAGGGTGTTTTGCGCACCTGCAACGCTCCTTCAAAACTATTTGCATCAAAGAAAGGGAGGTGTACACCCACCACGGATGTGTGCAACTTGCTTTTCACAAAAGACTCAAAAAATAGCCTGATATTTTGGTCGTCAAAAATTGCATTTCTACTTAAGTGAGTTTCAGTAACACCTCCTAGGGCATGGAAACGAATCCAAATATGTTTGTTTAGACGGAAAGTGAAATGTGGGGGTCCCATGCCTCACAGATGCAAGAGAAACACTTTTTTCTTGCCGATTTTTTTTATGTTCCCTGGGGTGGCACAGAAATGGGTCACTGGCACAGTTTCACTTTCTGAATGTCTATTTTTCTTCGACAAAGGCCTTGCTGAAACGCCTTCACCAGCAGAAGGCCAAAGTGCAATGTCGAACGCGGACTCTGTCCAGTACATCGACCTCCCAACCTCAGACTCTCGCCACCCAGCGGGGCGCCGAGTGAGCATAGAGGTTGATGGAAAGCCTGTGCCAGTCGCATGGCAGGAGGATGGTGGGGCGGAAGAAGTGACCCCCGAGGACGGCGATTCGCCAGACGAGACTCTACGGATGGTGATGGAGGAGCTGGACAAATTGGACGAGTGCATCAGCCGCAAGAAGCCCGTCGGAAAAGTTGTTCCTGTGCTTGAAGAGCTGGCGAAAATTATTCTGCACAAGCACATCCACATCCGCATCGCCCCCGTTGGGCTGCTGTCCGTCCTCCGCACCTTGCGGGTGTTCCCCAGAAACGCTCAGGTGTCTGAGCTGGCCCTGCGGGTCATCCACTGTCTGTCCTACACGCCGCCAGCGCTGGCCACCTTGATCGAGCACGGTGTCATAGAGCTGGTTGCCAACGCACTGCGGGATCACATGGCCAGTACAGGGGTGGTGGAACCAGCCCTGAAGACCGTCGTCAACATGTCGTGCAGCGTGCAGTACCGCCGGATGCTGCAGGACCACGACATCATCCGCCTGATGCTGGACAGCATGGCGGAGCACTCCGAAAGCAACACGATCCACAAGGAAGCGATGCGAGCAATCATCAACCTTCAGTTTGAGCTGCCGATGAAGAAGCAGGCGGTGCGGCTCGGGGCGATTGAGGCCATCCTGAATAGTATGGAGAGCAACGATGACAGTGCCGCCGACTGGAAGCTCCACATGGAGGCCTTGCGGTGCCTCTTCAACCTGCTGTACCAGTATGCCCCGGCGAAGGACAAGATTTTTGAGTGCACCGGCATCAACCAGATCTGCAATTCCATGAAGCGCTTTGGGTGTCATTCTGAGGATCTGATGCTGTATGGCTTCGAGGCCCTGGCCATCCTTGCCATCGCGGGGGAGAAGTTCCGCGCGGAAATGCGCTTCCAGGGCGTACAGGATCTGGCAAATGAAGCGAAGGCACATAAAGACGGGCCTGGGAATGCGAAGTTGTGGTTGCGGGCCTCGGAGGTCGAGGGGCTGCTGAAGGGGCAGGCCCCTATCAACCGGCTGAGGTCTGAGGGCAAGGGGGCCGTGTGGTTTGAGAAGCAGGTCTTGCCGCTGGGCCACATTATCAAATCCCTGGAGACACGAGTGCAGGCCTCGTTCCTGATCACGGATCTGATGATGTATATCCCGTTTCTCATCATGTTCATCTTCTTCTTCTACGGGAATCAACGCACCGGCGAACACACGTACTACGCAGTGCAGGCGTTTCGTACCGGGCTGATTGACGAGGAGTTCAAGGGGCCATTGATCCGAAAGGCGTTCCATGACATTGCCTCCGATGGCGACTGGTACGATTGGATGAACACAGTCGTGATCCCTGGCCTCTGGCCAGAGGGCCATGAGGACGGTGGCCTGGGCCGCATGCCCCTGGGACACAGCATGCTGCTTGGATCTCTGCGCATCCGTGTGTTGCGCGTAAATACAGACTCCTGCGCTGCAGATCTTTCCAAGGTCTTTGTTGCCTACGAAGGTGCCCCCCCAGATTTGGTCGATAAGTGCCATGCGAAGTTCTCCGAGGAAGCAGAAAACAGAAGCGCGCACCTCGGAAAAGAGTGGCAGACCTGCGACCAGACGGGGGAACCGAAGCTGACATCCGACGACAACTACCCTTGTACAGGAATCGTGTGGGACGTGCCCTTCAACGCCACGCTCGCATATGCCACAAAGGAGGTTCAGAAAATGCAAGACGAGGGTTTCATTGACCTGCACCTCACGCGGCTGGTGCTGACAGAGTTCATTGTGTACTTGCCGCCCTTTGACTGCTTCGCCAGCTTCAAGCTCATTGTGGAAGCCAAAGCCGGTGGGACCTTCCTAGCCGAACAGCAGCTGCGGCTCTTCCGTGTGTGGACGGAGGCGGACGTAGGGCGCTCTATATTTGATGCTGTCTTCTTCGCTTTCGTGCTGCTGTATGTCTACAAGTACATCTGGCAGGCGCGGCGCTCCATGATCATCTACGACACACGGCCCTTGCGGTATTTCTTTCAGTTCTGGAACATGTTGGAGCTGGTCAACCTCGTCTGCTTCTTGGGGGTGTTTGGTCTGAAGATTGCGTGGATCGTCCAGAGCCGGCGGGTGACGGACAATCAGACCATATTTACCAGCCAGGACTACCCCGCTCAATTGGAGGGGCCACTGTGGCTATACAGCATGGCGCTGTATGTCAACTCCATTAATTGCCTGCTGACCTTCTTCAAGCTACTCAAGTATCTCAGTATGAACGATAACTTCAACATCCTCACGCGGACCATCGAGAAGTCGGCAAAGAACTGCATCGGGCTTCTGGTGCTGTTCTTCGTGGTCTTGGTGGCGTACTCCCTCTGCGGCGTCGTCATCTATGGCCATACCATCTCCGAATTTCGCGATTTCTCCTCCGCGTTCTCAACGCTGTCGCAGGTCTTACTGGGCAACCTGGACTCCTACGATACAATGCAGCAGGAGAACCGGTGGCTGACGTTTGGCTACCTCGGAACCTTCACAGTACTGGAGCTCTACATGATGCTCAATTTCCTGATTGCTATTCTGAGCGAGTCTTTCGCAGAAGTCAACGAGGAGACCGCAGACCAGAGCTTCGATGTGCAGGTGCAGCGGGTCCTCGGGACGCTGAACTTCAGCTTCAAGCAGAAGAGCATACTGCAGCGGTTGCAGCTCACATACAACCGAAAGTCTTTGTCCTCAGCGCTGTCAGATCTGCTGACGGAGGTCCTGGTGCCGTACCGGGACAAGCAGCGCACGCGGCAGCTGTGGAAGAAAGTGCGGCAGTCGGTCCTAACACAGGGGCTCGAGCATGCTGCCACCGTGTCCATGGACCCGGCCGTCAAGGTTGCCGACGAGATCCGCCTGGGGTACGTGGAGCTGAAGGGGCTCATGCCGGCGGAGATGTATGCGCTGTTGGGGGATATCTACTTCGACGCAATGTGGAAAGAGCTGGTCTTTGGGTATGAATTGGAGCGCAAGCGGCCTACGGCCCAGCAGAGCTCCGAGGAGTCACAGGCTGCGCAAGCTGTGACTGCCGTCTGCGTCGAGGACATGCAGGAGCGCCTGACGGACGTATCCACGAGTTTCAATACGCTTTTGGTGAAGACTGTGGCGCTGCAACCTCTCATGGCACGGCACGCCAAGAGCTCCGTGCAGACTCGCAAAGGCCAGCCGTTGTCGAGGGTCGTTAACAGTGCTGACTGAGGATGGGGGAATCGGGTGGCTGAACGCTGCCTTTCCCCCATAGCAGCCCCTCCCAATCCATACAATCCACATTGGTAATCGAGATCACCCTTCAATGATCCACAGCCAAGGATGGACCCCGCATTGAGGGGGAGTATCAGACGCGGTGCGCGCGCGGTGCATGCGCGGTGCGGGTACTGGGGTTGTTCCATAGACCCTTTCATCCAGAGCCAATCAGGGGGAATGGTAACGCCTCAGAGCCCAGCAGGTACCATTTACAACTCCTCTCCCAGTAGACCATCTCCTAGGGAAGTTGTTCAAATACCTGACGCGGTGCGGACGCGGTGCGCGCGCGGTGCGGATACTCCCCCTGAAGGGATTTAGCATGCGTCGTCCTATGCTGCAACGGGTGCAACCGCTCCACTTTCCTGCACACACACGCGCGCGCGCGCAAACTGCTCTGCACCAGAAGCAGCAGGGTGGGTATGAAAGCCTGCTCATGCCTGCCCTCCTGACCTAGTTAAATTTACGAGGATCTGTTTTTTTTTTCGTATGTCAGTAACCCGTGGGCGATCTCCCAGCCCCCGGCCCCTGCCCCCTCTTTTGTAGGGATGCATGGGCTGGGCTGTGGGGAGCGGTAAGGCGCACGCGCATTCAATGCGTGTCTTGGTGCACTGCGGCGGGGTTTTCGGGGCAGGAGCCGTGGTTTGTGGCGGCGACGTGGGCATATGTGGTAGGTCATGGCCCTGATGGTTCGCAGAAGCTGTTAGAAATGTAGGAATGTTGAACCTCGCAGCTTGAGCGTGACTAGAATCGAAGCCTTGCTACACACACACACAAACTGGCCCCGCTGACCCCTGGTGTACCTCTGTAATATGCCCCCCCCCCCCGCCCAACACACACACGCACGCTCACTCTCACAGCGTAAAACGCCATGCATCCCTCTTGTTTGTACAGACGCGTGCTGCGTGGCACAGGACCCCCCCCTCCCTGCCCCCGTGGTTCTGGGTCCTGGGGAACGAGCAGCGGCCCAAACGCGCCCGCCGGCTCCCCAACGACACAGGCTTTTGAAGATGAAGCTCGGGTTTGGGCCTCGTTGGGCCTGGCGCACATGCCAGACAGCCCGATGCCTCGAGTCTCGGCACACGGCTGTGCCACGGCAGTCTCTGCTTTTCGTGCTTGTCTCGTCTACCCTCCTCCGTATCGCTCCTTTCGTTCCCGGGCAATTCCGGGGATGAGCATGGAAGCGACAGCACACCGAGTGACGATGGATGTGCAGTGTATCATGGACGGGTGCATGGTATTCGCATGTAGCAGCATGGTTTCGAGGAGAGTCGACAGGGCTCTCCAGGT
Source organism: Eutreptiella sp. 'Long Island Sound 2002' (assembly GCA_964036045.1). Lineage (NCBI taxonomy): Eukaryota > Euglenozoa > Euglenophyceae > Eutreptiales > Eutreptiaceae > Eutreptiella > Eutreptiella sp. 'Long Island Sound 2002'. The sequence continues at coordinate 177,440,205 of OZ038379.1, forward strand.
CGCCTATGCTGCTGTCTGGGGCTACCCAGGACTGCATGTTCCTGACCGGCCAAGTGCTGTGGATCTTGCATGATAGCAGATTTGATGCTTTGCTTGATGTTGCAGAACTGAATGCACGGTGGCTGGAATGGCCTCGGCGGGGGCATCCAGTATCTGTGACCGACCATGATTGTGCCCCTGGTCGCGGGTCCTGGGTCCTGGGCTTGCTGGGGCATGGGATTGGGCATAGAACGGTTTGAGGCCAATCATTTCACGTCAGAATTTTTTGTCCCATTGCAGCCTCTGTTTCTCAGAGTCATTGCTTATCTTTGCGGTCAACAACATTCATTCATTCATAAACATAGGAGGGGTGCCTCACAAAAGCTCAGGGCTCAAACCCCACTGTTGGTGTACTGAAGGTTTCCACTGCCCCGTGCAGTGTCGCAGGTTGTGTGCATGAAGCAAGCATTGTGGGTTCTTGGGGATCGCCAAGTGTCCTGGAAGGTGTGGCGACCCTCCTCAGAACTACAGCCAAGGTGGGCCAGCGATGAGGTAGAGGGGGCGGGGGGGGTTGGTAGGGTGGGTGGGTTGTTGCTGGGTGGACGGGGCCCACCTCCAGCCACTGAGGGCTCCAAACGCCCCCCAAGGACTACTAAGCACACGCCTGCTTACGAACACCAGGACACTTTGGTTGTCCAAATTGCTGTGCAGGTGCCTCGTGGCGGTCGCCCCCTTTGTGCATTAGAAGGGCCGTCTGTGGGACAAACAGCTTTAGTTTAGCTTCTGTAGAAGGAGGATACTCTGTAGGTACCATGTGTCCAAGTGGAGGTGTTCCTCTGACACTATGTTAAAATACGGACACAAGTCTAGAATTTTGTTTCAGGGCTGTTGTTGGGTGTCGGCTCTGGATGGGTGGGTTGGGTCAGATGGACTTTGGCATCTCTGTGAGTTCGCCTTCCTCCATTGCAGGTGCTCAACAACGGTGTGCCCCAGTTGTGCTGGATGCTTGTTGCTGACGGATGTGTAGGTATCCGTTTCTTTTCCCCTTTTCCATCAAAGTGCAACAAGCCCAAGTGATAGAACTGATGCCCGCAGTTCGAGAACGCTGATTCTTCTCCCTCCTCGATACAAATGCCACCGGTCCCCAGATGCTGGCGGTCATCTGGACCCAGGCATCACTCGCCGTGCTGCCACCAGCGCATTGTTGGGCTGCATCGCAAGCCTGCACGCTGACTGTTCATATGAATGTGACGTTCAGGGTCCGTGCGGCAGATGCCCACAGAAGCCGTGGGGCATTCTTTCATGCTCCTGATCCTCCTGGGAGAGTGCACAGGACCCCAAACTACAGCCAGATGCAGCAAATGTCCATGTCCCTCAAGTAGCAGCAAAAAGTAAGGTACCAAAGAGACGGTACCACCCTCTGATGCTGCTTGTGCTGACGGCACGACTCCAAATGCAAGCGAAACTTGAATCTGTGTGAGAGGCGACCCCCCCCCCCCCGGATTTTGGTACTACCGTGAAGTTGTCGGCATCAAACACTGCGCACAGCGCAGTCAGTCAAGACTGCATTGTGGTGCTGGTGTAAGCCCGCAATTGCGTGCCAATATTGTTCAAACCTTTCGCCGCCTTCTTCGGCTGCAAGTCTATGGCACAGTTCAGCGATGTTCATCCCTTTGCCATGCCACTTCTTTTCAGACCCGCGTCGCTGCAGGCACAACACACACTGCACAGTCTGATGCAGGTGTGAGTTTCAAGGCAAATCGGAGCAAATCCGCACTGTGTGCACTGAGAGAGGCGGAGAGGCGCCTGGGTGAGCAGGGGCTATCATTCGCTCTGCCCGATTCCCTGATAGTCACCCGCTCATCAAGGGGTTGACTGCCAATGGCCCCGAGGTCCCGGTGTATCATGCGTCTTCCTGGGTGACAAGGGTGCCCTGCCCCTCTCAGTGTGGCCGTGCCATTTCGCCTCCAGGAGGCCATGCGGCCTGCCCTGGTGCTGTGGCCCATTCTAACGACCGCTGCACTCGCGAAGCAGGTGTCCGCCAGTTGGGTGATGTGGGTGGGACCAGAGGTGGGCCTCTGTGCCTCCATGCAACCTCCATGCAACCCCAAGCTGTGGATCTGTCCATTTTTGGTTCCGGAATTCTACTCTTCCCTTTGCATGCCGCAAAGGGATGTCCATGGGATGGGAAATGAGGAGAAGAAAAACAATGGAGAACCAAATGAAAATGTGCCAGACCATTGAAGTGCAAGGTGCGGTCCGCCCACAAGTACCGCAAGTGCTACCCCTTCTTTTCTGCATGCATCCAATGCATAGCCATTACAAGCGCTGCTCCCAGGAGTACCAAGACGACAATCAAAGAAGCTTTGGAACCGGTTCTACCTCGGAATCTGGCTTCACGATGTGCCTCGGATCCTGATTCCATTTCCGCCTTCAATTCTACTTTAAATGCTACCTCAAAATGAATCCTCGATTCTATTTTTAATGATCAGCCCTGGAGCCATTTTTGAAGCTCCTAACATGGGCATGAAGCGAATCCAAGCAACCGATGCTTGGGCAAGGAGTGTGATAGAAATACCAAGCTCCAGCACCTCATGAAACACCACCTGGGGACAATCGGTGACCGCTACTGCGTCACAATCGACACACAGTGGCATGCAGATGGGCAGCCTTTGGCAGGCAGCAACTGGCAATATTTGGAACAACGTGTTGAAATTGCTGCTGTGTGTGTGCATAGATGTGCTGTGATCGGCAGCATTGCCATTCCCCGCTTTAGCAGGCTATGCACCCCATGACACTGCAATCACGAGCAATGTGCATGTATGTCCCCCATGTCCAACGAACGCTGTGTCCAACGAACACTTCCGTTCGGACCGCATTTTTTGGGGACCTACCCTCCCCCCCCCCCCTTGCAATCTCCCGCCCCCCTTGCAACCCCCCATCCCCCACCCACGCGAGACCGTCACTTCACTGTTTTGCAAGGCAATATCTTTTGTGGTCGTCTGTGCCCACCTGTCACACACGCTTTCTTGCATTGCTTTCCCATCACTTCAAGTCAGTCACCTGTGTGTATTCTGTGATATTCTCTCTCCAAAGGCGGTGTACAGGGTGTTGTGTTGCTTTTCCAGACTGTGACACAGACCGAAGATATTTTCTCCCGGTGACCGTGTATGGTACCACTCACGCACACTTGGTGCACATGTGTTGGCCACTGTTGTGGGGCCTTCACCAAATGGGCCGCAGTTTTGCCACCATCGGTACATACGGCCTGGTGGGGTCACTCAAGTGGATCATGTGGGTGCTCCACTCTCAAGGCTCGATTTGGTGGAGGACAGTGCTGTACCATCAAATCTGTCCATCCCGAAGGTGCCTGAGCCGGATCAGGCTGCCACTTCTGCCAGTGCGAAGGAGGGCCCCGAGCCCGGGAAGCATGTGCAACTTTTCCGCATGAAGCGGGACCGCAACAAGGGTTTCTACTCTGAAAAGTGCCAATTGGAAGCCTCCATCGCATTGTGCTTTGGATGGGCTGGTCATCTTGTGCCTCAGGATGTGTTACCGCGTTTCACAATATTGTCGCGCATACCGAACGGTATGTCCAACAAACACTCCTGTTCAGACTGTATTTTTTAAGGACCGAATTGTTCGATGGACAAGGGGGGGGGGGGGGGATGAGCTTGTGTCAGTGAGGCCCTGCGAAAGTTAACGATGATGCCTTCACTGCTACTGGCATCCCCTTCAAAAGCTAAAGCACAGATGTTTGCATGTTTGCAAACTGTGAAATCCCAAATTTGTGTGCCTCTGTTAAGGGGATCTTGGGACGCCCACATTCCTGGAGGTCGTTGTGTTGCTTTTGGGGGAGGGTCTGTGCACCTGCAGCAGTCCAGGTGATGATTCCCCCCACCAAAACCGAGAAAGCCTGCGTAAACGAGCTTTATTGTGTTCAATCTGCCAATTTCATTCGCAAATCACGGTGCTGTTGGCCCTCTTGCAAACGGCAATTTGAAACAGACCGTTGCACTGTCACATGAGCCCCCCCCCCCCCCCCCCCCCACCCCTTGTTTCTGGGACAAGGTGTTGGCAGCCCACATACCTGTCCATAATGTATGTCTCTTCAACATTGGTGCTTCTTCATGCATATTAGTCCCTTGTCGTGCAGACCTGCTTTTCCTGCTTGTACAATAACTGATGTCTGAACCCCAACAATGACCCATGCCAATATCCTCTCTGTCGACGTAGCAACAGTGTGGCCACTGTTTGCAGCTTTCATTCACTTTTTGGACACAGAACAAAGACCTTGCCCTCTAATTACAGACTCCTTGCAGTTGTCTTTGTGTGGAGGGGCTCTGCTGTGGGTAACTTGCAATGTGTTAGGTTTGGGTCGATTGCACATTTGCCTGTTTTTCTATCTGTGCATCTGTCAGTATTTTTATTCACACTTTCTGCTCTCACACAGCACCAAAGACGTGTTGGTCTGCTCTGCAGCTCTTGTAGGGTGGTAGGGGAGAAAAAAAACTCCCCAGTCTAGGTGAGAAAAAACCCTGGGGGGTTTTTCTCTACAGAGGGGGGGGGGTTTCACCTAAACTCGGGGTTTTTTTGGGGGGGGGGTTATTTCCGCCCATTTTGGGGGGGTTTTATCACCATTTCTGGGGGGGTTGCCAGGGGGGATTTTCTGCACTTTTAGGGGAGGTTTTCCTCCCTGTTTGGGGGGGGGGGTTCTCCCTGTTCGGGGGGTATTGTCTCCCTGTTTGGGGGGGGGGGGTTCTCCCTTTTGCCAGTTTATACTGAAAACCCCCCGGCTTTACCGGCAGTGCTACCACACTGAGGCAACCCCCTTCCACCCACCCCTCTCGCAAGATCTGCTCTCTGTGTGTTTTATGGTACAATTCAGGGTGGCTGTGGTTGTATCCCCCCATACGTTGGGCTGGGGGGTTCTCACCCTACAAGAGGGGGGGGGGGGTATGGCCCATCTCTTTGTGAACCAGAAATCACAGTGCCTGCTCCGTTTCCATTTGAGATATGCAGGTATGAGAGGTGATGCATGGTCACCAGCACATGTGATAGTACATTCAGTGTTTTTGCTGAACATTGCTCTTTGTATGTGTTTGGGGGGTTTTTTAGAGTGGGGGGGTTTTTTCACCCCAAAAGGGGGGTTTTTTATCCCTGTTTGGGGGGGTCTGGGGGGGTTTTTGTCTCCTAGGGGTATAGTACCAAAACCCCCTATGGGTTTTTTTGTCCCTTTTTAGGAGGGCTTTTTCTCCTGTTTGAGGGTTTTTTCATTTTCCACCATATTGCAGAGATCCCTCCAGCTACTGCTCTCATGGTGTTTGAACCTGCTGTGCAGCTAGCTGGCGGTTCAGCAGGCCGTGTTTCTCAGGTACAACCAACCAACCAACATGTGACCTTTGAAAATACAAGCTCTCCAATCTCCGCAATCTCATCAGGATTTTCTTCCCGGGTAAGATCGCAGTCTCGTTCCTCCACAAAGCAAAATATGTATGGAAAAAAGAATCACAAGAGATGCAACAAAGAAACTATCCAAACAATCACACACCACACACCGTTTGCGAGAGCCATACGCACTCGGTGCTACATAAAACAGACACAAAAAACAAATAATAATAATAATGATAATGAGAAAAATGAAGCTCAGGTTGGCCTGTGTCTCAACTTTGCGACAAGGCAAACAGAGAAGGGGGCCGGCGGAGAGGCCATCTGGACTGGCATCACCCCCTACTAGGAAATGGAGTAAGGCCTGGCAAGTCAGGCCACTCAGACCCAAAGGCGTCGCAAACCAACAACCCTGCAAACGAAACCAATGCGTTCACCAATAAAAGGCTATTCATTCGCCGTGCCGTCTGGCACACACGTTGCATGGCATGTTGTGATCAAACAAATATATAAGTGTATTAGCACACTTTTGGCGCTGCTGGGCACAGCAGTTGCAAAATTTCCAAGGTACATAATAGAAGAACAATTCAAACCCCATGAGGGCGCACGGAATTATTCTAAATCGGACATCCAATCCGCAATTCGGGCCATAGATGCTTCCCACGCTCCACCGTTCCCATGAGTACCGGCAATCTATACATAGACGGTATCGGTTCAGTCACGATGACATTCTTCCAAAAATGAGTTGATGACTTGAGTAATGAGAAGGATATTATCTGGTTATCTTCCTCTCCGCTGGATCGCGGCTGTAGTTCACCGCATTGGTAGGCTACGGATATTTTGGAAAGCGAGGCTAACAGGCCTGGTGTTTCATCCTCCTCATCGCTTTGTGCTCGCCGGGACCCTTCCGTGGTGTAATTGGCACGTTGAAAGTCTTCTTCGGCGTCCTTTGCACGCTGGCATCTTCGCCATTGTCATTCCACGTCAATTTCTGGCAAACCTCCGAAAAACAGAGCCGCTTCTTTTTTCTGCAGCCAGGAGGTGTAGGAGCTGCTAGTCGGCGGCCGGATGCCAAACTTTGAATAGGTCGGCGTGTGTTGATTTCATGGCATGTTTTAGACATCATGCTGGGTCGCAAGAGGGACAGAGTGCCATATTACACTCTTTTTGAAGCACGTTCATACGTTCGGGTTCTTCCTTTAGTGCTGCTGTGTTTTTTTTTGGGTGGCTTATGATCTTTCGCAACTTGTGAGCGCGACAAGTTCCCCACTCCGCCTTTGGTTCAGATCACTTTTTGGGCCATCGCCCACAGCCGGCTCGGTGCCCTACACCCTATGGCCAAGCTGAAATTCCCGAACGGTGCTTTTAGCAGCAGCAAAAATCATGATGTTGCTCTTTTCTTAATTCCATTTGGTGTCCTCCGTCCGGTGAAATCTTTTCATGCTTTCTGAAAATTGCTACACCCATTTGGCAAACTACATAGCTATGGATCAAATACCCCCCACCCTCTTGGAACCCTTGTCCACCACACGCGGAGCATGCATATAAGTGCAAGTCAGGTTGTCATCGGGTGTAGTTGGTCACCATCTTGTCTGCGGCGCTTCTAGACCCCACAAGAGTCTAGGACGCTTGTCACCTCATACAATACACTTCACCATCCCCTCCTTGGTTCACGTCTTGCAGTCTACTGACCTCCGGGCCTGGAGCTGCAACAAGGCAGCGAGACTCCTTGAGTCCAGCGTTCCCACTATGTGGGTATACACGGATGGGTCGTCGTCCCCCCAATGCCATGTTAGCGCCGTCATCTTCTTCCCTCCCCAGGGCGTTCCCACAATCCTGAGTTGCTCCTCGCCCTACGAATCGTCTCAGGAATCCGAGGGGTGGGCGGTGCGGGTAGCACTTCAAAGGCTACTTCAGGACCCCCCCCGCCTGAGGGTTTGCTTCTTGATAGATAACGACCAAATTCAATCCAAGCTTGCCCACTTCATTCGCCTGTCGCGGTCTAACAACCCCCCCCTGCCCCCCAGGGTTCCTGCATCTGGATCCGGGTTTTCCTGGGCCTGCTGAATGCCCTGCCCTTGTCCACCCAAGTTCATTGCGCCTGGATCAAAGGCCACGCTGGCTTTCAGGGCAACAAGGTCAGCGACTACTTCAGCAAGTGGGCAGCACACGTGCTCCTGTGGCAGAGAAACCTAACCCCGCCCCCCCCTCTGGGGTCTATCACGTTAAACAAACGCCCAATCTTTCGCGTCCCTTCTGCACCCAAAATCAAAGCTCGTCTTCTCAAACACGAATTCGCTGACCTCCACCTCGCCTTCAGCTCCGACTTCTATAAGCACTCCAGCTTCTGTCCTGCCCACACTTTTAAATGGGCGTCAGGAAACTTCTGCATGTCTACCTATGAACCGCACTAGAATTTGGCACAGTACCTCTGCCTTGTGTGCTCCCAGAATCACCCGCTGGATCCAATCACCTCCGTGAGCACCCACTGCCTCTGCCTCGCCCCCCGCGAGTCTCCCTCAACCCCTGGGCTGTCCCCCAGGCCGTCTATAGCACCACAAGGCACCCCCCCCCAAAGTCAGCCACCAGTACCTCCCCCCTCCCCCCCTCCCAGCATCTGTGTCTAGGAAACAAAAGCCCAGCAAGAAAAAAGGACGACCACCTTCCGATCCCTCCCTCCAACCCGCTGGCAAACGCCAGCGCGCCAGAAACGTACCGCCAACGCCCTCCCGCAACAGCCCTGAAAATCCCGCGCGCAAAAAACCACCGTCCACCAACACCCGTCGAATTTCTTTTTATTTTCGTCCACTACCCGAAATTAATGCGGCCCCGCCCCACAACAGTGACGAACCCCCCCCCCCCCTCCACCTAATCCCTCTCCTTCCACTAACCCAAACTTTCACCTGCTTCTAATCCACGCCGGTCGATGATTCAGTCCCTTCCTCCCAGTCTCAGCGTTGAACTGATTTCCCCGGACCATCTCGATGCCAGTGTGGGGCCATGGCCGGGCCGTAAATGTTGCTTTGTGTTAAAAAAAACCCTCTGGGAACCCTTGTCAACCACACGCGGAGCATGCATATAAGTGCAAGTCAGGTTGTCATCGGGTGTAGTTGGTCACCATCTTGTCTGCGGCGCTTCTAGACCCCACAAGAGTCTAGGACGCTTGTCACTTCATACAATAGATGCCTTTGCACATTTGAAGTGAAACAGACATATTACAACGAATATAATTTTGTGATATCTCCTTTTGTGTCAGAATGTACATGCAAGCAATGGTCATCGTAAAATAGTTAGTTTCTTTACATTTTGCCGTGTAAACTACACCATATCTTGTAGAAGCACTTGGCTTCTTTCTTCATTGCACACGTAATTCATGTCTGTCTCGGCTATCTTACGTTGTTTTGCGGTAGGCACACACAGTGGGCGTGACATAGAACAACCACAAAAAAAGTAGATCACAACAATATTGATAATGATGAACATCAGATGTAGGTTGGCCTATGGAATCTTGGTCAACCTGGCAACTAGAGGAAGAGAGAAGTAGGTTGGCGGAGAGACCATCCAGACCAGCATGACAACTGCTTCCTTTCTTCATGTGTCCCCTTCCAGGGGTTCCTGTCATTTATCAAATCAGCCACCAATACCAAAAACTGGGTAAAAATGTTGACATTTCTCCGGTTGAAGCCACAACCCCAAGTAAATTGTCGTATTTTCCTCACTTTTTCAGCCTTTCTCTCGACCTTGTCTATGGGCAAGTTGATCCGTTGCTTCCACTTGTCCTCAACCCGTCCCTGGGGGCGCTAATGACCCTGAAATCCAAGTATTCTAGCCCGGCTTGAGGAATTCACATTTCTCTCCCTTAATACAAAGATATTGCTCAACACACACATCGAAGAACTCCAACAGTAGAGGCGGGCTATCCTCGATGGAGGTTGTGCCTAGCAGCATTTCGCCCCTTGTTCTAGGAAGGCTTGGACAGTAGGTTGTTCTTTTAGGATAGTGAGCACTAGGTTTGTTAGTTCCTGAAAAAACGCGCGGCGATATCGAGGCCAAAGGGAATGATGAGACGTTGAAAGGCTCATCCGCCTTGTGTCTTGAAGGCCATCAATTCTTAGGCGCACTCGGTCAAGTCAACTTGTCAGACTTGGGATCTTTTGTCCACGTTGGACTTGAACTTGCAACACGCGGCATTGTTTGACCTTCTTTGATGGTGTTTTTCGTCACAGATAGATAGGTGCCGTGCATTTTGATCATTGTGTTCACGTTGCCATAGTTCACGACAAGCCCTTTTGCTGTGGATCCAGATTTGGTTACCAAAAAGCATGCTTAGCAGTGTTCCACATAGGTTTTTAAAAGCAAAAGTGTTAGTTTATTCCGAAAACTAAGAGAATGGTGGGGTGACTTGTTGTTGGGCTTAAAGACCATGCCAACCATGCTGCGAGACCTACTTTGGTGAATCAGGCACCTGCAAAATAGGGTGGAGGGGCCGTGAACGGAGCCCCCCAGCCGAAAACATATGGTGTATTTGGCTCATAAAGTGCTAAAACCAAGAAAAACTCATGCGGATTGCCTCTTGAACCCCTGAAATCAACGTCATATGTTGCATGGAGGCACCATTGGACACTTGCAAAAGAAACCAACCTCTTAGCTCATGGTGGAAGCCCTGTAGGTCCGTTGTTAGCAACTAAAAGACCCTAATATCCGAGGGATGCCTCAACGCATCTCATAAAGTGCTAAGAAGTGACAGTAGTACTCACAGTAGTTACGAATGCAAATGGGCACCATGGGATGCACATTATTTTCCACCGGAATCCCCTTTGTGTTAGAATTGTTAAATTGGAATCAAAGAGTGTCACCGGATAGGGTTGACACTAGTAACACCAGCATCATACTTTGTCCTTCTCCGAGAATAAGGCTACAAAAATGGCCGTTTCGTGCCCAATATAGAGTCTCCGTGGGGTTTGGTTCCGACAATTGTATAGCCAAGAAGCGCAACAAAGTCATCTTATTTAATGTGTCTTGCATAAGGACTACATGGCTACCTCTTCCAAGGTGCTGGGTGGTGTAACGTGAGCCCTTTGTGCGAAAAAGAAGGCAAAAAAGGCTCAAAAAGGGCTTACTATGGTCAAAAATTCACTGGGAGGATGGGTTTGGGGAAATTTGAATACTCAGATCACGAAATGCGCTACCGTTACTACCATTTAGCAATTCACCGCTACTCTCCCAGTGGCAGATTTTGCGAAAATGGCATTTGTTTGACTTTCATTTTGCGGCGATTGGTGCCGCGGCAGTTGCATGCGGGTACAGTCCGGTTATGGCAAATGGAACGCAAACCACTGTGATTTAGGCAGCAAGACATTGATGATTTTCTGCGGATTTTCTCACCAGACATCTTAGCACTGATGATGCAAATTCTAAAAAGTGCATTTCTGAATTTACAAGCAAAACAGAATTTAAAAACCTTTGTGCCGGGGTCTCCGTGCTTTGTACGCTTCCCAAATGCCCAACTGCACGAGCTTAGCAACTTGCCACATTATCTCATCTTGGTCCTCCTTATAGCAGAGCTGCGCTTTGAGCTATTGTTGGACTTCTAAGTCCATCTTGACAAGTTTGGTACGCGTCCTCGGGGGTGGACTTGGTCCAAGAATTTTTTTGTACCACGAGAGGACTTGTGAAACTCCAAGGTCATGGTCCGGGAGCTTGTTCTTGAAGTCTTCGGAGGCTACTAGGTTTCATTGCTTGAACTCTTGCTCGACTGTTAACACCTTTTACACCTTTAGGGTCAATGTGCTGGAAATCACCAAGATCGAGGCCTCCTTCGCAGTCCGTGCAACAGCGCGTATTTTCCATGTCACTTTGATTAATGTCCTCCAGCGGCAGCTCAGGCATTTGTCATAACGTTAGTGTGCTCGCTTGGTGACAGTGATATGCATAGAAAATCTTCCTCCGCCCTTGGTACACGCAGAACCAGGATCTCGGACCGTCATTGACCTCGAGTATAGGGACACCCATGCCCCATTTGATTTGACATTGAGTTGCTTCTCTTGTCTTTGATCCTCGCTTGGACTTGTTTTTGACGTTGTACTTTGTGAAAGAGGAGTTCTTTGGGGTCTTTCTTCTTGTGTTGTCGTACAAGACAACTATCTCTCCTGAGTTTAGCCCAGTTGTGATACTCCTCCGTCTTAGGGTGGTTCGTCTTGCCGGCCGCCATGCACGCAACCGGACTGCAGATGACATCACAGCGCCTGTGACAGGAAAACACACGACATGCAGTTTTTCCAATTGAGAGATACCGAGCCTGTACTTGTGCAAGAGCTGGACTAGGAGGCTGTACAGTGGGCTACAAAGCAAAGCCTTGGCTGGGGAAAGGCCAAGAAGTTGGACAAGTTAGGTGAAGTGGGAGGAGGGGGCCAGTGGTCCGTTGGTACATGTAGATCGTGGAAGCGCAGGAGAAGAAGTGGTCAGTATAGCAAATAGGGGAGGGGACATGAGGAGTCCAAGTGTGTCAACCGTTCCCGTCCAAGAGTCTCAAGAGTATGAATGGTTGAACTGGGTCAACCTAGGTGGCGCACTATTACTCCCAACGGAACCCGAAATACCGCCGCAACAGGGAGCACCCGATGAACAAGCAAAGTGCTTTCTTGGTGTTAGTTAATTGCAGTGTCTTTCGTCGTGGGCCTTTTTTTGTTTCCATTTGACGCTTGTCGCCGTTGCAAGCGTATATGTCTCATGCTGAGTTTGCTGAATTAATGCGCGGTGCAGTTTCAAGGTATTGTCATCGAGAGTGGAATTATTCTAATGCCTGTAGATTAATTTAGTGTCGCAAAAATCAAATGTCTCGTCTTTGAGAAATGTTCGTTGTTATAGTGGCGGTAGCCAGTGAATCAGTGTCAGGTGCTGTTTAATAAGCATACTAGCATATTACGTTTGTCGAAGCACACATTCATTTCATTCATGCGTGTTCATGTGCATGCCTTTCCTTTTCTCTAGGCATGTCGTGGTAAGCCCGGCCCTTGTAACATGGAGGGCTGAGTTTGAACCCTGTTTGGCATGGAGAATAAAGATGCACTCATGCCATAGTGTGGAGTGCATTACCTCAATCGAGAACATTGACAAAGATATGATCAAGAACGCCGTATCGGGTTTTCTTATGCTTTGCTTCGATTTGCTTGAGTATTGTATTGTTGTTTAGTTGTTTCGTTAGTTTTGTGAAAATCTATAACTTTTGTTCAAGTGCCTCCACTACCAAAAATATATGAGCCCAATCCAATGTATCATACAAATATGTTTACAACAATCAAGGTGAGATATATTCTATCGATACGAACAAAAGCAAAGAAATATACAAATACATTTTTGGGGACAATCAATACATGCTTTTCTTTTCTAGAAATTGTTCTACGGAGTCCGGATCCATTTTGCTTTTCTGGTAGCAGAGGCTTGGCCACCATGGGTCGAAGCATTTGTAATGTATTTTTCGTTGGCTTGTAGCCCATTTGGCACTTTTCTGCGCAAACTCTGCGAAACACTTCATTTAGTGCTCGGGATATTTCTTGCTTTTTTTTGAGGTTGTGTTCTTGCTTTGCACTTCCTCTTTGCCAAGACTGGGCATTTCGCTTGGGCGCAAAAAAAGAACCAAAAGCATTCCCAGGGTGAGCAAATTCGTGACAGACAGCTCTAAAGAACCAGAGGTCACCCGGGCTCCCTTTGAGCTAGCCCTTGAGTCTCACGTCCCCGGTGTTTTGTGGGTTCCCATGTCTTTGTCCCTAGGGATGGTAAAAAACTTTTGGTATTGAACTTTTAACCCCAACCATTTTTTAGTTATGTTTGTTACTTGCTTTACCTGTTCTTGTTGGCAGTTGGTCTTTTTTTCATCCGCAACATTGGCTTCGAAGCTTGCGAAACATTCGTTCTGCAGGCTACGATTTTGGATCAACCACACACCATCAAGCCGGGTTAATCCTTCGATTCCTTCGTCCGCACTGTGCGCGCTACCAGCCGTATGATCCCCACCAACTTTGAAGTTAGCAAGAAGCCCACCGTTGGTGAGAAAATAGAGTTGTCCGACTTCATCAACAAAAGAGACTTTCTATGGCTGGCTAGGTCGCAAAGCTCAACTTCATTGAAGCTGCTGTGAAGAGACCAAGCCAATGCGCCACCCATTCACCGGCCAGTCATGTAAGCTGAGCATGTATGGCATCACGATGGAGTTCGCAATGTGTCACTTGATGTGGTGCACACCATGTGTGAAGGACTAGCAGTGCACAAACCCACACCACATACAAGCAGATTTGCATCAATTACATTGTTTCTGCGCATAATTTGAAAAACAACTTTTAATGGCCATCGGCGAACGGTTCCATTTGAGAAGTGCCTACGCATGGAGAAAGCACTCAGGGCGGAGGGATTGAGTTATCTGAGATCGACTCTTTTTCCAAAAACCTTCCACATTTACACAATCACCAACTCACTAAACAATTCGCATGTGAAGAAATATTTGCACCCACATATTCGAAAAAAATTATGCATGGCCCTTGGTGGGCGGTTTCATTTGAGAAGTGGTTAAACGTGGGAGGGAAACACGGGGGGGGGGAATATTGAAATATCTTTGTTCAAAACTTTTGCGCAAACTGAACCCACATTTACTGGAGGTTCACCAACCTACGGACAAAATAAACAATTTGCATCTATGACAACAGTTCCGCCCAAAATGGCCCAGGCTGGCCAACTGGCTGGAGCTGACTTCGGCAACATGCATGTGCGGCGCGACGCGGAAAATATTTCCGTTTTCGGGAACAAACTTGGATAGATTCGGCTTGCTTCAAAATGGGAGGGAAAGCAGGTTTGAAACTATGGGTCAACGTGGGGTGTTCCACGTGATGTACCCAACTGGTGTCAAAATGGCCATTGGCTGGCAAACTGGCTGTAAGTGATTTCCAAGACATGTACAATGTTTCCGTTTGTTCTGTGTTCACAGTGTTCGGGGAGATTAGTGTTCCAAGGGCATATTTTTTCGGCAGTAGAGTGTTGCGGGGCACAGTGGTCCAGGGGCACACTGGTCGGGGGGCACAGTGGTCCGGGGGCACAGCGTTCTGGGGGCACAGTGATCTGCAGGCATAGTGTTCTGGGGCATAGTGTTCCCAGGGGCATAGTGTTCCGGGGGTACCACCTGTGATCTATGGCCAAATTACGGCAGGCCAGAGATGGGGTCTGGCACAGCGAGGCCTCTCGTCGAAATTTTTCAGCCCCGGTGCCAGTGACAGAGCGCCAGAGTGTCAGCAGGGCAACCAACCTACATACAAGACACATAATTTGCATCTAGTACAAGGTCTCTGCCCACAATTTGGAAAACAGATTTGGATAACCCTCGATGAGGAATACCAATCGAGGGGTGTGTATGCATGGTGCAGAAACACAGGGGCGGAGCAGTTGTAGTATCCTTGTTCATCTCTTTCTCGCAGGAATCATGCAACTTTACACCAGGGGTGCACCAACTCCTCGACACACAATTTTGCATGTCTCACAAGTTTTCTGCCCACAGACGCTTGGCGGTGGCAGCAAGGCTGACACAAAAGCCCTTCATCGGTCTCATCCGTCTGGCTTGGCATGGGGCAAATTTTGGCGGAAAAGGGTTAAGGACGCGCGTTTTGCCCCCTAGGATCCTGACCCAGCCCAAACTGGCAGTGTGGCTTAAATCGCAAACTTCAACACCTGATACACCAGCGATGACGTCAAGCATTCAGGTCAGGACCCATAGTGCACGGGAAGAACAGCCACAAGAGTGCATTGGGTTGGGGTTGGGGCGCAGACTGTGCAGCGTGGATGCTGCAAAGGTGAAGGAAAGATTACAGAATGCGATTACAGAAGGTGAGGGGCCCTTGCAGTGTCGCTGTTTGCTGTGTTGGCCAAAAACCGTGGGCATTGTGCTCCCCACGAGGTGCTGTACCATACAGAACACATTGTGGCCCATTGGGGGGGTTCAAATCCATCCCAAGAGGGGGGTCAGGAGGGGGGTATGACCTAGATTAAGTGAGAGATATTGAACTAAAAAGGGAGAGAATCAGAAACAGGGCAGCAAAACAGACAGAGGTAATGCACTCCTCAGCATGGCATAAGTGCATCTTTATTCTCTACGCCATACCTGGTTGAACCTCAGTCAGGAGGGGGGGGGGGTACTGACAGAAGCACAAAAGCACCACAGCAGTCAAAATGGCATTTGTTTGACTTTCATTTTGCGGCGATCGGTGCCGCGGCAGTTGCATGCGGGTACAGTCCGGCTATGGCAAATGGAACGCAAACCACTGTGATTTAGGCAGCAAGAAATGGACGATTTTTTGCGGATTTTCTCAATAGACATCTTAGCACTGATGATGCAAATTCTAAAAAAGTGCATTTGTGAATTTACAAGCAAAACGGAATTCAAAAACCTATGTGCCGGGGTCTCCGTGTTTTGCTCGCTTCCCACATGCCCGCCTGCACCAACTTTGCAACTTGCCACATTATCTCATCTTGGTCTTCCTTACAGCAGGGCTGCGCTTTGAGCCATTGTTGGACTTCTAAATCCATCTTGACAAGTTTGGTACGCGTCCTCGGGGGTGGACTTGGTCCAAGAATTTTTTTGTACCACCAGAGGACTTGTGAAACTCCAAGGTCATGGTCCGGGAGCTTGTTCTTGAAGTCTTCGGAGGCTACTAGGTTTCATTGCCTGAACTCTTGATCGACTGTTAACACCTTTTACACCTTTAGGGTCAATGTGCTGGAAATCACCAGGATCGAGGCCTCCTTCCCAGTCCGTGCAACAACAAGTATTTTCCATGTCACTTTGATTAATATGCTCCAGCAGCTCAGGCATTTGTCTTAACGTTAGTGTGCTCACTTGGTGACAGTGATATGCATGGAAAATCTTTCTGCCCTTGGTACACGCAGAACCAGGATCTCGGGCCGTCATTGACCTCGAGTATAGGGACACTAATGCCCCATTTGATTTGACATTGAGTTGCTTCTCTTGTCCTTGATCCTCGCTTGGACTTGTTTTTGACCTTGTACTTTGTGAAAGAGGAGTTCTTTGGGGTCTTTCTTCTTGTGTTGTCGTACAAGACAACTATCTCTCTTGAGTTTAGCCCAGTTGTGATCCTCCTCCGTCTTAGGGTGGTTCGTCTTGCCAGCCGCCATGCACGCAACCGGATTGCAGATGACATCACAGCGCTTGTGACAGGAAAACACAGGACATGCAGTTTTTCCAATTGAGAGATACTGAGCATGTACTTGTGCAAGAGGTGGACTAGGAGGCTGTACAGTGGGTTACAAAGGAAAGCCTTGGCTGGGGAAAGGCCAAGAAGTTGGACAAGTTCCCTGACAACGTGAGGTGAAGTGGGAGGAGGGGGCCAATGCTCCGTTGATACATATAGATTGTGGAAGCTCAGGAGAAGAAGTGGTCAGTATAGCAAATAGGGGAGGGGACATGAGGAATCCAAGTGTGCCAACCGTTCCCGTCCACAAGTCTCAATAGTATGAATGGTTGAACTGGGTCAACCTAGGTGGCGCACTACTACTCCAAACGGAACCAGAAATACCGCCGCAACAGGGAGCACCCGATGAACAAGCAAAGTGCTTTCTTGGTGTTAGTGAATTGCAGCGTCCGTCGTCGTGGGCCTGTTTTTGCTTCCATTTGACGCTTGTCGCCTTTGCGAGACTATACGTCTTATGCTGAGTTTGCTGGACTAATGTGCGGTGCAGTTTCAAGGTATTGTGATCGAGAGTGGAATTATTCCAATGCCTGTAGATTAATTTAGTGTCAGAAAAAATTATATTTCTCGTCTTTGAGAAATGCTCGTTGTTGTAGTGGTGGTAGCCAGTGAATCAGTGCCAGGTGCTGTTTAATGAGCATACTAGCATATTACGTTTGTCGAAGCACACATTCATTTCATTCATGCGTGTTCATGTGCATGCCTTTCCTTTTCTCTAGGCATGTCGTGGTGAGCCCGGCCCTTGTAACATGGAGGGCTGAGGTTGAACCAGGTTTGGCATGGAGAATAAAGATGCACTCATGCCTTAGTGCATTACCTCAATCGGGAACATTGACAAAGATATGATCAAGAACGGCGTATCGGGTTTTCTTATGCTTTGCTTCGCTTTGCTTGAGTATCGTATTGTTGTTTAGTTGTTTCGTTAGTTTTGTGAAAATCTATAACTTTTGTTCGTGTGCCTCCACTACCAAAAATATATGAGCCCTATCCAATGTATCATACAAATATGTTTACAACAATCAAAGTGAGATATATTCTATCGATACGAACAAAAGCAAAGAAATATACAAATACATTTTTGGGGACAGTCAATACATGCTTTTCCTTTCTAGCAATTGTTCTACAAAGTCCGGATCCATTTTGCTTTTCTGGTAGCAGAGGCTTGGCCACCATGGGTCGAAGCATTTGTAATGTATTTTCTTTGGCTTGTAGCCCATTTGGCACTTTTCTGCGCGAACCCTGTCAAACACTTCATTTAGTGCTCGGGACATTTCTTGCTTTGTTTTGAGGTTGTGTTCTTGCTTTGCACTTCATCTTTGCCAAGACTGGGCATTTCGTTTGGGCGCAAAAAAAGAACCAAAAGCATTCCCAGGGTGAGCAAATTTGTGACAGACAGCTCTAAAGAACCAGGCGTCACCCGGGCTCCCTTTGAGCTAGCCCTTGAGTCTCACGTCCCCGGTGTTTTGTGGGTTCCCATGTCTTTGTCCCTAAGGATGGTAAAAAACTTTTGGTATTGAACTTTTAACCCCAACCATTTTTTAGTTATGTTTGTCACTTGCTTTACTTGTTCTTGTTGGCAGTTGGTCTTTTTTTCATCGGCAACATTGGCTTCAAGGCTTGCGAAACATTCGTTCTGCAGGCTACGATTTTGGATCAACCACACACCATCAAGCCGGGTTAATCCTTCGATTCCTTCGTCCGCACTGTGCGCACTACCAGCCGTATGATCCCCACCAACTTTGCAGTTAGCAAGAAGCCCACCGTTGGTGAGAAAGTAGATTTGTCCGACTTCATCAACAAAAGACACTTTCCATGGCCGGCTAGGTCGCAATGCTCAACTTCATTGAAGCTGCTGTGTGGAGACCAAGCCAATGTGCACACAACATCCTGATTTAGTGTTTGGTTCCATAGGTCAAAATGTGTTATCACCCATTTTGGTTAGGCCAATACTAAGATAAAAATGCAAGAGTGCTTAGAGCACCTCTAATACAACTAAAGTATACCCTAAAGCATTGGAAAAGCACTTTTTCTTACTGACACTTTCCATGGCCGGCTAGGTCGCAATGCTCAACTTCATTGAAGCTGCTGTGCGGAGACCAAGCCAATGTGCCGCCCATTCACCGGCCAGTCATGTAAGCTGAGCATGTATGGCATCACGATGGAGTTTGCAATGTGTCACTTGATGTGGTGCACACCATGTGTGATGGACTAGCAGTGCACAAACCCACACCACACACAAGCAGATTTGCATCAATTACATTGTTTCTGCGCATAATTTGAAAAACAACTTTTAATGGCCATCGGCGAACTGTTCCATTTGAGAAGTGCCTACGCATGGAGAAAGCACTCAGGGCGGAGGGATTGAGTTATCTGAGATCGACTCTTTTTCCAAAAACCTTCCACATTTACACGAGCAATGTCTACCAACTCACTAAACAATTCGCATGTGAAGAAATATTTGCACCCACATATTCGAAAAAAATTATGCATGGCCCTTGGTGGGCGGTTTCATTTGAGAAATGGTTAAACGTGGGAGGGAAACATGGGGGGGAAAATATTGAAATATCTTTGTTCAATACTTTTGCGCAAACTAAACCCACATTTACTGGAGGTGCACCAACCTACGGACAAAATAAACAATTTGCATCTATGACAACAGTTCCGCCCAAAATGGCCCAGGCTGGCCAACTGGCTGGAGCTGACTTCGGCAACATGCATGTGCGGCGCGACGCGGAAAATATTTCCGTTTTCGGGAACAAACTTGGATAGATTCGGCTTGCTTCAAAATGGGAGGGAAAGCAGGTTTGAAACTATGGGTCAGCGTGGGGTGTTCCACGTGATGTACCCAACTGGTGTCAAAATGGCCATTGGCTGGCAAACTGGCTGTAAGTGATTTCCAAGACATGTACAATGTTTCCGTTTGTTCTGTGTTCACAGTGTTCGGGGAGATTAGTGTTCCAAGGGCATATTTTTTCGGCAGTAGAGTGTTGCGGGGCACAGTGGTCCAGGGGCACACTGGTTGGGGGGCACAGTGGTCCGGGGGCACAGCGTTCTGGGGGCACAGTGATCCGCAGGCATAGTGTTCTGGGGCATAGTGTTCCCAGGGGCATAGTGTTCCGGGGGTACCACCTGTGATCTATGGCCAAATTACGGCAGGCCAGAGATGGGGTCTGGCACAGCGAGGCCTCTCATCGAAATTTTTCAGCCCCGGTGCCAGTGACAGAGCGCCAGAGTGTCAGCAGGGCAACCAACCTACATACAAGACACATAATTTGCATCTAGTACAAGGTCTCTGCCCACAATTTGGAAAACAGATTTGGATAACCCTCGATGAGGAATATCAATCGAGGGGTGTGTATGCATGGTGCAGAAACACAGGGGCGGAGCAGTTGTAGTATCCTTGTTCATCTCTTTCTCGTAGGAATCATGCAACTTTACACCAGGGGTGCACCAACTCCTCGACACACAATTTTGCATGTCTCACAAGTTTTCTGCCCACAGACGCTTGACGGTGGCAGCAAGGCTGACACAAAAGCCCTTCATCGGTCTCATCCGTCTGGCTTGGCATGGGGCAAATTTTGGCGGAAAAGGGTTAAGGACGCGCGTTTTGCGCCCTAGGATCCTGACCCAGCCCAAACTGGCAGTGTGGCTTAAATCGCAAACTTCAACACCTGATACACCAGCGATGACGTCAAGCATTCAGGTCAGGACCCATAGTGCACGGGAAGAACAGCCACAAGAGTGCATTGGGTTGGGGTTGGGGCGCAGACTGTGCAGCGTGGATGCTGCAAAGGTGAAGGAAAGATTACAGAATGCGATTACAAAAGGTGAGGGGCCCTTGCAGTGTCGCTGTTTGCTGTGTTGGCCAAAAACCGTGGGCATTGTGCTCCCCACGAGGTGCTGTACCATACAGAACACATTGTGGCCCATTGGGGGGGTTCAAATCCATCCCAAGAGGGGGGTCAGGAGGGGGGTATGACCTAGATTAAGTGAGAGATATTGAACTAAAAAGAGAGAGAATCAGAAACAGAGCAGCAAAACAGACAGAGGTAATGCACTCCTCAGCATGGCATAAGTGCATCTTTATTCTCTATGCCATACCTGGTTGAACCTCAGTCAGGAGGGGGGGGGGGGGGGTTACTGACAGAAGCACAAAAGCACCACAGCAGTCAAAAAAATGCCGCCGTCATTTGTAATTGTAACTGTAATGTCCCTGTCATCTGTAACCAACAAAACCCGCTTAGAACGTTTGGCTGGCCTACACACCGGCGGTGCAGCATTTCCACAACATTTTGTCACCCAGACCTTGTATACCCCAACCTCCTCAAATGATTACGACAATCAGGCCAACCTCCTCAAATGATTACGACAATCAGGATTGCGTTAAAATAAAAATATGAAACAGTACGTGCGTTGGTACCTCCAGGTGAACGTACCTGATCGCCTTTTGAAGAGGAAATCCTCCACTTGTGGATGGAGGGGCTGCCCACCCGGGGACTCTGTGTGCGACAGTCAGACAACCAGTGTTGTCTGCCCCCCACAGCCCTCCACCCAGTTTGCATCGGCCAGAACTTGCGTCCCAGGGGGGGCGGCCTGTTCCGAATACTAGAAACCCAGCTGTGTTGAAGAACCTTTGGGGGTCCGGAGGGGTGTTTATATTTGAACAGGCCGCCCCCCTTGCTTGTGTCCCAACGGCTTCCTCAACCGCCGGAACCCGGTTTTCAATCCCTCTTGACACCCCCTTTGCCCCAGCCCCTCAGCCACTCCTCCTCAGGTGCATCCCAGACCACGCTGCCTCGGACGATGGGAGTTCCTTGGAGGGGATGGTGGAGTATGACGTGGCGAGGGTTCAGAACGATGGTCCTGCCGACCAGAACGCGTCGTGTGGATTGCGGGACAGAATCATGGGATTCAAGGACTACGTTGCACGTGGGGTAAGTGACGGATACGTGCGATGACCAGCGGATTTCGCTCCACCAACACCGCGCTCGCATGCGGGAGCCACGGCTGGAGAGAAGCGGTCGCTGCGCTTCGGTGACGGTGTGCCAGAGGCAGACACCTTCATTTCAAGGCTCAGATTGAAAAGGAAAGAGCTCTGTGCCAATGGCCCGTGCCCTGTGTCTCAATGCCCGGGCAACGCAGGCAGTCCGAGGCAACCCCAACGGGGCTAGAAGGTCAGTGGAACGCTCCTTAACAGGTGCTGATGGCAACAACAGGTGAGCCAACACGGTTCACCGGCTGCGACAGGAACGGCCTTGAGGCAAAAACAAACCAATCGCTCCTTGACACTTCTCCACAAAATGTCGTCAGACAATCCTCGGACAGCGCCAGGGCTGGCCCTGAGAGCAAAAAAAAAAAAAATTGTCGGTCTCCGGTACACTCGGACCTCCGCAGAGCGCCGGCCGACGAGCAACTGCTGTCGGTCACCGGCCAACCGGCGTCGGTTGCCACCGGTTGAGCCCCAACTGCCGTCGGTTAGCCGAATGCTGCCAAGGGCCACCTTGTGCCGTCCTCGGTGGAGGGAAAAAGAAAAGAAGAAAACATGTCGTTCCTAAGGGACGGTCCTGGGCAGCGCCAGACCAGCCAACAACAGCAGCTCACCAACCGGCGCCACGGGCCGTTCGGTCAGTGGCTGGTGCTCCACCCGCAGAAGTCATCCATTGGGCACCTGCAGTCCGCGGTCAACCGCCCGCAAAAGGCGGTTCATCGCCAGTCATCGGCCGGTGACCGCAGGGCGCGAGGGCGGTCCTTGCAGCCCCGCGCGGTGGCGGGTCGAATCGGCAGCGACGGAGGGTCGCCGCCAAGAGTCCGCCCGGGCGGTTCCCCCGGCTCCAGCGCCAGGCGGCCCCCCGAACCGGACACACTTGGCCCCCCCTACAACCCTCCAGGTCTGAGGACCCCCCCCTTTGAGGGTCCGCACAGCAAACCACAAACCGATTGCGCCATCCGCTCGGTCCAGACATCCGGTGGAGGCCACGGCTTACCGTTACTTTGGGGCGGCCGGGGGGGGGGGGGGCGGAATGGCAGCCTGGGCTCCTCCGCCTGACCCCCACATCAGAAAATTTTTCTCAGGACCAAAAAAATGAAATTTATCAAAGGGGCCCGAAATTGGAGGTCGATGTTGGGTACACAAACCTTTTGTTGGCCTCTGACCCCCCCCCCCCCCGGGGCCCCGGTGTAGGTCACGGCTGCCACTACGCCGCGGCCTGGTCCCCGCGGACCGCAGGGCGAGGCGTGACGACGCCAAAA
The DNA here is from genome assembly GCA_964036045.1 of Eutreptiella sp. 'Long Island Sound 2002'. Taxonomy (NCBI): domain Eukaryota; phylum Euglenozoa; class Euglenophyceae; order Eutreptiales; family Eutreptiaceae; genus Eutreptiella; species Eutreptiella sp. 'Long Island Sound 2002'. The sequence goes on from OZ038379.1 coordinate 177,463,067, forward strand.
GCATGCGCAACAGCTGTTGCGGTAGGACCCGGCCGTGCCCCGCAACAAAGCTGCGCCCCGCATGTCCGGGGGCGGGGGGGGGGGGGGGGGCTGACACGCTTCCGTGGTGGCGTTGGTCTCCTCCGACAGAACAACCCCAGACCACACATGTTTGGACAGTCGTTGGGCTGCATACTTGGCACCCCCCCTGTGCAACATTCCGTCGGGTTGCGGTTTCTTTACGGGGCCCTGGACAGTCACCCGTTCTTCCCTTCGAGTGCTGCGCCGGGTTGCTGCGTTCTGTCGGCCGCTGTGTTCCTTGTGGTGTCGTTTCCGCGTTAGCGGAGCCCAGTAGTGGGCGCACTGGGGCTGTGCTGACTGTTGCGGGGGGTCGGTTTACGGTTCTTGCTGCCCACTCCCCTCCACGTTCAGGTCGTCCACCACATGCCTCGCCGCGTTTCATTGTGCGTGCGCCCCCCCCCCCCCTCTATTGGCGGTTCAGGGAGGGGTCCCAGAGACCCCAACATGGGAATCTCACAATGATTAGGGCATCGCGCTGATGATTGTGTGGTGCGTATCGTGGGGTGAAGGCCCTGGGTCAAAGTTTTCTCGGGCGCCTTCGCCCTCCTGTTTGTGGGCCAGACATGGCAGGCCGGCATGTCGCGCGCATGCGACCGTCGTCCCGAAACACCAGCTGTCAGCCCAACCGGGGACCCGCCAACCGCCAATGCCAACCTCCTGACACGACGGCCAATGACCACGATGGGCAGAGCCCCCAGCATCGGTTTTGGCGTCACGACCCAGGGCTCTGGTCAGCCGCGATTCGCACGGGTCTTTAACGAGCCGCTCTGGGGAGGGCGGGGGCCCGAAATCATGTTCAATTGTCCTGGCGAGAAAACGCGGGAGGGACCTAGGTATTGCGCGGCTGGTGCCGCGCAGGGTTGTGTGATTCATGTGTGACAAGCAGAGGAGCAGACACGCACGCACGCACGCACGCACAAGGCACTGATGGGACAAGGAAGTGATGGGGGGTGAACCACAGGCTGTGGGTTGGTGCTTCCAGTTTTACGCATTTGGGTGTGTTTTGTGGAGGCATGTCTACGGGCTGTGTTGAAGCCGGGGTTGTGCTTTAGGATGCAGAGGAATCGGAAATGGGCCTTGCCTAGGTTTTGGGTGGTGTTGGCAATGGAATGTTGTGCGGCCACCCCTTACACCATGGGTTGTGGCTGCATATCCCTAGGCCAAGGGGCCAAGGACTCAAGTCGCTACATAATCCCTGCTGTCTCAGGGGCTCTAAATCAGAGGGAACTCACAGTGGCTCAATAGCCCCTGCCGTCTCAGGGTCTCCAAAGCATAGAGGACTCAAAGTGGATACATAGCCCATCCCAAATAGGGGACAGGCAACAAGTGCACCATTTGTGAAGGGAAGAGGCCCAAAAAGGAGAATGCCATGAATAAATAAGAAAAAGGGAGCATATGTTAAATAAAAGTGCATGTCCGTATGCACCACTATACATCCTATGTTTTGGGATAATTACCTGAATTGCGCGTTGTAAGTGCCACATGTGCCGTTAGATGAGTGTTCCCTCTGGCCCATGTGCCAAAGGCTACAGACCAGCCTGTTGCACTGCCGCATGCAATGTAGATCCGCCAATTAGGTACTGAAATGGTGACACATGGGTATGTGTCCACCCAAGCACCATGGTTCACGTGCTGCAATAACTACATTTTTGTGGCTGAGCGAAAATTCCACAACTCAAATCAGATTAACGATGGAAATGAAGTGGAAGAAGCTCTTTTTTGGCCTACCCCCACACGGTCAAGCCAAATGTTTGCTTTATGCACGCTCCAACTCAACGTGGTTGCATTCCAGCGTTGCTGCTGCTTTATCTGGGCTATTGCAGGTGACACGGCATCAAACTGCTCCTTATGGTCAGCCTCTCCTTGTTTGCTAGACACGGGAACCCCAGGCATTGCTTTGGGGACAACTTGGCACACTTGTTGCTGGAACCAATGCAAACCATGACCTCCCGGGAGCACCAAAAAATGCACAAACACATAACCCAACATTGCCATCATCTGCTCCAGAGGCCTTCTTATCTGCCCATACTCGCAGAGTGAGGCTTGAAAATCCACCCACCCATTGGACATTGCGAAAAACCCAGCGCGCCATGGTGACTCAAACAATCTAGAAATCGATTGTTTGCTTCACTCACAATATTACAGCTTTTGCCAAGTGTGCACAAATTGGTAGCTTCTGGTGATGTCTTGTGCAGCCGCTCATGGGCTGAGGCTGCTGTTTCCGCCGAACCTGGAACTTTTCTGCACAGTTGTGATGGCCTTGTGCATTACCCACCAACCGATCCACCTAAACGGGCGTGCGGTGTGGTCTAAGCCACACCATCCACCCAACAATTACACCCCCCATTTATTGTACCACCGCCAACGATTCTGTTCCACCATGTCCCAAAACCCGAAAAACAGCACCATGCCCCCAAAGGCGGGGGGGGGGGGGGGGGGGGATGACAGTTGCCCAAAAATGCCAAAACTCCCACCTCACCCACTCACCGAGCTCATGGGGCGCCTCCAACTTAATTATTGGGGGGCGGGGCATCCCATTGAGCCCCTTAAAGGAGGGAGGTCCTTTTAGAGAGAGAGTGAGAGAGGGGGGGGGGGGGGCTGATGGATGTGTGTTGGGGTTGTGCGGGGCCTTTCACACCGGGTGTTCAGCCGCCCAATCCCAACACACATCCATCTCATCCTACAGGGGGAGGGGGTTTGGGGCGGGATGGGATGCCCCGAAGGAACTCTGGGCTATTGCACACGTGCACAAGAGGCAGTCAGCACAAAGCGCAAAAAGAAAATGGGCTCACCAGTGGCCTACAACACCAGAGGTACCTTTCTGTCACAAAGAATGAGACACAAAGATGCCAGTGGACGGGCCACAGACAAGTGAAGCGGTAGTGATGCAGCGGTACGTTGTTGACCATCGCCAGGCAGCAGCCACCGGATCTGCCTGTCAATTAGGGAGTTCACAAACCGTTCGAAAAACAGCCACCCCCTCCCCACAGTCAAGTTGGAGCTGGCCTTGACCCACTCACCCCCCCACCCACCTGGAGGGGGGAAGGGGGGGGGGGGGGCGGTGGTCTGCGCAAACCAATGGCCTGACCCACAGCCCTTCAGAACATCTCGGATTCCACAAAACCGCAGGCTCTGGAGAGGCCATGCTCAGAAACGCCCTTACTTGAACCATGCACTGGGTGGTAGGGCCAGTGCTGGTTGCACGCACCTCGTCATCATCGTCATCGTCCTCATATTCGATGACAGTCCATCGGCCCTTGCGCTCGCGATCACGCTCCGCCTCTTCTCTGGTCCTGCATTACACAACGGATGTACGAAAAGATGCACTCAGCCTCAAAGCAGGTCCGGAGGGTGAGGGAGTGGCCATCGCGCCGTGCAATGCCGCGGGGGGGGGGGGGATAACTTGAGGGTGTTTTTTTTTGGAGGACCAAAATTGGGGGGGGGATTTGGTACTGCTCCTTAGAAATGAAGGGAAATTTTGGTATAAAGCCCCCCGCTGTTGCTTCCTAGTGGATGGTTGCTGATATTTCCTGGTGGACTCTGGATGGTTACTGCTATTTCATGATGGGCCCTGGATGATGACTATTATTGTCTATGTATTTCTGGTGGGCTCTGGATGGGCTGGATGTGGATGATTGATGAAATTTCTGGATGGGCTCTAGCAGTAGTCCAATGCGCACGACCGGGCCGATGTCAATGACCCAACAGTGTAACGTATAACAGCCTTGTCCAAGCAACACTAGGCGTTGATTCCGTCAGTTTCTGATCATTCACCGTTGCTTGGACTAAAACAGGGGGGGGGGGATCAGCAATCATGCAGGTTGTTTATGAATCTGGCTTACCCCCCCCATAGGCAAGGTACAATCACGTGTAGTGCAGTGCACGTCAGTGGGACCCCCACCTGGAAGAATTATGGCCTGCATGGTACATGCAGAAAAACATGGTGTACTATTCTGAAAACCAAGGGGCAAAATACGCTACCAAGGCCTTACTTGGACAAGGGGCGGGGGGGGCACTGTTAGTGTCCTTCCATCACATTGATTCACTCCTACATCATGAAATACCTTGGAGCACAACGTTTGGTTCGTGGTCCCCACATACTTCGCAGCAGCAAAATGCCTTGTCCACGCCCCATCACCACAGCCACAAGGACTGCAGGGGCGGGGGGGAGCAAGAGGGTGTATGCTGCAGAAGGACCTCCGGACATCCGCTGTGCACAATCTGTTGGCGGTGGGCCACGGCACATGGCAAACCCACAGGGTGTGTGTGCGAGAAGTCAGTGCCAAGGGGTCGAAATTGCCCAATGCTTCCGGTCCTAAAAGCCCTTTCTCTCGGGCAACTCAGGCCGCAACGACGAAACTTGGGCCTGCTATTGCCTGTTATGGCTGCCTGCTGCTGCTGCTGCCGCCGCGTGCTGTTCTTACGTGCTGTTGCTGTTGTTGGTGGTGCTGCTATTGCTGCTGCTCTGTACCGCAGCAGCAACAGCGGCACTAGCACTAGCAACAATGGAAGCAACAGCAGTAGCATCCTAATCAAGACTGAATATTGGGACCGAGCTGGTGGGGGAGGGAACAATAGCTATGAATGATGAGGGACATCAAGAATGATTCACACATTGATGGCTCTTTACAAAGTGCAATCAGCTTGCAAGTGACCCCCTTCACCACAAGGCCCACTTTCAAGGCTTTTGTTGGACTTGTGAGGGGCCAAAATGCCCCAAAATGGGCTCAAAATGGGCTCATTTCACCCGTTGGTGCACCCCAAATGGTCCAGGATGAGGTTTGGAAAAATGCGTTTTTGACCCATTTTTGACCCATTTTTGGTCCCAAAACAGCCCATTTTCAAGGCATTTTGGGATCTCCAAGGACCAAAATGGGCCACCACAAGCTCAAAACGGTCCAAAAACACTTGTTTTAGCGTCGCACATGGTGTAGGATCATTTTTGAGAAAAGTCATCTTTTTGCCCCTACTGGACCCTGTTGACCCATTTGGGTACCCACCCGTTGGGGCTTGAGCTTGCAGCTTGCCGCAGCCTAGTGGGCGTAGCTATGGGGGTCTAGGCGTCCGTTTGGGCAATTCTGAGGGGTGGAAACCACAAAAAGTGGGGGATTGCAGGTGGAGTAGGTGGAGCTGGTGGGGGAGGGAACATCAGCTATGAATGGTGAGGGACATCAAGAATGATTCACACATTGATGGCTCTTGACAAAGTGAAATCAGCTTGCAAGTGAACCCCATCACCACAAGGCCCACTTTCAAGGCTTTTTGGACTTCTGAGGGGCCAAAATGGGCTCAAAATGGGCTCAAAATGGGCTCAAAATGGGCTGAAAATGGGCTCATTTCACCCGTTGGTGCACCCCAAATGGTTTAGGATGAGGTTTGGAAAAATGCGTTTTTGACCCATTTTTGACCCTTTTTTGGTCCCAAAACAACCCATTTTCAAGGCATTTTGGGATTTTCAGAGGACCAAAATGGGCCACCACAAGCTCAAAACGGCCCAAAAACACTTGTTTTAGCATCACACATGGTGTAGGATCATTTTTGAGAAAAGTAATCTTTTTGCCCCTACTGGACCCTGTTGACCCATTTGGGCACCCACCTGTTTCGGTTTAAGCTTGCAGCTTGCCGCACCCTACTGGGCCTGAGTATTGGGGTCTAGGCGTCCGTTTGGGCAATTCTGAGGGGTGGAAACCACAAAAAGTGGGGGGTTGCGGGTGGAGTAGGTGCTCTCGGAATCGCATTTTGAGCCATGTAGCCAAAGATATGGCCTATTCTTGGTTTGTGGCTATCGGCATTTGGAGCTTCTGGGGGCCTTTTTGGGCCGTTTCCGGGACATATCATGGAGTTAGAGGGCCGCAAAGAGCTCATTGACACAGGGAAGTGAAGCCGCATGTGGAGTGTACCCACCGTTTCCCTTCGTTTAGTCGTTTTGCATGTGTTCCAGGGCTTTTTTGGCCCAAAAATGGCTGGTTTTGGCCCTAAACTGCAGTTTTTGAAACTGAGGTCCGCCACTTGCGAATCCCGTTCCCGGCCGCCACCGTTGAGTTTCTTGCTCAAACTTTGTGTGATTGTACTTCACACCCATAGGTATCATCCACCAAAATTTCACCTGAATTTGAAGCACCACGACGGAATTCTGATTTTTACCCATTTCGCGCGTGCTGCTGCTTGCTGCTGCTTGCTGCTGCTAAACCTGGTAGGTCCACCCTAGACACTAAAAAGGGTTATAAAACCAAGACAGGTTCCACCAGCTCGGTGACCCTAACCCTAACCGGACCAACACAAAGAAACGTCAGGAACACAGCAGAAGGGGCGATGCATTGAGGCAAGGGCAGGCTGAGATTACGATTGTCGTAATTACGACAATTACGACGTTTGATTACGATTGTAATTACGATAATTACACCAATTACGGTGCCCGTGTTGTTTGTTTCTCAATGTTTGTGGATGGACATGGGTGAGCTCTAGATGTTTGTTGTTCATTCTTATTACATTCTTAACATGTGCCGCTTGTTCCTAGTGGTGTTTGGATGCATGCTATGCAAGCCTAGTACCTTTTAGTTGCTTGTTGGCCCCTACGAGCAGCCCATGAATGTTAATTTTTTCGTTTGATGTGTGTCATAGGTCCCAGCGTCCTCAATTATGCACCTTGCAACCTTGCTGGAAGACCATGTATTTTCAACCTTTAGTCTTGCCATGGTCTCAGGGTCCTAATTTCTTTACCCAATAGTCCCGTAGTCCAGGTTAGGGTTAGGGTCACCGAGCTAGTGGAACCAGTCTTGGTTTTATAACCCTTTTTAGTGTCTAGGGTGGACCTACCAGGTTTAGTAGCAACAAGCAGCAGCAAGCAGCAGCAAGCAAGCAGCACGCGCGAAATGGGTAAAAAATCAGAATTCCGTCGTGGTGCTTCAAATTCAGGTGAAATTTTGGTGGATGATACCTATGGGTGTGAAGTACAATCACACAAAGTTTGAGCAAGAAACTCAACGGTGGCGGCCGGGAATGGGATTCGCAAGCTGCGGACCTCAGTTTCAAAAACTGCAGTTTAGGGCCAAAAACAGCCATTTTTGGGCCAAGCTAGCGGACGTCGGTTTCAAAAACTGCAGTTTAGGGCCAAAAACAGCCATTTTTGGGCCAAAACAGCCCTAGAACCCATTCAAAATGGCCAAACAAAGGGAAAGGGTGGGTACACTCTATGTGTGGCTTGACTTTCCCGTGTCAACAAGCCCTTTGCGGCCCTTTAACTCCACCATATGTCCCGGAAATGGCCCAAAACGCCCCCAGAAGCCCCAAATTTTGTGTAGACTGGGTGGCGACAGCCACAAACCAAGAACACGCCATATCTTTGGCTACATGGCTCAAAACGCGATTCCAAGGGCACCTAATCCACCCGCAATCCCCCACTTTTTGTGGTTTCCACCCCTCAGAATTGCCTAAACGGACAACTAGACCCCCGTACCTAGGCCCCCTAGACTGTGGCAAGCTGCAAGCTCAAACCGAAACAGGCAGGTGCCCAAATGGATCAACAGGGTCCAATAGGTGCAGAAAACTGACTTTTCTCAAAAATGATCCTAGACTATGTGTGATGCTAAGGCAAGTGTCTTTGGACTGTTTTGAGCTTGTGGTGGCCCATTTTGGTCCCCCGAAAATCCCAAAATGCCTTGAAAATGGGCTGTTTTGGGACCAAAAAAGGGTCAAAAATGGGTCAGAAAAGCATTTTTCCAAACCTCATCCTACACTTGTTCTTGGTTTGTGGCTGTCGCCAGCTATGAATGGTGAGGGACACCAATGAGTCACACATTGAAGCCCGTTGACAGAGTGGAATCAGCTTGCAAGTGATCCCCTTCACCACAAAGCCCACTTTCAAGGCTTTTTTGGACTTCTGAGGGGCCAAAATGCCCCCAAAAAGGCTCAAAATGGGCTCATGTCACCCGTTTGTGCACCCCCTAGGCCATATTTTTGGCTACATGGCTCAAAATGCGATTCCGAGAGCACCTACTCCACCCGCAATCCCCCACTTTTTGTGGTTTCCACCCCTCACAATTGCCTAAACGGACGCCTAGACCCCCGTACCTAGGCCCAGTAGGGTGCGGCAAGCTGCAAGCTCAAACCGAAACAGGTGGGTGCCCAAATGGGTCAACAGGGTCCAGTAGGGGCAAAAAGATTACTTTTCTCAAAAATGATCCTACACCATGTGTGATGCTAAAACAAGTGTTTTGGACCGTTTTGAGGTTGTGGTGGCCCATTTTGGTCCTTGGAGATCCCAAAATGCCTTGAAAATGGGCTGTTTTGGGACCAAAAATGGGTCAAAAATGGGTCAAAAACGCATTTTTCCAAACCTCATCCTGGACCATTTGGGGTGCACCAACGGGTGAAATGAGCCCATTTTCAGCCCATTTTGGGACATTTTGGCCCCTCACAAGTCCAACAAAAGCCTTGAAAGTGGGCCTTGTGGTGAAGGGGGTCACTTGCAAGCTGATTTCACTCTGTCAACGGGCTTCAACGTGTGACTCATTGGTGTCCCTCATCATTCATAGCTGATGCTCCCTCCCCCACCAGCCCGGTCCCAATATTTAGTCTTGATTAGTCCCGTAGTCCATGCTGGTATACGAGGAATTTTTATTTTTAATATGATGACTGCCACAGGTCCCAAGGTCCTAATTTTTGTGCTCTAACGCCCCTGCTCGCATACCATGAATTTTTAATTTTTAGTCTCATGATTCCCACAGGCCCTAAGAAGACTACAATACACACCAACTGCCAACAAAATTGCGTTTCACCATAGGGTTACAAAGGTACTGTACCAAAAAATACAGATATACATCAACATATGGTGGAACGCAAATTTTTAGAAGCGTCCCTCCACATCACGGCAGCAATACAATGCCATTTGGCATCACTGCATTCAAGCCTGGCAGAAGTACGAAGCTTGCTATCAAGAACTCCAGCTTGCCATCGAGGGTTCAACACCTCAAGACTTTTAAACCGACGACCACATCACACACCGTCACGACATAAACCCGTCAGCTCGTGCCTCATACGGCCCGTCACGGAATTGCGCTGCCCATGCTGCAGCCATGATCAATGTACAATAATTTGCTTTCGACGGGGCAGAAGTGGAATGGAATTTCTGTTTGGTACCGGTTGTCCGCGGCAATGATTTCAAGGATGGGTGCAATCAAAAAAGAAAACACAACGCAAACCTGCCACAAGGAGGGCTCCATAGGGCACAATGATCCACCGTCCACAACTTTGGTGCTATGCATGGCAGATTTCGTTCTATGAGGTGCAACACTCTTGAGATTGGTCACGTAATTACAATCTCGGTAAATTACGAGTAATAGGATAAATTACGAAATTATCGTAACCATGGCCTGCCCCTAATTGAGATCCTCGGTGACGGTGAGCCTCTCCCCTTTGGCCCCATTCCCTGGGGGGGGAAGCACCCCTGACCCGAAGTTAAAGCGGGCCAAAGGCCCCATGGGGGCTGGGGGAGGTTGCCAGAGGGGCTGAGTAAATGTGCCGGTTGGTACTTCCCAGGGGCTGGAGGGAGAGCACACATTTAGACCCCAGAGGGTCGCGTTCACCACAGTGGGGGGGTAGATGCAGGGGGTGAATTTTGTTTTTTTTTGGGGGGGGGAGGGTCAGACAGCGGAGAGAAATGGCCAGATAGCCCCGGCCATGTCGGGGTCACACAAGCCCACAAGCCTTGCCATGCCAACCACATGCGATGGACACACATGCCCAATCTTGTGGCACGTCACCATCTCCCCGAGTCCCAGCAAGAGGCCAACAGGCAACGCCAGCCTCAGACAGCAATCCCCTCAGGCGTCATGCCACACCCCAACCCCACCCCTAACCCTAGCCATTTGGGGCGGCTGGATCGGGCCCCAAACCAGGCTCAACATAAACATCGGCGCCGAAGCTCTGTTCTTCCTCTATTGGTGTTCCACTCGGCCATGGAGCATGTGCACACCTTTCAGGCTGTCCAATACACCCCGCTGAAGTTCATTAGGGACAAAGACCGGAAGTGGGTATTTGCCAGCTGGCTGTCCAAGCGAATGGTACACTTCCAGGCGAGGGTAAGAGGGACCATTGTAGGCAAAGGTAAAGGTAAGGTATCTGGACGATCTCCAAGTTCCAGCGTTAAGTTACCCGTTGTCCCTTGCAGGGCCCCTTCCGGCTCACACTGTCACAGACACCCTAGGACAGCCATGCATTCCTGTTTATGGCACCCCCTGGGATTGGTACCAGGGTCCTTTAGGTCAGGCGTCAGGTGCACGACGGCTGAACTACATGGCCTCATAGAAGGACGATTGTAGGAGGCTGCCCACACGTGTCCCTGGTATGGCATCCGGCCCTCCGTGCAGAACAGCGCGATTGGGGGTCACATCGATACCCCCCCCCCCCCAGGAGCGGCAGATGTTATGCACCCAAACCACCGTGCCCAAACCACCGCCGCGCACGTCACATACATCGTAGTCTTCGGTTGGGGCACCGCCTCGAACACCTTTTCCGGCTTGGCCTCTGGCTCCGCCTCCGGCTTCGGAGGTGGGGCTGCAGGAGCAGTCTTCGGGGGTGCCATGGGAGTGGACGAGGCGGCAGGTTGGGGTTTGGTGACCGGAGCGTCGGGAATTTCTAGAAAGCGGACGAGGATGGCACAACGCGGAGGTGTCGCCTATCTCCCCAGCCGACGTCCAGAAGTCTCGTCTGACCATTGATTTACAGGGCCTCACTCACAGCCCAACCCACGGCCGGTGGGGCTGGGGACCTCCGGGCTGCGAATATCTCTCGGGGACGTTGGATTTCATGCCAATTTTCTGGGTTTTCGGGGGTCGGTGCCATTGTTGCCTTATTTGTGCCCACTGGGTGTTCCGGAGGTAGGGGTATGTGGGGTATATTCGCAAAGCCCTTGAAAAGGGCTATTTGGAACACCCCAGGTCTGCATGCTGTACTGACAACATGTCTGACATTTTCGTCCGTTTTGGACGATGCTTGCGTTGTTTGCTGCCTCTTTTTATCAACAGGCAGCTGCCATGTCTTCATACAAATTCACTCCACGCGCTGACATGGGGGCCCCGTGACGGTCGAGCAGCCTCCTGTTGTCGTCCCTTGCGCTGTGGGAAACAACTTGTCTCCGGGAAACGGAGATAATTCAAAAAAAGCAGTTCCAAGGATGGGGACGGAATCAATAGCGACATAATTTGCGCGAGTACACTATTCTCTGGACAGCCCTGTCGCATAACTGGGAGCTGGGGGCGTCTGGTGCAGGTCATGGGCTGGGCCCACAAAGGCCGCACAGTCATCCCTCCTCCCAAAAGGTCAAGCAAATGGCAGGAATGCCTAGTCCCGGGGGCGTACCACAGAAGAGACCCACAAAGGCCTCCCCAGTGGGGGATGACCCCCGCACCTCTGCAACCACGGGTCACAGTGCCACACCCCTCAGAAAATGCTCATGGTGCGCATGCTGTGCAGACGCTCCTGAAGTCGCTCTGGAGCACTGGTGAATCCGAGGTGCAGGGAATTTCCAGGTCAGCGGGGAGGCCTGATGGGGGGGGGGGGGGGGCAGGGTGTGCCGACCGCAGCCTGTGATGGGCACAGTTGGTGATCCAGGGACCCCTGGCAACGGGGGCGTTTACCTTCTACTACTTACGGGGACCCCCTCCCCTCCTTCTGGACCCAAAACCAACGCCCATGGGGAGGGGCAGTGTTTTCCAGTAGGGCATACATCACCGCGGCCCGCACTCGTACCGGGTGTGGCCCCAATACGGCGGGGGATGTGTAGCCACAAAGACCCATTTTGTTGTCACTCGTGGTGAATGGGAATCACCCCCCCCCCTGTGTGGCACTTTGTCCTTTGTTGGTTTCCTTCCGGGGCCCTGGACAGCCACCCGTTCTTCCCTCCGCAGAGTGGCGGCCGTGAGGCTGGTGCGGGTGGCTTCATTCGTGTGTACGTGGGGCCCGGTACTTGGTTTGCTGCGGCTGTGGCTGGTGCTGCGGGAGTCGTCCTGCATTGTTGTCCTTGCGGGGCCCTGGTAAGTCAGCGATTTTTCCCCACATGAAGTGTGCCGGGGGCATCGTTGCGTGCTGGGCCATGGGGCTGGTGCGTTTTGTGTCGTTTGCGTGTGAGTGGGGCCCAATAGTTGGTCTGCTGGGGCCGTGGCAGGCCTTTGCTTAGTAAGGGCAGGGGCTGGGCTGGGCTGGGTGACCCCCTGCCCTGGTGAGGGGATCTTAGTAGGATCCAGCCCCACATGCCAGTCAGCTCAGTAGGAAGCAGCCCTGTCCTATGGGCAATTGAGTAGGACCCAGCGCCATCCACAAGGCTCCTCACTAGGAACCCGCCCTGACCTCCCCCCCCCCCAACTAAGCAAAGGCCTGGGCCGCGGCTGGCGCTGTGGGGGTCTTTTCAGTGTAAGTGGGGCCCAGACACCGGGTCCCCTGGTCTCGCGCTGTGAGTCACCCCTTCGCTGTGGAGTTCGCCACTCCGCCGCTGGTCCTCCACCTTCCAACCCTGCGCGCCGTCCACTTCCTCCAAGCGGTGCATTTGGTTTGGTTTGCTGCCGCTTGTCCCTGTGGTTGCCGTGGGTGTCGCACGCACAATTGTGGACGCAGGCATCGCGTGCGCGTTTGGGAACGCAGCTGTCACATGCACAGTTGCTGGGTCAACGGGTGTCGTGCCGCTCTGCCGCACACACCCGTCATCCCTCCTGGTCGTGCCTGTGTTCCTCTCCGTCACCTGGGGATCCACCGCATGGGCCCAGGGGTGGGCCCAGGGGTGGGTCCCCTGGGGCCCGGTCCCATGCGTGACCAACGCCCCGGCGGTAAACGGGCGCCGGGGTTGGCTTCCTGGGGGTCGAACCCCCCCCTTTGCACATGCACTGCTGGTGCCCACCGCTTTCCCACAACATGGGCCCAGGAGCCGGCTCCCCTGGTGCCGCGCCCCATGCGCTCCATGCGTGCCGGAGGGCCGGGCGCTGAGGCGCTGAAGGGGCCCCAGGGGGGGCTCCCTGGGTAGCGGACCCCCTTCGCGCATCCGTATGAACCCTGTCACAGTGCCCTCCCCCCCCCTCTCCCACTTGTGATTCAACCGGGAATGCAAATATGCCCAGAAAAGGCCGGATTTTTGCCCCAAACCCTCCCACCCACACCCCCACCCCCACCCTTTGGACCCCCATCCCCACCCCATCCTTTGGAGCCCCCTCCCCTGAACCACATCTAAAAATGGGTGTAATATCTGCGTGAGGAATTTTCGGTCGGAATTCGTACAACACGAGTTGTAGCGTACACACAATTTGCGATGCACAGCACAAAGCATTGTTGGCTGAGTGAAAAATCCCCGTCAGTTGGTCATCAGACAAGACAGAATAGAACAGAGACAGAACAGAGAATACCTGACGCCAATAGGCGCCTATCTGCAGTACAGGGAGCGGAGACGAGGATGCCCAGACCCCAGGTGATGGTCAGCAAACCGACATAGCCCCTGGTGTTATGGACGCAGCCAGAGCTGTAGCATACACACACACACACACACACACCGGCTGTGGTGTGGCGTACAAAGGTCGTTGCGTCAGACATCCGATCTTGGAAAGGCTGAAATGCAACCACAAAATACCCATAACGGATCATGCACGGCACCGCCATGGGCGCCTTTCACCGTGATAGGCAACATGTCCCTGCAATTCTGAAGCCCTCCCTCAATGGCACAACGCCAATCCCCCCTCGGCCCCCCTCAGAAAAGCCAGGTCACACAGAGGCACAAGGCAGACCCGCGGTATCGGCATCCCCTCCCCTAGCCTTCATGGAGGCCGTCAACTGCTGCATGCTCTGCATCATGTCCGCCAGCGACCCGGTGTTCAACTCTGGTTTCTTTGCAGTTCTCAGCATGTCCGGTGTCACTGCATGGACACAAGGAAATCAGATGCCATCTTCCACTCGGCGTGTGGACCAGTAGGGATGCATTGGAAGGGAAGGGACCTCAGCGGCGGCCTCAGAGGCGGTTAGACAGGCGGTTGGAGGGGGTTGCCAAAGCAGTTGGGGGCGGTTACTGTCGGTTACAAATGCCATTGAAGCCGGCACTTGCCGCCACGGGCAGTGGCTGGGCATAGGCTGAGCGCCCTGGAGGGGGGGGAAAGGAGGAGGAGGAGGAGCTGCCGGTGATCGGCGCAGGCCGTGTGCCAGCAGACAGCTAGGAAAGGGTGCCCACTCCCCGTGTCTCCACCACACGGATAAAGATGCAAGATCACAGACTAGACTAGCCACATTCATCCCAGACGTAGGATGAATGGGGCTTGGCCTAGTCTCCAAGCCAACACCCCTGCTGAACCGGAGATACCTCGGCGACAAACCCAACCTGGGGCTAGGAACCCATGTCAAGCGGACACATAGAGGCCCCCGCCCACCAAGGCGTCTACTAGGCGACATGTCTTATCGTCGGACGCCGACAGTAGGTATCCCATGACCTTGGGGACAACAAGGAGCGTGCAAAACAAAGGCACGGTGCGAGCAAAACTTGCTAGGCACAGGTGGTGTACCAAAGCGGCTCCCCACCGGATAGGTGTTGATAGGAGGACGCCCCACCAACCGCTGCAGATAGATCAAGGAGAAGCAGACCAGGTAGGGCAGATGGCAAGGTAACAGAGCACATATGAGGAAAAAAGAAGGAGGCGGAGACTAAGCGTGCAAAGCGCAGATGGTGTGCCAAAGCGGGTTCCCACCGGATAGGTGTCCACGGGATGCCCACCCCACCATCCGCTTGTAGATAGACGAGATCAAAGTGTGCAAAGCGCAAATGATTGGGAGTGGCAACAGCGTTCCCGCTTGCTGAGCAGAGGTGGACACGGGTTATCCACCGCCAAATCCAAAGCCCCCGCACCCGCGACCCGATCGCTCTAGCGCCTAGCATCACGGTGTGGCGGGTGGCCTACCGGGAATTGGCAAAAGATCTTCATGGCACTATTGAGCCGCGGTAGCGAGGCTGCCCCCCTATCCCGGTCCGCACGGGGGGGGGGGGGGGGTCCCAATGCATCCTGCGGACCAGGCCACGGCCCACCGTTACTGGGGGGTTTGGCAGGTTGCCGTGGTGTATTGTTCCCGTCAGCAGCCGGCGGATGCTATTGGCCTATCGCCATTTGCCGCCCTTCCCTTGGACCCTTTCCCTCCATCGGTGGTGGTGCCCATTGGCACCCATCGACCCATCATTACAGGGGGGGGGGGGATGGAAGCCTGAGCTCCTCCTCCTGACCCAGCCCCCCACCCACATCAGAAAACTCAAGGGAAAAAAATGAAATTTGTCGAAGCGGCCCGATATTGGAGGTCGATTCCAAAACAAACACTTTTTTTTCGCCTCTGACCCATGCACCCCCCCTCTCCCAGTGTAGGTCACGGTCGCTATGGCCCTGGTGCAGATGCCATGCTTGAGAGACCAACGCTAAAAGCACCAAAATGGACGGGAATAACACCCCCCGTTGCTCTGACAAGGGCATTGTCCACGCACACTGGACGGGGCCGGGGGGGGAGGGGGGCGGAGGTGGTGACCGGAGACCAATCCGAATGCGCTCCTGCTCAGTGCACTGCCACGCCGCACAGTCGTGGCATCCCCAAACGGCCGTGCCCCGGCCCCAAACGCACGGAAAAGACTTGATCTTCGCAGATCTCCGCGGTTCCAAATGTTGCGGAAACAGCACCTCGCGTTGCTCTGCACTCCAATACTTCCCTCGCGGGGGATGTATGTACCCCCCCCCCCCCCCCCCTTGCGCAAACACGGGCCAGGTTCTGGTTCCAGGATCAAAAGTGCGGAAACACGGGGTCCCCGTGTTTGGACAAGCCCGTGTTAGCGCGCGGCACGTACTGCGGAACCCAAGTTGCAGGCATAGCCCAACCTTAACCCTCCCAACATGATACCACAAGTCATTTTTCTTTAGCCACACAACTCAGGTGTCACTCAGTCCTCCAATTGGGACAACTTCAGTCCCTTTGGGAAAACAGCTTTTTGCATGGCTGATCGCAATTGCACAAAGCTATAAACCACGTTCTCTATTGGATCAGAACCGCAAAAACGACGGTTCAAAAAAAGGACCAAAAGTGCGGAAACACGGGGTCTCCGTGTTTGGACAAGCCCGTGTTAGCGCAAGGGGGGGGGGGGGTACTGTGGGGATGTGGGACCCGGTCGCATCGTGGACCGGGGGGATGGGGCAGATACCCTCCTCATCGGAGCAACAGGGGCCGGGGCGGCCACTACCGCGCCCCATCACCGAAGCCCAGGACCGCACAAAGGCCAGCGGCCCCGCGGGGTGCACTGCAGCGGCATCACGAACTCCGCAGCACACGCTCGGCAGCCCTCCTCAAAACCCGGACCGCCCCCCCTTGAAGCCCATTTCACTGGGGCACCAGCGCGGCTGTTGACTCGCGCAGACGTCGATGGGGGGAGGACGCGCAGCCCAGTCACAGCAGAGCCAAGGCACCGAAAATGCACACACACCGAGCGTCGTGGCCCATGTCTACAAACCGAGACCCTAAGTAAAGTGGGTCCCACACTGATACGGTGCACACGCCCTCCGTATTGTGGGCAAGCCGTGTCTGGGGGGGGGGGGGGGGACTGTACCACGGCCCAGACCACCCACACCCTCCGTACGCAATCCACACGTTTGCCGGACTCCGCATCGGCCAATATGGAGTCCAAATCAATGCCCTCCAGGGCCTTTTCCAGGTCAAACAGTTTCGTCGCGGGGACCGCGGGCTCGCGCTTCTGATTGCTCTGCAGATTCGCGAAGAAACCGTCCGTCACCTTCTTCAACTCCTGCTGCAGGTGGTCGTCGGTCTCCGGGGCGTTGGCCAGGTATTCTGGAAGAGGGGGGGGGGGCGTAGTGGCCGGACCTGGGGACGATGTGGTCCCGCGTGGCGCAGCAGGGGCCACAAGGCGTCTGTGTGGGGCAGCCGGGCACTTCAGGGAACTGAAGCATATGACGCATCGCCGGCGCCGCCCTCCCTCCTGCGGCCGGCGCCGGCGTGGGAGTGGCGCCAAGGGGCAGAGGGACAGCGGTCCCACTCTCACCCACTGACAATACGCCCCCCCAGTGGCTGGGACAAGCAACGTAAACGTTTTATTTCTGACGCCTGGACGCTGCCGCAGGGGCGGCCACTGGGCGCTGGAGGCTGAGTAAGCGTGCGGGTGGCAGGGCGGTGGAGGGGGTGCCGTAGGGGCTGAGTACGTGTGCCAGTGGCGGGGGGCTGGGGTATGGGGGGCTGGAACCATGAAAGTGGAGTAGGTTCGTGTGTGTGTGGGGGGGGGGGGGGGGGATGTGCATTGGGCCAACGCCCTCCACAAAATGCAGGGCAAACCCCTATGCCAGGGGCACACGTACATTTGCATCGCCCGTGCCAAAGCCCCATCGATGATTTGGAGCGCAGAATTGCGAAGGAGGACCCCCCCCATGTGATATTCCGTCTGGTTTGCAGTTTCTTTACGGGGCCCTCGACAGTCACCCGTTCTTCCCTTCGCATGTTGCGTCGGGTCGCTGTGTTCTGTCCCCCCCCCCCCCCCCCTGCCCGGGAGCTCGCCTTCATTAGGTCTCACCCCCCGCCCACAAGTGTGTTACATTCCGCACGTCAGATGTGGTGGTGAGCTGCCTCCGAACTCCACTGTACTGGGGAAGGGCTTCCTGTGAAGCATTGCCAGCGCCGGCGTGGGAGGGACGCCACAGGGGGCAGAAGCAGCACTCGTGGGCAGAGGGACAGCGGTCCCACTCTCACCTACAGACAATCCTTAACCCCCAGTGGCTGGGGACAGGCAATGCAGACAGTTTCCTCCTGATAACCAGTCACCAGTGCGTACACCTGGAAGTACCCACCGGCACACCTACGGAGCCTTTAGGGCAGCCCCCCAGTGGATGCATTAGAAGGGAAGGCACCCCAGAGGCGGCCCCAGAAGCAGTAAGACAGGCGGTTGGAGGAGGTCGCCAAAGCGGTTGGGGGCGGTTACTGTCGGTCACAAATTGAAGCCGGCACTTGGCGTAAGGGGGACAGTGGCTGGGCACAGGCTGGGCGCCCATGAAGGGGGGGGGGACCCCCCCCTTCCAATGCATCCTTGCCCCTCACCCCCCACAATACAACCCACAAACCGTGCAACATCCACAACACACAGGCGAGTGCCCCACACAGGCTCGAACAGGGCCAGGCCGAGGGCGTTGGGACGGAAAGCCAAGCTTGATCGTCACCACGGTGCCCCCGGGCCGGCCCTTCACGGACGGCTTCACAAGCGACTTTGCGAAGGTCAGCGGGGGGTACAGCACCTCAGCCTCCCCGGGGAACATCGAGAGCCACAGGCTGGGGACAGACCACGTGGACAAATTCATTTCGGAACACCCAAACGTCCCTGTTTCAGTGGTCCACGCGGAGGAGGGCAGCGGCCCTCGCCATCGGCCGGGTGCATCCAGGCGGACACCCCCTGTACCGGCGGTGGGGGACCCCGCTCCAGCGGCGGCTGTTGGGGCCTGGGCTGGTGGGTGGGTGGGGGGGGGGGGGTGCCAGAAAGGCTGCGTACGTGGTGGTGTAATAAGATGGTGTAATAAGATGGTGTAATAAGATGGTGTAATAAGATGGTGTAATAGGGTGGTGTAATATGGTGGTGTAATAGGGTGGTGTAATAGGAGTCCGAGGGCTCCCAGCATGTCCAGGCGTTTTGTTTCTTTTTTGTTGTTGTCCGGTGGTGCGGTGTGCCAACGGCAACGGCAGTTACACAGGTCACGGGGGGGGGGGGGGATCAGGATCTTTGGGATGCGTCGTAGTCCTGCTGGCATGGAGAAGGGGGGGGGTGCGTCGAGGGGGCAGGGGGGGCGGGGCTTCAGAGCAGAACAAAAAAAGAGGACCCTAAGTGCCTAGTAGGACTAGTGGTCTTAGGACATTTTGTAATTGAAAAAAAATTCGGGCCGTCCAGTAGCCGGCCCATCAATCAGGCGCAAAATTAGTGGTTGGAGGGAAACGGATGGCGGTTGGAGGGTAACCGACGGCAGTTGAAGGGTATCAGATGGCGGTCGGACGGAAAGAGACCCCAACTTTTTCAACAATGAACAATCCCATCCACGAAAAAGTGTCTTGAGTGGTCTCAGGTGTCAGTGGTCCTAAAGTCTGGCTGCCAATCGACGGCCGTCAGCGCCCATGCACCGACCCTTCCCCCCGGTGAGGGATAACCCTGGGGATACACAAGGTGCGCGGGAGGGGGGGGGGGGGGGCGAGGAGGAGGGGGATTTGCATGACGGCTGCGTGGATTGCTCTCTGAAGCCTGCAGCGCCTGCTGGCCTCTCGCCACTGACCCTTGTCCTTGCCTTCGAACCCTCTCCCTCCGTAGGCGGCGGTGCCCTCTCTCCCCCGCGTGCCCTTGATCTACCCGGTCTTGCCTGTCCTAACACCCCTACGCCCCCTTCCTTTCCCTCGGGAGGTTGTGCCATGGGTAGCGCCTGGTGACCCAGACCCCCCCGGCCCTGTGTTCCACTTCCCGCCTCAGAACCGCATGGGGCCCCACTGGGGGCCCCGCTCGCACGCGCTGCGCACGCCTCCATGTCCGCGAGTCGAGCACCGCAGTACCTTCTTCGGCGTCCCGTTCACTCGGGCGGAAGAACTTGCGCTCTCCCAAACCGGACGCCACTTCGTCAATTCCCAGCAAATTCGGCATCAGCCTCTGGATACGCGCGGGCGGATATGCGCGTGTGCATGACTACCGCCGAGGGAGACCAGTGCGCGGCACAGAGGGGGCTGGGGCCCTGGGGCTGAGCACTGCAAATGGGGCCGGGGCTTTGCCTGAGGCTGCCATCAGGTCAGGGCACACCAGCCACGCCTGCCACACCAGAGCCTTCGTTGCCCACTGTCCAAGCGCCAAACATTCATTGTTGGTCAGGGGGGCGTTTTCGCACAGCGCGCGCACAGCGCCAATTATTACGGTGGTTATCCAGGTAACAACCCTGAAAACCACCCCCCCTGCGGAATCATGCACAATCAATTCAAAACTCAAAAATTCAAACATCTGATACTTGCCATGGGTCCCAGGGACCTAAATTCTGCCCCCTATAGCCCCGTCCACTGCAGCAGCCATTTTATGACGTCCTTTCAATCTTCTGAACTTACCGAACTCCCGGTGGTGGAGAACAGCCAACTTTTCGCACAGCGCGCGCGCAGCGCGTGCACAGCGCACGGTACGCCCCCCAGGGCCATGCCCTGGGGGGCTGGGGGGGGGAGATACCGTGAAGGCGGCGTAAGTGCGCTGGTTGGTGCTTCCGGGGGTGCGCGGTGGCGTGAGTTGTAGGCACTAAGTTGTTGAACTTGCTTGTTCTAGGCCGCGGTGGGAAAAGCACGTTTGGCACGTGAGAGCGGGACAGTG
Organism: Eutreptiella sp. 'Long Island Sound 2002'; assembly: GCA_964036045.1. NCBI lineage: Eukaryota > Euglenozoa > Euglenophyceae > Eutreptiales > Eutreptiaceae > Eutreptiella > Eutreptiella sp. 'Long Island Sound 2002'. The sequence goes on from OZ038379.1 coordinate 177,483,492, forward strand.
GTCCCTCCGTTCACATGTGCTGCTGCTGCCCCTCTGAGGGTGTGGTCCATAAGGTCCATAGAGCCAGAGCCCCAACAGCGGTTGACAGGTGGTTGACGGTGGAGGACGCCCCCCCCCCCCCCCCCCCGTGCGACATTCCGTCTGGTTGTTGTTTCTCCCCCCCCCAAAATGACGATCACCATCACTTGTCCGCCGCAACACTAGTCGCCGCTAGCAACCCCCATACAATCACCCAATGGCAAAGGCGAGGAAAAACTTCATCTGCAGGGGGGGGGGGGAAGCCCCCCGCCTTTTAATGAGAGGAGCAGGGCACGGGGGGGGGGACTAAATCAAAGCGCAGTGGCGAGGGCTTCTTCGAGCGTCAACACGGGCCCACGAAGCGGCGACAATGAAATTCTCGGAAACATACATCTCCCCCCCTGCGATAGGCACTTCATCAGACTGGCCACTTGCATCCGCCAGGTCACGCGCGATCACAAGGGGCTGGGGCCCTACGGAGTCGGACACAGGACGCAGCTCGTTCCTGCTGAGCGCCGGGTGCAACGGCGCGGACGTTGCTGAGTCGCACACAGGCTTGCCACTAGCGTCTGCCAACTCAGACATGATCAGATGGAAGAGGCAGCACGTTCCTACTGAGTTCTGGCAGCGCAGGGGGCGGGTATTACTGAGTGGCGTTTGGTACGGGGCCGGTTCTTCCTGAGCACTAGTGTCCCTGCCGGACGCTAGTGGCACGTCTGGTCGCACATGGTACAGACATCGGAGTCCCAACCAAACTCGGTGGCCCGGGCGGGCGGAGGTGGCATGTCTGATCACAGTGATCAGCGCATCGTCGGGATCATTGTGGGGGGGTGTATCTGCTGCGGTTAACGTGACCCCCTCCCCTGACGCCCTCCCCCGGGCTGTGTCGGGCCGGGGTCACGGGCCTTGTCGGAGGGCAATGGCTTCACCCACACGTTCTTCTCGACCTGCGAGGCCCATACCTCATCGCAGCAAACCGATGGCCCGATCCGCCTGCCCAGCGGCTGAGCAAATAACCGCAAATAACCGCAAATAACCGAGCCTGGCCCGCTCCAGCGGCTCTCTAGACCAGCCCCTACACTTGTTTGCGTTATGACGAGAGGCACGCCCCAAACAACGGGCGGCCAGAGAAGTAGCCAGAGGAGAGAGCGATGTGGGCCATTTGGGATGCCTCGAACTCAACCCGGGGTCGGTCAGTGCGGGAGAAAAGAGATGTATGCCCTTGTGGCGGCGCTCCACAAGTTTCGAAGCTGGATTCAGTCGTTGGTGACTGTCCGAGCAAGCACTGACCACCGCGCCCTAGTGCACTGGTTCCGCAAGGATCTGGGGACCATCAGCGGACCAGTGGGGCGCAGGGGGCGGTGGCATGAATTCCTCTCCCAGTTTCAGCTGGAGGTGGAATATAAGAAGGGGGTGCCTAAACAATGCCTGAACCCCCCCCCCCACTCTCACCACCGCCTTGGCACACCCTCAGGCCCCTGGGCTTTGGCTTCGGGGACGGCGGATCTTCCGATGGCTCCGCTGGCGCTTCCGCCGGCGCGGCTTCGGCCGCCGCGGGGCTCGGCGCCGGCTCGTCTGCGGCCTCTTTGGCCCGGCCGAATTCCCCTTTGCGCATGGCCGCCTGGAGGGCAGCGTCCGTCATGTCAGGGACGTCCCCTTGGGTCAGTTTGTCCAGGACGTTGCCCTCCTCGTCCCAGTTGCGGCCGCTGAAGAAGATCGGTGGGGGGCTCTCATCGTCGCTGTCTGCAGATCGAGGACGCGGTGTTCAGAGCTCCACGTGACGAGGCGGGGGACGGGGGCGGTCCTGGTCCAGCCGCCCCCTCCCCCTTGAGCGTCCTGTGTACCCGTGCAGTCCCCATGCACCAACGCACCCTCATCAGCCCCTTCTGGCATGCGGCACCCACGAGACACCCGAACAGCCCAGACGGCTGAGCGTCATTACTTGTGCCGGATGTGGGGTTTGAACTCAGCACCTCCGGGTCATGCGTCCTGTGCCGTGACCACTGACCCACGTGACCTCGGTCTGGGTGCAGGTTGGAGCCAAAAGATGCAGAAGAACACCCCCCCCCCCCCCCCGAGACCACAGCGGGGCCGGTGGACATCCACAGACACGCTGGTGCACTCTGCTGTCGTCTACAGTCCAGTCTGAATGGCCGAGCACGTGGGCGGTTGTCCCAAATCCTCACAGCTTGGCCGCCCTGAGCGCAGTGCACCCCTCGCCCATGATGCCAAACCTATTTTTTCCCCCATTTCTAAGCAACCCGGATCCACCAAAATTCGCTCCTGGCGAAAATGGAAACATTTTTGCGCGTCGGGCCGGGTGCATGTTGCCAAAATCAGTTCCCACCAGTTGGCCACCCTTGGGCCATTTTGGCACCATCTGGGTATATCAGGTATATGACACCCCTTCCCCCCCCCCAGGCGCAGCACCCCATGTGGGGCTGAAGGCCCCCAATATGCAAGAATATGCACATTTTACACCAAATGCCACTCCGTTTACCTGTACACCTCTCCCATTTCCCCATCGACCATAGGAATTGCGGTCTGTAGTCTGTGGACTCTGTCTGCCCCAAGTAGACGCGGTCTGCCAAATGTAGACACTGTCGGCGTGTTGTAGCCAATATTTGTGAAGGGGCCGAAGGCCTCCTTCCCCAAAAAAACGAGCCGCCCACGGCGTTTACCCGTGCACATTGGAATGCATTTCAGGAAGCCCGGGCGCGGCACCAAAGTCGCCTCCAAAGCCTTTGGGGGGGGGGGGGGGGGGCTGGCACAAGGCCTTGGTGGTTGGCTGTGGTTAGCCTGTGGCGGCGCCTATTGGCCTCTCGCCCCCCCAATTCGGAGAAGAAATCCCAACAATTCGGCAGGACAATTCGGCGGGCCTATTTTTCGGCGAAATGCTTCCCAGTCACCAGGATTATGGCCCTGGCCCCCCAAACACACTGTCCCTTTGGTTGCTGTGTTGTCAGAGACATGTGGAAACCCTTGTAGGCTGAAAAAATTTTTGCATCGTGCAGGTTGTATAAGACGAAAAATGACATCTGCAGAGCGAAAATGAGTGGTCGACCGGTTACAGTGTTTGGCCGTAGGTCGAAAGTTGGGGTACCTGGGTTCAAACCCAGACGAGGGTAATTTTGTGACCTGGACCCAGAGTCAAAGACAGGTTTTTTAAAAGTGTCCGGGGGGTAACTTGGGGTAACTTGGTCCCACCGTTTCAGTTTGTGGCGCTTTTTTTTTCATGTGCACGGGAAGACTGTGCACTTTCTGAATATCCAAAAAGCGCCGATTGCTTCAACGACATTTTGGAAAAACGTCACCTTTTTTTGGGCGGGGTCACCCAGAAAAATGGCAAAACCTGCCCACAGTCAAATAGGGGGTTTTGGAGGTGTCGGGGGGGGAACTTGGTCCCACCGTTTCAGTTTGTGGCGCTTTTTTTTTCATGTGCACAGGAAGACTGTGCACTTTCTGAATATCCAAAAAGCGCCGATTGCTTCAACGACATTTTGGAAAAACGGCACCGTTTTTGGGCGGGGTTGATCAGCGGAGGACAACGAATCCCAGGGGACCAAAGACACGTCCTTTTGTGGACAGAAAAAACACTGCATGGTGCCAATCTGAACAACCAATGTACAAAGAAAAGGTATTATGCAGTGTCCCAAAGTAAGGGATGCCTCCAACTCAGGTGACCCAGTGACCCAGAACCCATAAACCCCAACAGGTCGGCAAAACGAGGCGGCAAAGTCCCAGAAACCTAGTGATTCGGCAAAACAAATCGGCGAAATTCAGAAACCGAACAATTCGGCAGACCAATTCGGCAAATTCGGCCAAATTCGGCCGCCTAATTGGGGGGGGGGGGGGGGTTGGCCCTTGAACCTTCTGCTATGACAAGCAGGCATCCGCACTGCCGCGGGCATCCACCCGCCTGGGGGAGAATCCAGGATGCAACTTCTGCCCATGGCGTCCTCCCCTGACTGCCTGATCAGTGCCCGGTATGCGGTCATCACGGGGGGGGGGGGGTCCTGATGGGGTGGGGGTGGGGGCGGGCAGAGTTGTCATAAGCCGTATGTCATGGGGAACGACTGCACCAAAGCCCGTCTGACGTCGGACTGAGCGGACAAAGAACTCCGCCAGGTGACATCCATAAGGTCCGCAAGGGACTGGGCATCAGGCACTCGCAGTGCAGCCAATCGGACCCGCAGGAAGCGCTGCACACGGCACTGCGTCGGGCAGCAGACACACCCTCTTCGTCTTCATTGTTGACGGTCGTGGGCAGCGTAGACCGCACTTGATCGTGGATGGCCTCGACCTCATCCTTCAGGCTGCGCTCCAAAATATTGAACCTTTGGGCCAAACGATGTGGATGAAGCCCTTGACACTGCATGGCAACGACCGGTCCTTTCTCGCAGAGGGCGGTCGCCCCCTCAAAGCAGTGGAGAGGCGGTGGCGAGCCGAGTGCCTCAGGCGCCCTTCCAAGTGTACCTGCTCGCGGGCGCTGTGTGTGCGTATACGCCAACACAATCCCTTCCATCCGTCCTACTTCTGCCTTGTAGTCACTTGACGCACACCCAGGCAGCGGGGGGGGGGGGGGGGGATTAACTTCGGGCACGGATTAATTTGCCGGGGAAAATTTCGGAGGGGGGAAATTTCGCCACCCAAATGCAATCCCGAAGCTTACTGCCTCACGCACCCACTGCACTGCCAAAGCCCCCGGATTTCGCCGGGGGGATATTTCGCCACCTTCCTTAAACACGAAACTCTCCCAAAAAAGTATTCCCCCCCTTGTGGTGGTCTACGCCCCTTGGCTCCCTGACGCCCTGCAGTACAGTCCGCATCCTTCTCTGCAACCTTCTCTGCGGACGCGGGGAGGGACATTGTTGATGGCCTCGCGCCGATTGAAAGGGCGAATCTTGGCAAGATTTAATCATTGCGAAACACACACACATACACACACACACACACACACTTCGGCGACAAACAGAGCACAGAGAAGACTGGTCTGGATGTACTAGATCTCGCCAGGTGCAAAGCAGAACAAACACACACAAGCACACACACACACACACACACACACACACACACACACCCAGAGGGCTTCACATCCTCCTCGAAGGCATCATCAGGCAATTTGTCATCACTGACAAACTGCGTAAGGTCGGCCTTCGGCTCAGCTGCAGGCTCTGGTGGGCTTGCCTCGGAGTCCTCTTCCTCAGTGCCATCCTTCTGCTGCTTCTTCATTTCCTGCGTCTCTTCCTGCACGACGCAGTGTGCACAGTGTGACTGACACGCCCGTGAAACCACCGTCACAATGACATGCCACAAAGTGGGCGGTCACGCATCCGGCCTCGGTGTCTGTGTCGCATCAATTGAGGGGGGGGGGGGGGGAGCCAAGCCGCCGCAACACACGACGCAGGGGACCGAGACTCCTTTCCTCAAGAAGTGGTGGAAATCACACCACTGAGCGGTAGGGAAGGGGGAAATGGGGACGAGGAGGGGGAACGGGGACCTACGGGGCCCAGGGACGAGAGGGAAGGGGGGCAGGACCGCCAGGTCCACAGGGGCCCTGTGCAGCCAGCCCCGGGGGGGGGGGGTCCTTGTTGCACAGAGACAGTGATGAGGCTTCCGAGGGGGGGGACGGGGGGGGGGGGCATAGAGTCTGGAGGGGGGAGGGTACCTGCACTGCGTCCGCATTCTAAACCCTTTCTTTCACCAGGAAACAGCGTTGGGGGGGGGGGGGGGCATGCAGGGGAGGACGTCCTTGCTCCAAGATCTGTAATGCTTGCATTGCACAAGCAGTGGGTATTGCGGGGAGAGCATCACAAACCCAGTGCCATGTCCAGTTATTGGCTTATCACACAAATTCAGTCCATGCAGCTTGCAGAGGTGGGGATTCCGGGGCGGCTCTGGCAGGACTAGGCCTGATACATACCAGCGTTGATGGCCCCACCCACTCCCTACCTGTCAGGCTCACCACTGGGGCGCCCATGGCTGGGTGAGTGGGGGATGCTCCTTTGTCTTACGGCCCTAAGACAGCATCTACAACAGACCAGTACCTATGGCTGAGGCGCGGCTAACAGGTTCCAGTCAAGGCTGGCGGTTTTTCCTGCAGCCTAGACTGAGTGGCCAGCTGGGTCACAGGTCCCTCTCCTCCTCCTCCTCCTTCTCCTCCTCTTTCTCCCTGTCTTCCGGCAAACAGGCTCCAAGCCCCACCCCCCCCAAGACAAGCGGAACATGAGACGCAGTGTGCGGATGTGGTGCGGAAAGCTGTCAGTAAGTCAGTCAGTTAGCAGGGGTTTTGGGCAGTGCACCCTATTTCAAGCCTCCTCCAACAGCATTTGAAACTGCCAGAGCGAATGGGGGTACCAACTGTAGTGTTGTATGTTTCTCTTCTATGTGGGTACACTTCATGTAGCCATGTCACTTCTGCCCAATTTGGAGACCCCAACACGGCAGTTCTGTAGCCATGTCACTCCCCTCCGCGCTGGAGACTTTTGTGGGCAGGGCTGTCCTTCAGAGGGGAAAAAAAGACCTTTGTAACGCCAACAGAAACGAACGTTCCCGGGGACACCCTCTGCTTCATGGCCATGGGACCCTCTCTACTTCAAAGGTTGGCGGTTGGTGGTTGGCGGTTGGTGACGGTTGGTGACGGTTGGTGGTTGGCGGCGGTTGGTGGTTGGCAGCGGTTGGTGGTTGGTGGGGGTTGGTGGTTGGTGGTTGGGGTTGGCAGCGGTTGGCCGTTGGCGATTGGTGGCAGTTGGCGGATGGCAATTGGTGGTCCCTGGTGGCTGTCCTGAAGGGCTGTAGTGGGGATCTAGCCACCAGGATCATGGGCTCTGACGTTGTGACTGTTTTTTTGGTTCACTCTCTCGGATCACTCCTACACACTGGACGTCCTCCCCTGAACCACAGCACCCTGGGAGTTCTAAAGGATCTAGTCGTTAGATTCTTCAGCCCTTAATTCGCTCTTTTCCTCCCTTTTTTGGGTCCCCCCTTCCCCTGCATTGTCCCGCTTCTTGGTGGGTTTCGTTTGTTTGCTCTGTGTTCGCTGGCATTCGGCCTATTGCTGTGGCGGGGTTGGGTTGGGTTGGGCTGGCGGCCTCATGCAGGAGCAGGCCCTCAAGTGTGGGCTTCATGCCGCGCCTGGCCCACATGCCCACGCATCACGGTGCACTTAGTACAACACTCGTGGCTGGCGGGCAGGCGACTACCCCTAGGTGCGCGCGTGTGCGTGTGGGCGCGCGTGCGCGCCGGCGTTCGTGGGCTGGGCGGAGGGGCTGGGCCTTGCGCGTGGGGGGCAAGTGTGGCTTGGTGCTCCAGGCCCGGTGGGGAGGCCATGGGAGCCTGACGCTGAGCCCACCGGGGAGTAGTGGGCCAGGGCATCGCATCCTCCTGGTCACAGAGACATGCTGCCCGCCCGTCCCACGACTGTGTACGCACGGGGACAGGTGTGCGCCAGGCACGACTGGGGGAGACCCGCGCTCCTTGACTGACTGTAAGCACAGGTGGCGCCGCCGTACTAGCTGGGTCCCACACTCCAACGGCTTGGGGCGCCGGTGGCAAGTGGAGGGGTCCCTGGGCGCGCTGAGCGCTTCCCTGCTCTAGGACCTGCCCGGGAAGGTTCCCGGGTGCGGCGCTGCTGCCCCGTTAGTCCTGGGGGCCCATAGGGTACACCACCTTGCTGTGGGGGGGGGGGGGGGGGACCACACAGGTTACATTCACATGGGAACATAGAGCCGCTCTGATCTTCGTCTCGGGGGGAGCCCTTGCACTGCGCGCACACTGCGCACTACTTTTATGCTAGGTTCCCCCCCAAGAGACCCGAGGCCCACCCCTTCCAATCGCCCCTAAATTGAGGTCACCCGAACTACCGGAGCTGAAGACAAATGCAAGCTACCTTCCCTCCACATAAGACATCATGCAAAATGCGGAAAGCCATGAACAGCGATGGTCGCAACCCCAAATATCCACTCTCAACAACACATGTCCTTCTTTCTGTTGAAATCCACATGTATGCGTGTCAATGCAATCCGTACAATATTGCAACTGACACTCAAAGTATGGGTCTCTAGTACGGCCAAACGCCCAAATAGTTGCACTGTGCGCGCACTGCGCTAAGTGAGCCCCCTCAACCCCTTTTCTGGTTGTGTGCATCGTGGCTGTGTCTGTTTGTGCCCCTTTGCTACCGCTTTGCACAAAGTTGCTCAAGGGCCCAAGGGGTTACTCACCAACCTCATCCGCCTACACAGATGAGGGGGAAGAGCCGGGGTTACTCATCATCAGGCTGTTCTGATAAGGAGGGAGTGGGGTATGCACTGCTGGGAGGTTGTGTGCACCACCCAGGGAAATGGCATGGCCTGGCGGTAAGTCGGCATACAGGACCATCGTGTGGTGTATTGACTATGTTTTCGAGGCCCTCCTCACCCTACACGGTGATTGAATACACCAATGTTCCCTTGCTTGTGCTGCAATCTATTGAGTGTAAAACTGCCAAGACAAAAGTACATGCCTACTTAACCTGTGTGTCTACGTTGTTTGGGAAAATGGGGGGGGGGCAGAAAACTGGGGGGGTATGCATGCGAGACGTGACACGTATGGCCCTATGACAATGCCCCACACTCCGGTATCACAGCCTCTGGGCTTTTTTGTGTGCTGGGCTGTCCTGCAAGATTGCACAGGGTTTGGCTGCTCTGCCCATGCATTCTCCACGCCTTTTTTTTGGTCCCCTAAATGGGGTTGCTTGCCAACGGCCAGCACCCTCGCTTTGTGGTGGCTTAAATTTGGGTTGGCAGGGGGAGAGGGAGGGGGGGGGGGGGGGGGCACTGAGATGGAGTACGTCCGCCGGGTGACACTTCTGGTCTACTTCACTTGGGCATGGTTTCTGGATGGCAGAAGCCTGGAGGTGCAGTCTTTTCTGCTGCTCGCTGTGTGTGTGGGTTTATCCTGGACTCATACTATGAAACATCTCCCCTACTCACAGTATCATTACGATTGTGTCTGTGTGTGTTGGAGGGGGGGGGGGGGGGGGTGAGGGCGGGCACAAAGTCCTGACTTTTGTGCTGCTTTCAGTACTTAAGATTTCCTGCCCTGGCCATTTTTCCCTTGATGCTAAGGAGTGCCCTGAACGAGCACCCAAAACAACCTCTCAACCGCCGTCGGTTACCCTCCAACCGCCATCGGCTACCACCAAATATGACTGAGTGTCTTGTTACTCATTTTCCATCCTGTTTTTTTAATTATGGGGCGCCGTGTCCCGCAGCAGGGTGGGTGGGCCTGCAACTCCGAAATATTGGGGAGGTTTGGAAAAGGGGTCGATGGATTGCCAGTAGGTTTCCCTGGTTTGAGCACCCAGAAACGGGGTTCCTGCATTTTTGCCTGCCGCACCCTCGCTTTGGGTGGGGCCCACAAATAATGGACTATACGAGATGGTGTTGCAGTGACATTGGCACAGCGCGGTCAGTCCAAACAAGAGGCCAGCCTTTCAACACCCGCCCCCGAAGGAATGCTGAGCTATTGCACCTGCACAAGAAGCAGCCGGCACAAAAGCGCAGAAAGAAATTTGGCGAGTCAGTGGCCCAAAAGACCACAGGTACGTTTCTGTCACAAGAATGAGATGCGAAGATGCCAGTGGACAGGCCACCAACACGCAGCGCAGCGATGGATCGCAGGGGAACGTCATGGACCACCACTGGACCTGTTTGTCACCCCCCCCCCACGCCCACGTACCCACACCCACGTACGTACACCCGGAAGTACGAACCCCGGCCTACTCATTCGGCCTTTATGGCACACTCCCCTGCACCAACTCCCTTCCAACGCGGCAGAAGGCTGCGATTCTGCGCAGGGGAATAAACATGCCTCCCTCACCCCCAGCTCACGGAGACGCCAGCGCACAAGTCTCTGGCCAGGCTTTTGGGTAGTGTTCAGGACCTTCGGCTTAACAGCCGGCGCTGGTCGACTACTTGCCCCCCACACTTGACTTGATCTCAGCATCTTGGGTACCGGAGCTGGGCACCAGATCCACTCAATCACGCAGAGTCTCCTGACCAGGGGGGTTACCTTGTAGAGAAAGGGATCCATATACCCTTGCACCGACCCGCAGGACATGTGTGCAAAGCGCCAGACCCCCTCCCTACAGAGATACGCACAGATGCAAACACCTCCCATTTGATCATATCGTACTTCATGCGCAGATTCTCAGCAGTGAAGGCCTCGTTGGGCGTCACCGTCCCAGCCCCATTAAGGCTCGTGAGGAAATCTGTGTACTGCCGGTAGCCCTTCGCGATGCGATCCCAGTCCTCATTGAAGTGCTTTGCTGAGTACAGGGGTGGAAACGGTCAGTCCACACGGCCCTAGGCAAGGCTAGAGGCTGCAAAAAAATGTCCTTTTGTCTCCTAATATGCGTATACTGTCACAACATCCCCTTTTGCACCCCTCAGAGTGGGTACCACGGAGTGTTCTTTGCTGGTCTTTACCTGATAATGGCATGGTACAGTGGATAGGCTTCATGTACCATGTGGCAGAATTGGTTGATCATCGCAACATGAGGTGCTCTGCCTCCTGTGCATCCCATGCCAAGCGGTGGACTGCGCCGGGGGTAGGCCCGGAACAACCACCTGTGCATACCTAGACTTGGCATACCAACCGCCGCTAACATAGGTTTCCCTGCCAAGTGCAGTCAAGTGCGAAGCTGTCTCCTGCCAAACTCCCCAGTGCCAGCCACATAGTGCACACACCCACAGACATGAGGGATCCCCGACTTAGTGCAGTTGGTGCTGGGCATGTCGGGTTTTCACTTCTGGGGGGGGGGGGGGGGGGAATAGAGCCCCCAAAAACCGGGGGGTTCGGGAAAAGGGCTCAATTGACAGGCACCATTAATCAGTCATTCTGAAGTCTGGCGCCAAAGGCGCCGAAAATTTTTTGGAGCATTAAACTTGGTCGATTTTTTTTTCAGCAAATACATGGCAAAATGATGACTTTTCTGAACCCCCTTGACGCGCTGATTCCAAAAATCCCATTTTCTTTTTTTCCTGATTTTTGGGTCTGGGTCACCTCCGAGGCCCGGGGGTCAGTCTCGGTAGGATTTTGGGGGTCCTGTCAATTGAGCCCTTTTGGGGGGGGGGGGGGGTCCGGCCAGAGGGCTCTATCGACACCCCCCCCCGAAACGAAAACCCGGCCTCCCCTGGACTCGTGACCGCAAGTTTGTGGATTCCAATTCCCACCCCCTGACTGGTGGTATTGCATAGTCCGTGGGGCCGCCCACAGCTGGTGTGCTCGCTGCTTCCCGGCAATGGAGCTGCGTGGACTAAGGGTTCACACTGGGGAAGCTCCGGAGTCCAGGCATGGGTGTAAGGAGGGGTGGTGCCCCCACTCCCCCCCCCCGAAATGACGATCAAGAAATCTCGTCTGGTCGGTACAATCCATGGTGACATTAGCAGCACCTCTCGTAGAGACAAAATACTGCACAGGATTTGAGTATGGAGCCCAAAGTGATGGAAAATGACCTCGGTTGCCAATTTTAGCCAGCATTCGACAAATGCCATTGATCTAACAACCTCTCTTCAAGGTGCTTTAGTGCGGCCAGTTGTGGCGCAATCTTCCCCATGTGTTTTAAGAATTGTGGCGCAATTTTTCCATTACAAGGGTGGGGTTTGGCACAAGGCCTCGGTATTAGGTTGTTTGCCTTTGGCGTTGCCTATTGGCCTCTTGCCACTGCTCATTCTGACCCTTTGTGGGCCCGAACGTGTTTTGGTTGTGTCAACGGAGCCCCTGGATGACTTGTCCTGTTTGACTACTCCGGGGGTCAGCTGTCCCGGAGACGGGCTGTTGCCCGTGCCGTTGACCAGGTGCATCCAGATGCACACTCCAGGGGGGGTAGGGGGTTGGCACACTCCAGGGGGGGGGGGGTGTTGCTATGACATAACTTTGTGGGGAAATGCTCGTAGTTTGGGCCACCTCTTGCTCCTTCTGCTCCCTCTCTGGCGGCAGTATGCAAATACTGTTGCGCTGTTGTCAGCAGTCGGTCTGTACGTCACGTCAAGTCTTCTTGCCTGCTTGGGAGTGGGAAGTTGGTCGTCCTCGACAACGTTGGTGAGTTTTGTTCGAGGGAAAACAAAGCCGCTGATTTCGACAGTTTTTTTTCTGTGGAAGCGGCCATGCATGCCTTTGGCTTTGGTGCAGGAGGCTTCCTGGGGACTGGGTTCAACCCCTGGGCACCCTTCGAGGCCACCCTCAGAGCCCAAGCACTGAGCAGTGCGCTAGGGGAAACTATCTGTGGCTCAGGAAACGGGATTCTCATCAAAAATGTTCCTCGGGTTGCACACCTCTCACCAAAAAGAGCCGGCCTTGGGCTTTGCTGTTCACCATGGAAAAGCGTGGCGCAATTTGTCCGGACAAAATTTCTCCGGTACTAACACCCCCCCTCCCCCCCTGTATGGCTTACCAAGGCCCTTCCTAAGAGACTCTGCACCCGTGTCAACCAACTGACACTAGGCGACTGTGGCACACCAGAATGTCTGCCCATAAGCCTGCATCAGAACAGGACCCGAAGCAAAGCAGCACAGCTCAGCGAGCAGCCCACATGCTGGAGCATCCACCACCAACATGTGGTGGCCATGCTGGGGCCCAAGCATTGGAGACATCCTATGCGTCTGTGTGACACATCTGCAGTACCACTCTACAGTGTCTCTTGTTCGATTCGTTTCACTCCTGGACAACTCAAAACTCACACACGACGCCGACACAACGCTTGTACACATTCGGTAGAGCTGTCAAGAAAAGTGGGTTGGCTAACGGGTCCAGTTTACAGGCGTGTCCAATTGTTGTGGAAGTAGTCCTCACAGCCGTTGCCATTGGGCCCTCCATACTCTGCAGGTCCGCTGCATCATTCTGCATGGGCCCCTTCGTTGCCCCATACCCTTGTCAATTAGGACTCCTTCAGCACAGACCTGACCACAGTACAGGCACGTGCACATGCACAGCACACGCACAGCCCTGCACAGGCACAGCACGCGCAGCACTGAAAGATACCAAGAAATTTCAGGCACTCCGTTTCGTTGGCAAAGCTGGGAGGCGCTGAGTCCGCCATGAAGGGGAACGCTGTGACAGTGAGAGAGGCCCATGAGATGTCACAGCACAGCAGTGGCAGGCACAATATGGGCACAAGCCCTCATACTCCCTCGGCACACCCCTTTGTGGTGCTGTCCAGCAACGGCAAAATGCTGGGCTGAACCCTACACTCCCTCCCCCCCTCGCGGCATAAGTATCCGGAAAGGCCCTGGAAGGGGGCGGGTTGGCATGAAGGCTCACTAGGGGGGGGGGGGGGGGTTGGACGCAGTTTTCTCTCCACCATGCTTCGTGTTTTGACGCCGAAGCTCCAAAAAGATGAACCCCAGGAGACTATTTCTGCGATGCTTCAGCACTTCACAACACACACTTCACAACACACCACCAGCAGTCAATAACAACCCTCTAGGAAGCAACAGCAACCACCAGGAAGTAACGGCAACCAATAGCAGATAGCATTCAGGAGACAACAACATTTCTAGCATAATGCCCATAAAAAAAAAAGCTGCAACAAGCCAAGCAGCACTTTACTATTTCAAGTCTAGCCTTTCCAAAAGCAGGCCCACAGCATGTGGGTGCGAAACTTCCCACAGCAAATTCGGGACTGCATGCAGATAAACCTGCTTCGAAATTTCCTCATACAAAAAAGTCCCGGTGTATGCAGAAAGTGGACAAATGTGAAACAACAGGATAAATCACTGGCGAGAGTCTTCGTACCCACAGAATTTGACTGTACCCTGTCTACAAACGTTGAGAGTGCAAAGGCAACTGTACGACAAGCAATTGTGCTAAATTTCGACGTGAGTTTATTTTGCGCAGCAGCCTGAAAATTGCGTGGGAAATTTCGCACGAATTCGAAACGTGAAATATCCCACAGCGAAAAATTCTCATTGCGAAATCCCCCTTTCCCCTGTAAGGGGGAGTGTTTGCCTGGCGCGCGCCTGGCGCATGCCCCGCGCGCTACCTTTGTATTAAGTATCCTATCTCTAGCCACAAGTTTTTATGCCCACCTTGGGAAGTCCCCCAAGTAGACCGCACTAGACCGCAAACCTTCCCTGCAATGCACCTTGCATAAGCCGAAATATGAGAATTCAACAACACAAAATGTCACTCCCACCACTTCCAAGGACCAACCTTGCCATCGTCATAAACTGGGTGCAAAGGATGGGCCAAATTCTTAGACACAGCGAGAAGGTACTCCAAATTGTTTGGTGAGGTGGGGGCAAAAACAGGCACGGGTGGGGATTGGTAAAAAAAAGATGCCCGGCACGCTAACACTCCCCCGAAGTGTGCCAGGTGGTACTTCCAGCTACTGAAGAAATTCATTTTGGGCAGGTCTGGGCCGCTGAAGAAACTCATTTGGGGCGGGTCCGGGCGGCTATAAATATGTGCTGCATATTTGGGGTTGCAAAGCTCAAAGAGCCCAAACCACTCCAATAGAACTGATGGGCACAGAATCCATAAAATGTGTCATAAAGGAAGGAAAGTAGGGACAAGGTTTACATAACCCCTGGCATATTGGGGTCTCCAGAGCAGGGAGGGCTGAAATGGCTGCATGACCCCTGTCATACCAGGTTCCCAGTGCACAGAATCTAGGATAGCACCTCGAAGAGCGCCAGCCAGGGGTGTCGGTTCAAAAGTTTGTGTGGTACATGCCCAGTGCAGTACCACTCCCCGGAGGCCTGAGTGACTAATCTGGAGGGGGTTGCCAAAAAGGCTGAGTAAGTGTGCCGGTTGGAGGGGGGTTGGGGGGTGAGCCACACAAACGGAGTAGACCTGCCATCTGGGAGTGCATGGGATGTGGCGAAGAGTACGGGTCGCCACGTCCACACACCCTGCCGAGGCATTTAGACAAACCTGCAGTTGAATCTGTCAAGAAACTCGAACAGCCCCTTGCCCAGTCAAAGAACAGCAGACATGTGCGCCATGCTGGAGTCTGCAAACAAAAACAGCACACAGCCATTCAAAACAAATCATCCGTCACATGTCCAGGTGCTATTTGAGAACCCGTGCAGCACCATACATTAGTTCGGGGCAACAGATGCCATTGTGGGATCATAGTACCAAAATCTCCACAGTAAACAACAGCAGAGCTGTTGGTTGCCCACAGCTGCCACTGATGTAAACTTCGGGCGCGAGTTCACCCAACCCCTCTGGGTAGGCTTACAGCAGGTATTTTTGACCTTCAGCATCACTCCCATGCCTGTAGAGTATGTGTGCCCTGCCAAAAGAGACCGGCACCACAACCATCAACAAACCGGAGGCTCTGCAGGACTGTTCTTCCGTGTCCCTAGTGAACACTGACAGTGCCCAGGAACCATTTGCCCTGCTGCCACCTATTGCAGCTATCAGCGCTTGTTCCCTGGGGCCAATACTGGCGCACGGATGTGGCCTGAGAGAATGCTTTCAGTTCCTTTTCAGTTGGCCACAGGTCTGACCTTCCCCGGCAATGGACACTTTGAGACGTGAGAACCCAACCTGCAGGGAACAGCACTTGGAGGCGTTTGCAAACTTGCAGGCACCCCCTTTACCCCCTGAGACACTTTAAATCTATGGTACTAGGACTTGTCCCCGTGGCCATCTCCTCTTGTAGACAAGCAGCTCCATCCGTGGCTGAAGCATTGCAAACGTCGTAAATGGTAAGGGTGTGGAAGGGGTCTCGACAATCCCGACCGAAATCTTCAGTGGCTCGGCAAGGTGGAGGGGGCAAGAGCAGCAGGATGAGGGGGAGAAGGAGATGGGGAAGCAACAGGGTGGGCAGCCAACGGTACCCAGGCACTCGGTGGATTTAACTGACCAAATGTTGGGCACAGAGTCCATGACAAGTGCATTTCATTACACCTTATAAACAGATAAGGCGGGGGGCCCTTGGCATCGTATGTCCTCCCCGTGGAATATGCTGTGTAAAAAGTCTGGTCATCCGCAATACCAAATCCTCCGGGCCGTGGGGTGCTATTCCAGTTGTTGGTACAGGCATCGCCAGGTGCTGGACTCCATGGCATTGGGCTTGTCATTGAGTCAGGGGCACCAGCGCATCGGCACACTACCAGGCCAAACGCGCTCAAGGTGGTCCGCAAAGTGGACCCCATGCCGCCGAGACCTTTGGGCTGATTGGCACCGGCTCCACGTTGGGGGCAAGCATTGTCACCATGCGCCCGCGACACCTTCCATGGGGGCGGTTTCGCACAGCACGGGGACAGCGCGGGTACAGCTCGCGCACAGCGCACACACAGCACCAATAATTACGCTGTTCATCCCGGGAACACCCCTGAAAACCACCCACCTACAGAAGGATGCATGATCAATTCAAAACAGTATGGGGTGCAGAATTCAGGACCCTGGGACCCGTGGCAAGCATCAGACCAAAAACAAAAAATCCCTGGTGTACCAGCAGGGGCTGTAGGGTGCAGAATTCAGCACCCTGGGTTCCGTGGCTACCGGTGGTGGAAAACAGCCGACTTTTCGCACAGCGCGTGCAGCGCACACAGCGCACTGTGTGGGATGCAAAGGCAGGGCTAGCATGCAGGTCCATCATCATCGTTGGCATATGGTATTAGCGCTTGCACAATGTCCTATTCCCATTGCCAATGCAATGGCTGTGTAGCCAACTTCTGAAGCCCCAGCAACGAAAACTCCGGCGCCTTGGACCCATCTCAGTTTCCACTTTTTCTCACCTTCGGCATCTTGTGTTCCTTGTCACTGGCCGCGGACCTCGCCCGGACTGACTATCACTTGGGATAGTTCTTTGCTACCACTGTGGTGACCCCCAGGGGGTCACAAGTGGTGGCTCTCAGGGCTTTCCTCCCCACTGGCTACTTGCCATCACCGGAGGTCTTGGGGACGCACTGAGCACTGGCCTGTCCCTACATACACTCTAGGCCAATTGTGTTGTGGCTACCTCTAGTGGCGACACACTGAGGGTAGACTCTGTGGAACCCGTCCTTTGCGTAGAGCAGGTGGAGGGGGGGGGGGGGATGCTCGGATATTGCGACACATCCCGCCTCGGAAACAGAAGATAGCAAATAACTTTTGCGCCACCATGGCCTGGGGAGGGGGGGGGGGGGGCACTCAGATTGAGGTAGGGGTGAACAATCTGTAACCCATGAGGATATACTGCCTGCTGACTGCCTATGCAGCCCCCCCCCCCCCCCCCCTTCAGCTGGAGCCAATATGTCCCCTTTACATAGCTTTGATTGTCCATGGCACCAGTTGCTGCCACTTCATTCGTTTTTTTTAATGTTAGTGGTGTCTGTGACCATGGACCATGGCACTACGATGTCTGATTTGCAGCCAGAACCTAAACGGGCCCGTCTTGCCTTCCATGGAGACATTGACATGCCCCCTCCATACCTGAACTCTGGAGGCATTGACACATGCCTTCTCTGGCAGTTTGGTAAAAGCAAATAAAAGCAAAATTGCGAACGCATGCCACACTGTTCCGGTTGTCTAACATATTGATGGAACACCTCATCTGCTGTCGACATCCAGTGCACGTGTGGTTGGCATCCCCCATCGACTCCTAGCATCAGCACTTGCCATCCCCCCCCTTGTAATAGCTACGGAAAAGTCCCAAATTAATACCGTCCCTATGCCTACCGCAGCTTAGACAAGGCCGCACTTTGCCCATACCACATACATGGTGAGCTGGTGCGAGAAAGGGGAATACAATGCACAAATATCCCCAAAATTAGAGCTATGTGGGTTCGTGGTTGCGTTTGCGCGTCTCACTGACGTCCATGCTGAGCACGGATGAAGCCAGGGACTCACAAGACGAGCTGTCCGTTTCCCAACTGTCACTAAGCTCTGAACCGACCCCCCCCCTCCCCGTCACTACCCTGTGACCGGCCTGAAGACGACACATCACTGGGCATTTCCTCCAACCCCAACCGCTCCCACATATCCTCCACCCGTGGCCGCTTGGGTATTGTGCTGGTTGAACGGGTGCATCTGCCGTCCCGCTTCCGCGAGGGCATCCGCCTCATGATTGCCATGCACTCCAAGATGTGACGGCACCCAGTGAATTTGTAATTCTGCGCCCGCCCTTTCTCTTTCCCATAAAATCTGTTCCCACAGGTCTCTGTGCCCCACCTCCCCCATTGACGCGTGCCACCCATGTCGCCTCCACTTGGGAGACCATTCCATGATACCCTTGAACACATACTCCGAGTCGATTACCACTACCATACGCTCCCCTGGCTTCCGCTGCAATATGGCATGCAGCACCCCCCTCAGCTCCCCCCTACTGACACTCTGCCGCTCACTCTCTGGAATATGCGCCACGCGGTTGCGCGGCGAGTTGTCTACAAACCATACTCCATAACCCCCCTGCATCCACCCCCTTACTGTCTTTGATGATCCGTCCGTATACACCAATGCCCAGCCGTCCTCTTCCAGGGAACAAAGCCGCTAGACTGTCCTATCTCTGTACTGGCCCCGTTTTGCCTCTTTCAAGGCTGTCTTACCAATCTGCTTAGGGGGTTTGGCATTTGTTGGGACCTTCGGCTGGCACTTAAAAATAGAGGGCATTTGCGGATAGTCAAACCACACATCCAATATGCCCACAAAACGATGCAAGTCCGCCCGTGGCTGTAGCTTGGACAAGGGCGTGGCTAATACAAGGGGGGGGGGGACCCTCAAGCTCCGAGTCAGGTCTGGGGGAATCCTTGCACTGCGCACGCACTGCGTGCTACTTTTGGACTAGGTCCTCCCTAAAAAAAACCCCAAGCACACCCCTTCCAAATGCCTCTAAATTTAGGTCACCCAAACTACCCTAGCTAAAGACAAATGCAAGCTACCTTCCCCTCACATAAGACACATATCCTCTTTTCTGTTCAATTGTCAACTAAGTACAAAATCAGAATGCTCCGGAGTGGCGGCATTTGAAAGCTCACTCACCCTACCAGCTAGTGCCAAAGCCTCGTATGTGTCCACCTCATCCTCAACTGGACCGGTGGCAAAGTGGCTTGCAGGAGGAATCCACGTCAACCTCCGGTTTCCACTTGTGGTACAACCACGCATCCTCGTCAGCAGTGATGCGGCCTCACATAGGGCATTCGCCTGTGGTCGGGCAAAAACTGGGGAGTCCGTCACCCCAACTCAAGGGCCCACACCAAAGTGTGGGAGTCCATGGTGGAGATATGCAAAAAGTGTGAAAAGGGGTGGACATGGGTGAAAGTGGGTGAAAATCCAAAAATGCCATATCCCCCATGTGGAAGAAGCATCAAAACCTATGCTAGGGGCGACAATGATGCCCCTAGCATCACAAAGTATGGGTCTCCAGCATGGCTAGACGCCCAAACAGTTGCACTGCACCCGCACTGCGCTTAAGGCGCCCCCTGGAAGATGGCCAAAGCGCAGCAAACGCCATGGCTTGTCCAGCACCATGTGGACCCCCACCATCCGGAAGGGCCGGCACAGCACAGGCTGTCCACCTCCTGCACTGGGGCTCAAACGCATGGTCAGGGGCTTACCTCACACCACAGTCAACTCCCTGCCCATCCCACCACGGTTTGACAAGTCAGCCCCAGAGGGGGGTCCGCAAAACACATTCAATCATAGATAGGGCTACACGAGGGCAATAGTGTTCTCAAACCATAGATGCTCAGTCCCATGAGAGTCTTTGCTCCCAACTTCCACACAAATATGTACATTTTGAGATCGTCCATCTGTAAAGGGCATTCGGTGTCGACAACTCCAGGGGGGCCGGGGTGCGAGGTGCTTGGGATTGTGTCCCAAGAATGGCCCCAAATGATTTTTTCCCCCCCATAATGCCGATTCCTCCTCTGAGAATTTTCAGGTCACACGTGCGCGAGTGGACAGACAGCGCAACGAGCGGTTGTCTGGGCGGATATGCCTCCTCCGGCTGCAAGATCAACAAAAAATTTGCTCTTTTTGAACGCACACACAGACAGACACACACGTCCGGCACCGCAAAAACAAGAGCGAAAGCACAAGACAAGCGGTTGAAGAAAAGTGCTGAGGAGCTGCAGGGACACACACACAGACACACACACACACCTGCCCAGCCCTTAACACAGTGGAAATACGACTGCAACGAGCGTCACCAATCATCCTGCGCAGCCGGGCTGCCGTTGATGGCGTAACAACAAGAGGACCTGCCGGATACCACCACCCTCCAAACCTCAGGAAAGCACCTGCAAACCAAACCTGCTGGTTTGCAGACATGACATGCAGGTCCCTGCTCCTGCATGTCAGGTTGCTGGTTAGAACCCCGACATTTGGAATAGCTGTTTGCCCGGCCCGAGCATCAAGCCATGGCCTCTGCAACGTCTGGAAGGCCCAAAGGACGTGAGCTCAAACTCGAGGATTGGCACGCGGACTCGCGCGCTGACGTGTCGGCGAGTGCTCCGCATGCACGCCCCAGAATGCCCTGCCGCCGTCCACAGACCAATGACTGCCACCGTCAAATAACCAGCACCTGCGGTTGGGCAGCCGCCTGCTACAGTACCCTGAGTTGCAAACACGCTGTGCTCTCGACAGCACTACCCCCCCCCCCCCCCCTTTGACATCTCCCCTCCTTTGTCGTGACGGTTCTCCCCTCCAGGGGGGAGGGGGGGGGGGGGGGTGCTGCACATGCGGCACACGGAGGAGTGGGCATCATGTGAGTGGACAGCTGAGATTAAGCAGAAACCGGCGATGTGCGACATGACCATGTGGTATCATGCGCCCAACACGGCAGATGCTGGGGGCAGGGGCCGTGCAGTTCCCCCCTCCCCCCCCCCCGCCTTTGAAATCTTCCCCCGGGGGGGGGGGGGGGGGCTCACTGTGACTTTTCTTCTGATAACGGGTGGTTGTGTTGTGCTCTCTTGTTCTCTCTCTGCTGGTGCCCCCTGTTAGCGTTGGCTCCTCTCCACATTCAGACACAAGTATATGCTACAGGCGCTCATGTTTGGTACCGCTCTTGCAGCAAGGGCACTGTGGGGTTTGGGGACAGGGTCATGTGGTTATGGAAGGTTGTGCCTTGCACGGGACATTCGCAAGGATGAGCAGATTCCGAGACGACTGAAGGTGCCTGTCAAGTCCGAGGCAGGCAAACCAGCTGCCAAAAAAAGGGCTGGAAAGCAGGCTGCACAGTCCGCTTCCGCCTCATCTTCCAATCCTCAGCGTGTCCGGGAGCTCAAGGCTGTTTGGACTCGTAAAATGAAGTGGAAAGTGGAATGTGGACACGCGCACAACGGTACCATCATGTTTCAATGGGATTCACACTACCGGCGTTTTGCATGCACTGCTGCAGTTTCAGCGCTACCGCTTTGTGGGGGGACTGAGAGAGGGTGGCATGAGGTCAGGATTGTGCTGGTTAAGTCAAACCCTGACATCATGGCCCCCCTGGCGGCGGCGGGGGAGTGGACCGTCACATCATGACCCATGTGTACCATGCACACGCTATATATAATCGGCTGCAAGCAGCAATAGGCTGGAGAGCATAGACGCCCACCCATGGGAGGGCAAGGATTTGAATTACAAAGAGTAATGGGCAACACCCTTTGAATGGTCACAACCGCCCCAACGGAGGCGGAGGCAGGGAACTTTGGGCATCATGAGTGAGTTTGTTGTTGCAAGGCGGCAATGTGCAGACAAACGCATCCCCAAGGTCAGAGTCGAGAAATGCAGTTGTGATGTACAGCCAACGTTCTACAGTTGAGCCCCCCCCCCCCCCCCCAGTGCAGGACCCTAATGTCCGGGCGACTAGAAGGAGGGCAGGGGGCTCAACTTCGCCCATAGCCCCCCCCTGGCCCCTGTGGTGTGGCTGAGTTGTGAAGTGGATGCCGAACTGTCCAGACGTTTGGCAGCGACAAATACGCGGCGCCGGTGACCAGGTTTGCCGCGGCTGCGGCTGCAGAGGGGAGCTTGGAACAGCGCACTGGCTGCGCAGCAAGCACTCGGTAGCTGCAGGCTTTGATTCCCGGGAGAACCCCGTGCTGGGGGGGGGGGGGGGGCAGAGTTCCATTTAAAGGGAGGGGGGGGGGGGTCCCACCCCCCCCCGGTGGTGCTGAGTTTTTAGAGGCGCCAAAGAAATTTTTTGGTCTGAAGTAATTGGCGCCAAAGGCACCAGAGAAAATTTTGATTGGCCGGAGGCGCAGAGCAGAATTTGGCCCAATCCCTTATGGGGAGGGGGGGGGGGGGGGGTCCGGAAACCCCGCCAATCCCCCCCCCACTTGTGCTGAGTTGTTAAGTGGAACTCCGTGGGGGGGGGGGGCCTCAAATGGTCAGGTTGCAGTGTCCGCATTTGGCTCTGGCTGCGCCTGCCCCACAGCTGTCATCGCCATCTGTCCAATCTGCCAATGTTCGGCGGAGCCTCAGCTCGAGGTCTGTTCAGCAGTTCATTCCTCGTCCCTGTGTCCGCTCGCTGCATTCGCTTCCTGGGCTCTACAGGGTTATGCGTGCATCCAGGTCAATGGTCACTCCCTTCCCTTGGTGCTGCTGTAGCTGGCCCCATTCGGCCACACTAGGTCGGGCTTTGCTGGGGCCTTAGGTTGAAAAACCCAGTGGGTACAGGATCGGTTAAGGTCAAGGGGGGGGGGGGGAGGTCTGCTCCGTGGGGGGGGGGGGGTCTGCAGACCGAGGCACCTTCCACGCCCGGCACTGCCCTCAGCTCAGAACTGGGGCTGCCCAACGCACAGAGCTGCATCTCAGCCGTTGCTCCGTTCACTCGGGGTTCCTGAAGGGGGGTAGAGGGGGGCAGGAGCCAGGCAAAAGCATGCTACGTGAAATGGCGCTCCGAGCAGGGCCCAGGTGCACTGGCAGCGAGGGGGATCTGAGGCAGACTGCCTCATGCAGCAGGTAAAGATGCAGGGCATGGCATGTGGAGTGCATGGATCCCCTGGTCTGGCTGTGTGCGCGACTGGGGGCAGGTTGATAAAGCCATCTCCCTGCTGTCTGTCGCCCGGGCCTCGGTAAAGGGGGGCGGTAGGAGGGCTGGGAAGCACGGGTCGAGGGCACGCACTGTCCTTACGGCAGTAAGCCTCGCTGTCCCCAGGGGAGAACTGGTTCGACCCACCCCCGAACTATCACTCAGGATGGAGGGTGAGGATGGAGGGCATGACAGAGGGTGTAGGTGCGTGCTCGCTTTTTTGAGGGGGTCCTCCAGGTGTGGATACAGGGGTTGGTTGTCCCCCCACTGGGGTGGGGGTGGGGCGGGCATGTTTGAAGGGGCAAAAATGCGAGAGGTGGGAGCCCACTCGGCCAACCCCAACAGCCAGGGGAAATTGCTTTTACTGGGTGAGAGTGGGACAGTTGTCCCTCTGCTCACAAGGGGTGTTTTGGTGTTGCGGCGATCAGCACGTGGAGACGGCCATCACCACGACAGCATCTCCCAAGAGCACAAAGAGAAATGCATCAACAAACAGTTCATCATTGTCATCATCCCCTCCGGAGGCATCCCCATCTGCCCACGAACCGATGAAACTGGTGTATACCCAGAGCAGAGCGAAGCTTGAAATGGGGTGGGTGCTTCCCGCTGTATAAAAACGGTGTACTGCGCGCAAAGGCGTCCTCCATGACGCTCTTGGCGATGAAATGCGGACTCTTCCTCCCCCTTGCGCACGCAGGGCCCAGGTCATGGAGATGAGGATCCTGCACTCAGACATGCCGCCCTTGCTGTGCGGCAAGCTGTCCCCGCCCCTTTCATCTTCTGCAGAATCGAGGTGCAGTCCGAGGCACCCTGGCATCTAGTTCCCTCCCAGGTGTCATTTTCACACTCAGTGAGCCGCCAACGAGTGGCACCGTCTCAAGCACCGGGGTATGGCCTTGCCGGAGCCTAAGGCGAGGCTTAAAAGCGGAGGCAAGCCCCCCCCTTCGGTCTCAATGGCGCTTTTACCGCAGGCGGTGACAACTGGAGGGTGGAGATACGAGTGGGTGTCGTGTCATAGTCAGCGGACTGGCCCCGACCCTGCTGGGTCAAGCACTCCTGAGGGCATGCCCCTTTGCGAGGCTGCACCGGACACCCTACGACTGTGAGCGTCGTGTGTGCAGCATCCGAGGGGGGGGGGGGGCAAAGAAAAAGCACCGGGTGCACCCCAGCGTGCCTTGTCTGGCGATGCGCATGTGCAGGTTGCTGCCATCTCTAGTGGGGCCGCAGGGGCAATAGGGCACACAACACTGGCCAGCAGGACCATCGTTACACGCGCGGGCCTCGCGGGGCAAGGGGAGGCGGTGGACAGTTCGCAAGGCACCTGCATGGGCTTTATGGGCTGCGGGGGGGAGGGGGGGCTGCAGGGCCAACACCTGGAGGACAGAAGAGGGTAAGACACGATGCGATGCGATGCCATCATGCCTTGCGACAGCGGCGGCGGGCCACCCGCCCAGCGGCATTCCTAACCGACAGCAACCGCCTGGAAACGTTTGGCAACCCCCCTCCAACCGCCTTCCGACACCCCGCGCTGGCCACCCCTGCACCATCGGACTTCCCCAGGGACGCTGAGGGCACCCGCAGCGAGGCCTGACGGTACGGTGAGGGCCGCTCGGCGATCTGACGGGCCCAGGGATCAGAGGGGGGGTAGTGCTGCTGCAAATGGTGGGCCACAGGAAGTGCAGCCAACTCTGACCCACAAACCTGCGCTTCCCCCCCGGACCCCATTCGGGGTACGCACACGACCTGGAGCCTCGAGCATCGAAGGTCACACGAAGCGCTGGTCTGACCCGCCCAAACGCACCGCAGGAACCAACACCCCACCTCCCATGAGAGCGGGGGTTTGCACAGTGACCCGTCCGGCATGGACACCCCCTGCCCAGTGCCTCTATCAGGATGTCCCTGTGCTGACTCTCTGTTGCTGTCGTGCTTTTCCGTCGACGCAGCTCACCAGGCCAGGGACACCTCTGAGGAGGCACTGGACATGGGGATGCGACTGCCTGTGGTATGCCCATATCCCTCCGTGATTGGGGGTGGGTGGGATGGATGCGCTCAGGATTTTGGTGCATTTTGGTGCTGATCCAGCGTATCCTGCCACAGCGCACGATTCTTGGTGACATTCTCATACAGCCACTGCAGGTGCTCGGTGTAGCTGGACATGAGCTCCATGTGTTTGCCCGCGCAGAAATCAATGAAGCCGAGCTGGCCCTTGGCGAGCTCGCCACTCTTCTCTCTATCAAACATGGCCATCACGTCGTGTCCCTCAATCTTCTCCAGGTCCCCTTGGTGGAAGAACTCCTGCACAAAGACCAAAGACAAGGTGTGGCACGGGTGCGGGGCTGCAGTGCACATGTGCTGGATGATGTGACGGACAGGTCTAGGGCAGTGGGGCAACAGATGCGGACCTGTGATGCAAAAGTCTAGGGGGGCTACTCCTGCATGCCGCAGGCCGAGAATATTTCTCTTGAAACACAGAAACGGTGAAACCCACAACAAGAAGGAAAAACCACAATTCAATGGCCAGTTGGAGTACTTGCCTATAAAACGGGTACCAAGCAGGGTGTGCATGTTGATCTGTTGACACCATTGTTCCCTACAAAGGAGGGACTCCGGCCCCGGCTCAATGTGCAAAGCATGGTCGGGAGTCCCAGGCTTCTACTGTGATTTTGGAGGAGGGGTGTTACTTGCTCGGTGGACAACCTGGATGCGGAGCGGAGTGGGCAGCAACAACCGTAAAACGACCCCCGCAACAACCAGCACAACCCCCAGTACGCCAACTACTGGGCCCTGCCAACGCGGAAACAACACCACAGGGAACACAGGCCGTAGCGGGCGTCAGAAAGCAGTGACCCAATGCAGCACACAAAGGGAAGAATGGGTGACTGTCCAGCCCCAATGCTGCCTCAGCCCTATAACCCAAAAAGAAGTTGGTTGCCAACAAGAGTCTGTTCTGAGTGAGGCTACGAGCTGTATTTTGGTATGGTAGTAGGCATGTGTCTGTGAATGATGCACATCAATGCACTGCGCCGCTCTTGTGTGCATGCCGCCAAGCGCACTTTGGCGCCTGCAGCCAAAGGATCAAATCTCAGCCTCATTGCATTAGGTAATGTGGGCATACACCTTGGTGGCACAGATCTTGGGGAGATGCTCGTGTCCGCCTCTTGTTTGGTGCCCATTCTTTCAAATTGCCCCAAGGTATTGCACGGAAGGGCACTAGGAGCCTTCATGGCTCATGCACTCCGATGCAAATACTCTTCCGCCTCATGTTCCCCACTCCGACCCCAAGCTTTGATAAAATGGTGGGAGACCTTCCTCCACTCAACAGTTCCATCTAGCTTCAACACATTATCACAAATCTGCGCTAACTTCTCGTGGACTTGCTCAGGGGAGGGAACCCACTTGATGCTCTCAGCCGCGGCATGCTCCTATTTTGCTTCTGAAGCTATGAGGCTGAGAAGCAAGAAAGTCCGAGTCAACACCGAACCGAAACACTCAGAAAAAGGAGTGGAAGGCGTAGTCTAGACAAACAATGGAGCAAGAATTGTTCAACAATTATCAAAGGGAACAAGGAACCAACTTCCCACAAAAATCATTTGGCCGAGTAGCGCCGACTACCATCGCTCTACGGCGAACAAATTCCCATGCGCGCTTACCCCCAATGCTCTGCGGCTGCGCATGCATCTCTCCTGCAGTTCCAGTGTGGGTGCTATTTCGGCTCATCTTCTATTCAGGGGAACCACCACTCAGCCACTCTGAAAAACACACCTGCACTGCGTCGAGGGGTGGAATAACATGAAAATGAACTGCCCATCCCATTTGCTGCCTCACTTATTCGGAAGGTGCGCCGCAGGCGCTGCAGAGTGTGGGCCCCTAGGGCTGTGGGGCAACACATGTGGACCTGTGATGCACAGGTCTAGGGCTGTGGGGCAACGGATGTGGGCTCAAAGTTGGCAAGTGGGGCACAGGAACAACTTGCCCATCCAGCAAGAGACATGCATGCACGGGGGCCCTGGCTGTGACATGAATCGTGGTGACACCAGCACCAGCACCTCTGCACGAGCACGGGAGCCAAGCCTCTCCTTGGAACTAATTCATGGGGCTGGGCGATATTTTGGCGCTCTACCTCACCAGGACCCTCGAGGTTGGCAGCGGGGGCGTTTTCGCACAGCGCGGGCACAAAGCGCGCACAGCACCAATAATTACGTTGTTCATCCCAGGAACACCCCTGAAAACCACCCACCTACAGAAGGAGGTGCATGATCAATTCAAAACAGCATCGGGAGTTCAGAATTCAGGACCCTGGGACCCGTGGCAAGCATCAGACCAAAAAAGAAATCCCTGGTGTACCAGCAGGGGCTGTAGGGTGCAGAATTCAGGACCCTGGGACCCGTGGCTACCGGTGGTGGAAAACAGCCAAGTTTTTGCACACCGCACGGTGCGCCCCCAGCATGCCCCACTTACCCCGGCCCCGGGTGAATGGGTCCATGACCTGAGGTCGGGGGGGGGGGGGGTCATTGGGTGGGTGCATTGGGAGGGCCAAGCGACACAGACTGCGCCAAAGGAGCACCAACAAGGCTCCTGCGGTTTCGCTCTGACACCAAGTAATCCAGGACTGGCCGCCCAAGAACAGCAGAAGGACTTGGTGACAGGGGTGGCTGAGCACAAACAGCGGTGGGTGATGGATGTTCACGTGGGCCATAGAACGTGGAACTGGCAACAGGGCGGCCGATCTGGTGGTGCAACTGCCCCACGAAAGAAAGGCGCAAGCAGGTCTGTCAGGGGACGGTGGGAAGAGGGTCACATGCACATCTTTTGCGCATGTTCCATGTGGAAACGCTGGGTCCGAAACACGTGCAACAACGCGCAATGGTACAGACGGGGGAAGTGTGCGTGGGGCGCACAGGGTATGCGCAGGCACATGGTGCTCTGCCAATGCCCATGCCCATATATGTCTTCGAGGACCTGTGTCAGCTACTAAACACAGGTCCTTGCAATGGTGAACTGTGTTTTATTGGAGAGACATCCCACTGATGCCCCCCTGGGCCACCGGGGGGACGAGCCCCGGCCAACCATAGGTAGACAGCCAGTCTACTGCTTGTAATAGGGGTAGGGAGCTCACGACCTCCGTGACGTTGACAGCCCACATGCGAGCGATGTCAAAGGGCTTCACGGTGTTGGACAGATCCGCAGTCTTGATGAACATCTTGAGCAGCAGATCCTTCTCGTCCTTCTCGTTGGAGTTCCCCGCCTTCTCGGCGATTTTGTCCTTGAAGGCCCCAACCAGCTTCCCATGATTGGCCATGTCGGTGGCCAACACAGCGTTCACCATGGTCTGGTAGGCGGTCTTGGCCTGGGTCTTGTTCAGGCTGCAACAGAGGCACGTGTCGTGCGGATATCACAACAGCGGCGTTCCCACGCGCCATGATAAGAGCACCACAACGCACGTGGGCCTCAGCGCCCCCCGGAAGAGTTTTGAACGCCTTCCTGCTGCTGGCCCGCGCTCACTTGGTTGCCACAAACTGTCTTCCAAACCGACAGCCAACCGCAGTAGGTGAGCTACCACCGGCTGCTGATCAGAGCCAACCCCCTTTCTCTCGACCTTAGACTGCACCGTTGGCGCTGTGGGTCTGAATTTTTGCATCCAGTCTGTGCAAGAGCCAATTGAGCTGCTTCATTTGTGCCACACGCACAGACCTTTTTTCGAAAGGCGCCGCAAATGGTCCACTGGGGCTCCAAGATTTCCTGTCGCCAGTGCGCCCGGATCTGCCTTGGGGCTTGCCATCGGGGGAGGGGGGGGGCCTCCCCTCCTTCCTATGCATCCCTGGAGGTAGAGCCCACTGGCTACACGCCCAGCCTCAAAGGGGGCTCATTTGACTAAACGCACCCAAGATGGCGTGGAGGTGGCCTGGACCCCAAATTTCAGGAAAAACGAAGATGCGTGGGTGTGTCATGTGTGCGGTGGTGGTCTCAGTCTACCGCCCGTTGGGGCTCTGTTGGACGTCTTCCCTCATTAACACGATATGTAGAGCGGAGCGGGGGAGGGATAGCGCAGGCACCCATGACCGGGCGGAATTTTCCACTGCCCAGTGGAATTTTCACTGGCCCAGAGGAATCCTCAACGGCCTACAGGAATCCCAATTGGCCTCAAAGAAACCTCCCTTGCCTACGGGAATCCTCACCAGCCTAGTGAACCCCCTTCCCAGACCTTCGCATAAGCGTCCAGGACATTACTAGGACAGACCACACGCATGCGCGCCCAATACAAAGACGACAACAAACCCCAAGCACCAGGCACGGAATGGACCGTGTAAGGTCCAAGGTGCTGTTGCACAAGAGGGTAGTGAGAAGGGTTAAGGGAGAGGGTACTGTTATCGAGGGCAGATGTGGTTTAAGGTCCAAGGGGCTCTTGCGCAAGCGAGGAGATAGAAGGGTAAGGGGAGAGGGTTACCCTATCCCTGTGCCCCCCGTGGCCTCCCCCTTGTGTAGCACAGCGTGCCAGAGGGACCTACTATTCACAAGGGAGACCCAGAAATTGCACGGAGAAAACAGGCACATTTGATGTTGCACGAGGGCAGAGATCACTTTGTGTGGTGTGTGTGTGTGTGTGTGTGTGTGTGTGTGTGTGTGTGTGTGTGTGTGTGTGTGTGTGTGTGTGTGTGTGTGTGTGTGTGTGTGTGTGTGTGTGTGTGTGTGTGTGTGTGTGTGTGTGTGTGTGCCTGCACACGCGCGTGTCCCTTTCCCTCCACCTCTCCCCTTTTGCCAGGGCCCCCACCCCCTGCACAACATGCCATTTATGGGCCTTTGGGGGCTTAGCACCTAGTACTGTCGGAGGTATTGCACCCCCCGCAGAAACGTGTTCCGCCCTCGCATGTATGCGCTGATACCAGCATACAATCTTCTTTGCTGTGCAGAGACACCGTCGCAGAAGCCACAACAAAAGAGAAACACATGTGCACACGCAGCGTGCCCTCAGAAAAGCACCACTAGGTCTTCAGGGTTCAATGCCTATCTTACCAATACCCTCTGTTGCCCACCGTGCTGCTTCGCTGCCTTGTGCCGCTGCTCTGTTGGCAATGCTGACGCTGTTCCATCAGCACGGGTGGGAGGGGGGGGAAGGTTTGTGGGGAGGGGGGGGGGGGGTCATTCAGGCCCCATTTCCAAACCCCACCCCGGGTTGGCTCCCGTGACAGGAGCCTCGAATCAAGAAATTTTGAAGGGAAAATCCCCATGAAAGATACCTCAAAACAATTAGCGAGTTGTGGCCATTATTTTGAGGTATGGATATTGGGGTAACCCTGACCCTGCCCACCCCACTTCACCCCCTGTAGGCGCATCCGGGGCTCCTGTCACGGATTTGAATTTGGATCTGGTGGCCGATCTTAAGGCTCACAGGACATCCAGGTGGTGCACGATGGCGCCCCCAACGACTCGGCATATCAACCGGTCAGGCTTTGCCCCATTTCTGATTAAGGACTGGTCTTCAGACTGCCACTTTATAAGCGCTCTGTTACGGGACCCCCCCCCTCGGGGTAAGAGCTTGAACGACCCCTCCCTCCCTGCAAACCTTTGTCCCACCTCCCCATCCATCTTGCTCTGCTACTGGGTCACCTCTACCACCCGTCTCACCCACTTTCTCACTGTCATGCCGAAAGGGCGCCGGCGCTATGAGAAACGCACCACACGACAACGCCCTGCATGACAATGATGCTGGGGGGTGGATTCCACAAACGTCGTTGCACTGCACTTGCGAGTTGTTGTGAAAGGCCTGGGCCCGTGAGAAATCTGAGCGAGACAGAGGTGTGGTTGCGCTCCATAAGAGAGTTGTGGCATGGTGCAGGACGGGGGGGGGGGATTTTTGTGCCAAATCGAATTCGCGGTGGTAAATTTCGCTGAGGGGAACTTCGCAAAGGCCCCTGGATTTTTGTGCGGTAAATTTTGCGGACGATCCCAGAAATGTTGTGGTGTATGGGGCTTTGCAGGCTCGGTGAAGCTTAGCCACGGGTGCCATTTTGCAGAATACCCTGGAGTTTGTGGGGGAAATTTCGCGGCCAATCTGAAACATGAAATTTTTCACACAAAATTGACTGCCCCCGAAATCCCTGCGCGAAATTACGGGGTCGAGTCTTTGTTGTGTGTGCAGGGTGGGACATGAGAGTAATATGGAAAATACAGCGCAGCAGGATGGGAATGAATGGTCAAGAAAGGAAAAGGGGATCAAACCAGTGGAAAACGTTGCACTCCTCTTGGGCAAGGACTTGGATGGCAAGGTTGCAGTGATGGACTTCGAGCACAGACGTGGTCCCAGCAACAGACGACAGAATGCCCATCGGGGTATCGCACTTGAGGTGGAAGCTGTGACAGAAGCGAGAATCAGGCACTGCACTTGCAAAGTGCCTCCCCCCCCCCCAACACAGGAACCTATCTGTCCCAGATCGTTTGACCCCACACTCATGGCCGCACAATCACAAGGCAAAACCCATCACTTCCACCATCTTTTTCTGGCGACAGTACAGTTAGGAGGGAGGGAGGGAGAAAGGGAGGGAGGGAGCGAGGCAGGCTGGGGGGGGGGGGGGGGAAGGATTGGATGGGATTGGAGGGTGTGTGTGTGCTAGTGACCCTGAAATGGGTCGTGGTTGATGCCACCGGTACTGTACTGTGTACATGTGAATTCTGTGCCAATTGTTGCCACGATCAAGGCGGCATGCAGGACCTGGCTCATATGGATTGGAATTTTGGGCACACCGAACCCGGCTTCTGCAGAGCACGGTGTCCAAGCGCGGACCGGCCGCATACGCCCCGGGCCTTGCCTTGGAATTGAGAGGCAATGTGCCATACCGACATACCTTGCCCCGTTGTCGTGTATTCTGCATGGTAGGCACATCTGCACAGTCGTGCTGATTATTTTACAATATGGAGGTTGCGGTAAAAAGTGATGCAAAGGATAAATCATCAGAAAATATTCAAAAAGAAATAATATGCAGCAAAAATAAAAAAAAATTGCATGCCCATTGAGCCCCAAAAAATTGCCCCACGGCATCGTCAGCGGTCTCTTCTTGAGGGCGCCACCACTGGGCAACTTTCGAACAGTCATGTCCACGGAGTGGGCCCAGTGGGCCCAAGGCATCGGCCTCCTGTCGGCAATTCCCCTGATTCATTTCAGTTGGCAAGCCTGTCATTCTGAAAGGAGAACAGGGGGGGGGGGGGGGAGCTTGACTCACCCGCTAGGTCCTTGCGGATTACCTTCCCCTGTGCCCAGGCTAACAGTAGAATGTCCGTGCACCACAGGAGGTACCCCCCCCGCACAGGACCACCTTCCCCCCCAAACCAAAGTGACAATCATGGAGAAAACGAAATTTACAGCAGGGAAAATCTGACCGGGCCATTTTTGGTACACAAACTTTTGGGTCCCAGACCCCTTGTGTGACATTCCGTCAGGTTGCGGTTTCTTTACTGGGCCCTGGACAGTCACCCGTTCACTTCGCGTGCTGCATTGGGTCACTGCGTTCTGACGCCCGCTACGGCCTGTGTTCCTTGTGGTGTTGTTTCTGTGTTAGCAGGGCCCAGTAGTTGGCGTACTGGGGGTTGTGCTGGTTGTTGCGGGGGTCGTTTTACGGTTGTTGCTGCCCACTCCGCTCCGCATCAAGGTCGCCCACCACATGCCTTGCCACATTTCCGTGTGCGTGAAGCCCAATTGTTCCACCCCTCCGCGCGTTGTCCTGGTCGTCCGCCACCTGATTCCCCACGCTGCCATGTGCGTGAGGCCCAATTGCTCCATCTCTGCATGTGGCACACTTCATGGTTTACGCAGGTGTCGTGTACACCTCCGCGGGTGGCGCGTGCTCCTTTGCGGTTGACGCGCGTGTCGCAGGGTGTCAAGCGCGCCTCCGTGGTGGCAAGGGGGGATTGCGCCGCGCTGTGCCCGCGCCGTTGTCCTTGGTTCTTCCCACCCCGGTTTTGTCGGAGGTTCCTTCCCGTTCCTGGCCAAACAGACATTTCCACAGGGCGCCTCAGGGGCCCCAGTGGTGGCACACTGGGTGCCGGATCCCCTGGGCGTTGGCAAACAGGAACTTTGCGCTGCAGGGGCTGGGTGCCCAATCCCCTGCACGCACGGACATGTCCACAGGACCCCCCACCTCGTGTCTTCGGATGTTAGCTACCTGTACCTGTGCCCCAGCCCCCCGCCAGCAAACACGGGCCATAGCCCACACCAAATTGTACGACCGGGGGATTGTCCGGGTCCACTGCGTTCTGTCTGGGCCTGAGGAGACTGGGGCAGGAGGCGTGCGGGCTGCACATTCCCAGTCAGCCCAGGGCGCGGTGCCGGACATCCACCGTAGCATGGGTGACCCCAGCCTCTTTCCCTGTTGAGGAAAATGGGACGGAAATGGGACATTTTCCGGGGGGTCGAACGTCTTCCCCACAGTTCCCTGTACAAAAATCAGCTCACCGCACTCACCGACAGAAAAATGCGAATTTTTGCCACTCAGGGACACTCACCGCCACGGCGGCTAGTGCGAAGGCTTGACTCCCCCACAATCAGGAGTGTGAAGGGGCCGTAGGGCACGGCATTTTCCTGCGATTTTCAGCGGAATTTTTGTCAAGCCGCCAGGGTTCATGGGACGCCGACTCCGTCGAATTGGGGCAGCCACGCGAAAGGTCGAGCCAGCCCGCAAACCAGCACCCGTCCCATGCAACCGCAAAGCACGGCACATGACAGTGGAGGCCATACCGGCATTGCGGGTCAATTCTTCTCATTAACGTCACCGGCCGAGCCACCAGACCCCTCCATGGACACAAGACGCAAAACAAGCACCAAAAAGCCTGAAAGAAACGCTGACCCGCAGCTTTTTGGCCAATGGCCAGTAAATTGGTTACTGCGGTGTACATTTTTGCTTTCTTCCTTTCTTTGGAGAAATTGTGTAAAAAAACATCAAAAAACAAAAAGTTTGCCTGCTGCATGTGACAAGGTCCAGATGGATGCACAAAAATATCAAGAAAACCCTTTAAACACCAATAAACATCAATAAACAATGGCGATTGCCCAAAAAACCGGCGTCTTTAAAAAATATACGTGTATAGGCGTGTATTTTCAATTTGGCCAGTGACCTGGCCAGTGATGAATTAAAGCCTGAGTACAAACAACACACGCTGCTTTGGTCAGGCAGTGCTGTGTGCAACACGAAACCAACGCCAACCCATTCAATACGTTGTGGCGGTTTGTCATGGTTTCTGGTAACGGTCCGCTGTCGTGTCTGTTCCCTCTTTTTGGGTACTTTAGTAGGGACATGGAACCATGCAACCCCCGGATGCAATACAAGTGGCGGACCTGTTGTTGAGCCCCATGTGATCCACGTCATGCACGATGCCCGCCACCAACATAGTGAACTTGTCCAGTGTGTCAAGGTGTCCAAGGGGCTCGATTGCCTTCATCAGAAGGTACAAGAAATGCGTCACGTCGAAGGCATGGACGAAGTTGTGGTAGAACACGTTGCGGTACATCCCCCGGATGCGCAGGATAAAGCGTACAAGGACCCGCCGGTCCAGTGCGAACTCTTTGAACACTCCCACCTCCTCAAAAAGCTGGACCAGGATAGCGATCAGCGTCAGAGCCTCGTCACTGCAGTGCACAAGGAATGGGGATTCAAGGCCCGCGGTTCGGTGCAACTCCGGGGCTGGGGGGGGCCTCTGAGCCCGTCTGCCAGTGACCCGCCCTCTCTCCTTCGCACCGGCTCGAAGCGCCCCCCGGAGTTGCACTGGACCAGAGGCCCAGTACATGGCCGTCAAGCGCGGGTCTGCACGTGGGCCCGGATGTGTTGCTGCAGCACTTGTGTGTCGACGGGTGCACTGTGGCAAGCCCCGACTTTCAATGACTGCCCCCGGCCCCGCGTCCCAGTCGCTCGGGGGAATGCACCGGACCCGGGTCGACTTTTCGGCGGAAAACCCCGCAGAGGGGCGACCAAGCAGCTCGTTCTGATGCCCAGAAGGGCCGGGCAGCCGGCCGGACCCCGGCGGCCAGCCCGACGAGGGCGGGGGAGAAATTGGGTCGAGGGACGGGGCCATTTTCCAAACCTTCCCCTCCGCCTCCTTACTATGCCTCGGGAGGGATGTGAGAGGGCGGCGGGGGGGGGGGGGGGGGGGGGGCTACCCCAAGACACGTGCCTCAAAATGATCCTCATGGCACGCTGATCATTTTGAACATACACAAGTGGGGTAAATTTTTTGCACAAAAATGTTTTTCCACCGATCAGCATCGGGAAAAAAAAAACCAAAAAATTGGCTCTTGGACTTGGGAGCCCATTTTCCCAAAGCCCCCTCCCACCACCACCATCCTGGGGCTCTGTCCAGGGTGGATCCAGTGGGTTCCAGCGGGCCCGTTCCATTTATCCCGTTTGTCCCGGCGCGCACCCGATTTCCCGAAGGTGTCTCAAAAGCCGCAGGGGGCGGTTCATGAATGGCACACATGGATGGCAACGGATGCTGCCCTGAGGGCGGTGGGCGGTTGACCGATCGTGCTCGGCAGTAAACCCGACGGTCCACAGCTTTGGGGGGGAGGGGGAGGGGGTGGGGGGGGGGGGGGGGGCAAAGGCACGTGCTCAAACATGTTGGTGCCGAATCACTTGGGCCACCTGAGAGGTGTAAAAAGAAACTGAAGTGCTCTAACGATCATGAAGACACATAGCTTGAATCTAGGAAGAGTGGAGGAATATCACTGAAAGAAATTTTGATGTGGACCGCACGGGTTATTTCAGGATGCCACACAGAGCCGCGCTGGGCTGATTTCCTGGAGTGAAGGCAGAACAGCCAGCTTTTTTTATTGCTTTGCATGTTTGAGGCGTGGATCCAGGGGTTGTGTGCTACCCGTGGCACAAATACTTAGACAGGAGCGCAACACACAAAATCATCAATCTACGCTGTTGTAAGATGGAGTGACCCTACCGAACGATTGGTAATTGCACATCCATGCCCCCATACTGAAATACTGCCGTCTACTGCGCATAATGCTGCTCCGCTTTGTGCATATTTGTTCAAAAAGGGGGGGAGGGGGTCACTGGTGGGAGGGGGGGATTGGGAACATGCGATATTTGGAATGGCGACATTTGGTGCGGAGAAATTTGGTACCCATTCTTACATGCCACGGCAAAATATGGTACAGAATTCCCAGATTGTGGCACAAGAAACAAGCATACACCGCACCGCGACTGTTGGCTTCTTGATGCTTGTTGTTATTTCCTGATACCTTCTGGAGGCCTGCTGGTTTTCGTGGAGACTTTTGGATGCTTGCTATTATTTCCTGGAGGCTTCTGGGGGGTCTTTTGGAAATCAGGGACGAACCATCACGTAGAACGACAAGAGGCAGGCCACGGTACCCCCCAACTGGCCTGCCAGAGGGTCACTGTAGAGTAGAACTGTGCAGGCACAAGGGGGCGGTGCATACCACGAGCGCTAAAAATGACACCTCGAAAATTTGGTACCAATTCTTAAATACCACGGCAAAATACACTTTTGTTGTGCCAAATTTTTGCCATTCCAAATTTTATTGCCTTCGGCAAGGCACCGCAAAGAGGGGAGAGGGACAACCATTCTTGAGCTGCTGAGGCGGGAAAACTGCATAAGCCGGTTGTGCCCTAGACCCCTTGGGAGCCAACCCCCCCCCCCCCCCCCCCAACACCCAAATAGGCCGAAAAAACACATAAAGAGGGGCTAAAAACATGCTTTACATAGGATATTTGATCATTTTGGATGGTCAAAATATAAAAAAAATTAGTTTCGAAAATTCTATTGCCTTCAGCAAGTCCACCTCAAAGACGGGAGAGGGGCAACCATTCTTGAGCTGCTGAGGCGGGAAAACTGCATCAGCAGGTTGTGCCCTAGAACCCTTGGGAGCCACCCCCCTCCTCCCCCCGCCCACACCCAATTAGGGTGAAAAACACATAAAGGGGGGCTAAAACATGCTTTACATAGGATATTTGATCATATTGGATGGTCAAAGTATCAAAAAAATCAGTTTTGGAAATTTCCATTTTGAGCTGTTGAGGCGGGAAAACTGCATAAGCCGGTTGTGCCCTAGACCCCTTGGGAGCCCCCCCCCCCCCCCCCCCAACACCCAAATAGGGTGAAAAACACATAAAGAGGGGCAAAACATGCTTTACATAGGATATTTGATCATTTTGGAT
>OZ038379.1:177520807-177578307 GCA_964036045.1 Eutreptiella sp. 'Long Island Sound 2002'
CCGACCCCCCCCCCACCTCCCTCAAAACCTCAGAAAAGTGGGTTTCGAATGGGGGGGGTCTGGGGGGTCCGGACCAAAAACTCATTGGGGGATGTGTTTATTGGGCAAAATAATGATTTTACAAGGGGTTAAACTAACAATTCCACCCCTTGGGGTAGGCTACGCGAATAGGCCCAAAAAGGCCCAAAATGGGGGGTATGTGGCGTTTTCCCCTGTATACGCCTGCCTGGCTTTGATCTAACAACCTCTGCGAGGTGATTTTCATTTTTGAGCTGTTGAGGCGGGAAAACTGCATAAGCCGGTTGTGCCCTAGACCCCCCCCGCCCACACCCAAATAGGGTGAAAGACATAAAAAGAGGGGCTAAAACATGCTTTACATAGGATATTTGATCATTTTGGAGGGACAAAGTATCAAAAAAATCAGTTTTGGAAATTTCCATTTTTGAGCTGCCGAGGCTCGAAAACTGTATAAGCAGGTTCCGCCCTAGACCCCTTGGGACCCTCGAAGGAACTCTGGTTTATGTCACGTGTGCACTGGGCTATGTCACGTGTGCACTGGCGGCAAACAGCACAAAGCGCAGAAAGAAAATGGGCTCGCCAGTGGCCTATAAGACCATAGGTACCTTTCTGTCACACAACATGGGACACGAAGATGCCTGTGGGTGGGCCACAGAGATGCAAAGCAGTGGGTGTGCAGCGGTACGCCAGCGGCCGACACCCCCCCCCGCCCCAACACCCAAATAGGGTGAAAAACACATAAAAGGGGGGGCTAAAACATGCTTTACATAGCATATTTCATCATTGTAAGTGGTCACAATATCAAAAAAATGTTTTGCAACATTTTCCATTTTTGACCTGTAGAGGGTGGAAAGCAGTTTGTGCTCACACCAAAGGCCATTGAACCACCTACAAACAGCAATTTTGAAGCTTTTGGGGGGCCCATGGCTTGGGCTAGATGGGCCCAGTGGCCACTACATGGGTCCCCATGGGTGATCAAGTACCCGTACTGTCATCAAATGATCACCCAAACCCATCCTAGGGGCAACAGAAGGGTTTCAGAAAAAGGCGAATTTCAGAAATCTTGCAGGTGTCACTAAACAGCCTACACAACGGCAATTTCGGGGCTTTTGGCGGGGGGGGGGGGGGGCATGGCTCGGGCTATATGGGCTCTATCAGCCACTACGTGGGTCCCCATGGGTGCTCAAGTACCCGTATTGTCACTAAATCATCACCCAAACCCATCCCAGGGGGTGACAGAAGGGTTTCCGAAAAAGTCGAATTTTGGAAATCTTGCAGGTGTCACTAAACAGCCTTATCCAGCGTGAAAACGGCTGTCTTCACTAGCAAGGGCCCATAGGGGGGTGCGACCGGGGGTACCCGAAGTTCGGACCCAGGACCCCCGCCATGGGTTAGGGGGTCCATGTACAAGAAAAAAGTTGCCCCGGACCTGGGTCCAAATCCACACACAGCACCCAGAATACGCAAAGAAGTTTTGAACCCCCCCCCCCCCCCGACACCCCCCCACCCACCCCACACCCCCAAAAAGGGGTACCCGGGTACGGGGGGCTAAAGGGGTCAAAAACGAAAAATTCATTGGGAGATCATTTTCTCTCCTAAAATGATGATTTTGCAAGGGGTTGGACATCCGGTACCATACCTTGGGGTATCGTACGCGAATGACCCCAAAAAAGGGGGGTATGTGGGGTACGCACCTGCGCTTGACCTAACAACCCTCTTCGAGGTGATTTCGCCTATTCCTACCCCCCCCCCCCCCCTTTAGTATATCTTTACCTAAATCATTTGCACTGTTCCTGTCAGTGTGTACGTAGCCACTGAATAACAATGATATGTTGTCTGATCTGCTGTGGAAGTATCTCTCCGATCCTACTGTGCCGCTTCTGCTGATCTGTTGATTTTCCTTGCTCCCCTTCTCTGGTCTGTTCGCGCAGTCTGATGGACTGTCGGGCCCTCATACCACGTCAAGGTCACCGGTCCCAGGGTCTTAGTGGGGGGCATGGGGGCTCCCAGGAATGGGGGGGGGGGGGGGTGCTGAGGATGCACCAACTGTTTTTGGTGCTGCAGTGGACCCTCTCTCCCCTCTGCCTTCGCTCCTCTGCCTTCGCTCCTCTACCTTTTGCCTGCTGGGCCTTGCTCTCATGCCTTGCCTTCCTCTGCCCGCCCTGTGCCACTGAGTTGGTCTGGGGTCCACCCCTGCAGCCCCCTCCCTCATCCCTGCCGGCGCCACCCCATACACATCCCCAACAACCGCGGCAGAGCACAGGCAACAGACCAGTCCGGATTATCCTTTTTGTACTTCAGCGGGTTGAAATCGATGGTCATGGACTGGGTCTTGACAGCCGTGGGCACCTCCAATTTCAACACCCTGCAGTTGAGCAGTGCACCACGGGACACCCCACACCAATACCAACTCAGACAACCCCAGGCAGAGCACAGAGAATGCTTTCCGGCTCAAAATGCTGGTGTCTGGGCACAAAGAGTGACCCTAAGAATGTGTGAACTACATAGCGCTTTTCCGAGCAAGGTACGTAGTGAGAACACCTTGGTTTGCTACGGTGACAAGCCATATCTCAGCCCAGGGGGAGGAGGAGGAGCTATGGGCCTTTCACCCGATCGCATGTAGGGCGCAGATCCAAGACCTGGTCCCTCGTGACGCCTCTCATCTCCACCCCGACGAGTTTGTCCGAAGTCACGGTACAACCTGCCCTCAACATCAGACACACTGCCCGGTCCCAGTGAGCCGTAGCAGGGTTCATAGTTAAGAGAGGACTGCACTATCCCCAACCATGTCTGAAAAGATATGCTGTCCCCTACCACAGTACCACACAAGCCGCCACCGCTCTGGTACCGTTGGTCGTCGGAAGGAGTACTGAGTGTAGCTGGGTTCAATCCAACAACCCCCGGTATGCATGTTGAGCTCCAAAACCACTAATCCACCGGCCGGGTGTCCCAGGGGGGGGGGGGGATTGCCGTCAGGGAGCGTCAAATGTAATGGCGAAAAATTGCATGAAATTGCAGAAAACTGCGGAAAATTGCGGGGAAATTGCGGGAAAACTGCGGAAAAAGTGCAGTGCCGTAACCAAACCTCCTGAAGCCTCAAGGAGCAACACCCCTGCATAGCGGACACACAAGGCACCAACAAGCTTGCAAGGTGGACAAGTCAAAAGCAATTGCAGGAAAAGTGCGGAAAATTGCAAAAAATGGGGGGCCATCGCAGGCCTCATTTCAGCCCCCTGCCCCCCCCGCTCAGCCCCGCCA
Source organism: Eutreptiella sp. 'Long Island Sound 2002' (assembly GCA_964036045.1). Lineage (NCBI taxonomy): Eukaryota > Euglenozoa > Euglenophyceae > Eutreptiales > Eutreptiaceae > Eutreptiella > Eutreptiella sp. 'Long Island Sound 2002'. The sequence continues at coordinate 177,524,084 of OZ038379.1, forward strand.
CCAACACACATCGTCCCTCTCCCGGACACAGGACACAGTGGCTCCAGACCCCTGCGGGGTTGCATGTGCCCACCAGCACCGGGAAGGCTCCTCCACCCAAACACTGCTGATCAATGTGCGGGCGCGGCCTTGTCACGGTGGATCGCGTGCAGCACTTGACACTGCACCATCACTTGGACGCAACCGTCCCCAATGCCACTTGTTTTGCATTACCACGAGGCGAGAAGAAAATTGCTCCGCCGGGGAGTGGGGTGGGGTGGGGGTGGGGTTGGGTTGGGTTGGGTTGGACTCTCCCGACTTGAAAAATGCGACGGACCCGTCTAGGTAGAAAATTTGGGTCCCCCGGGAGCGGCGCAGTCATCGGAGTAGTCACAGCACGGTCCGCCTCCGAGGACCACTGCACCGCACTTGGAACTGCTTCTGGGGCCCAGCCCCTCGGCGGTCGCACGGGGCCTTGCCCCACTCGGCTTCTGGGGCCCAGCCCCACGGCGGTCGCACGGGGCCCTGCCCCACTCGGCTTCTGGGGCCCAGCCCCACGGCGGTCGCACGGGGCCCTGCCCCACTCGGCTTCTGGGGCCCAGCCCCTCGGCGGTCGCACGGGGCCCTGCCCCACTCGGCTTCTGGGGCCCAGCCCCTCGGCGGTCGCACGGGGCCCTGCCCCACTCGGCTTCTGGGGCCCAGCCCCTCGGTGATCGCACGGGGCCCTGCCCCTCTCGGCTTCTGGGGCCCAGCCCCACGGCGGTCGCACGGGGCCCTGCCCCACTCGGCTTCTGGGGCCCAGCCCCTCGGCGTTCGCACGGGGCCCTGCCCCACTCGGCTTCTGGGGCCCAGCCCCACGGCGGTCGCACGGGGCCCTGCCCCACTCGGCTTCTGGGGCCCAGCCCCTCGGCGGTCGCACGGGGCCCTGCCCCACTCGGCTTCTGGGGCCCAGCCCCACGGCGGTCGCACGGGGCCCTGCCCCACTCGGCTTCTGGGGCCCAGCCCCTCGGCGGTCGCACGGGGCCCTGCCCCACTCGGCTTCTGGGGCCCAGCCCCACGGCGGTCGCACGGGGCCCTGCCCCACTCGGCTTCTGGGGCCCAGCCCCTCGGTGATCGCACGGGGCCCTGCCCCACTCGGCTTCTGGGGCCCAGCCCCACGGCGGTCGCACGGGGCCCTGCCCCACTCGGCTTCTGGGGCGGAGCCCCACGGCGGTCGCACGGGGCCCTGCCCCACTCGGCTTCTGGGGCCCAGCCCCACGGCGGTCGCACGGGGCCCTGCCCCACTCGGCTTCTGGGGCCCAGCCCCACGGCGTTCGCACGGGGCCCTGCCCCACTCGGCTTCTGGGGCCCAGCCCCTCGGCGGTCGCACGGGGCCCTGCCCCACTCGGCTTCTGGGGCCCAGCCCCGCGGCGGTCGCACGGGGCCCTGCCCCACTCGGCTTCTGGGGCCCAGCCCCTCGGTGATCGCACGGGGCCCTGCCCCACTCGGCTGCTGGGGCCCAGCCCCACGGCGGTCGCACGGGGCCCTGCCCCTCTCGGCTTCTGGGGCCCAGCCCCACGGCGTTCGCACGGGGCCCTGCCCCACTCGGCTTCTGGGGCCCAGCCCCTCGGCGGTCGCACGGGGCCCTGCCCCACTCGGCTTCTGGGGCCCAGCCCCTCGGCGGTCGCACGGGGCCCTGCCCCACTCGGCTTCTGGGGCCCAGCCCCACGGCGGTCGCACGGGGCCCTGCCCCACTCGGCTTCTGGGGCCCAGCCCCACGGCGGTCGCACGGGGCCCTGCCCCACTCGGCTTCTGGGGCCCAGCCCCTCGGCGGTCGCACGGGGCCCTGCCCCACTCGGCTTCTGGGGCCCAGCCCCTCGGTGATCGCACGGGGCACTGCCCCACTCGGCTTCTGGGGCCCAGCCCCTCGGCGGTCGCACGGGGCCCTGCCCCTCTCGGCTTCTGGGGCCCAGCCTCACGGCGGTCGCACGGGGCCCTGCCCCTCTCGGCTTCTGGGGCCCAGCCCCACGGCGGTCGCACGGGGCCCTGCCCCACTCGGCTTCTGGGGCCCAGCCCCTCGGCGGTCGCACGGGGCCCTGCCCCACTCGGCTTCTGGGGCCCAGCCCCTCGGCGGTCGCACGGGGCCCTGCCCCACTCGGCTTCTGGGGCCCAGCCCCACGGCGGTCGCACGGGGCCCTGCCCCACTCGGCTTCTGGGGCCCAGCCCCTCGGCGGTCGCACGGGGCCCTGCCCCACTCGGCTTCTGGGGCCCAGCCCCTCGGCGGTCGCACGGGGCCCTGCCCCACTCGGCTTCTGGGGCCCAGCCCCACGGCGGTCGCACGGGGCCCTGCCCCACTCGGCTTCTGGGGCCCAGCCCCTCGGCGGTCGCACGGGGCCCTGCCCCACTCGGCTTCTGGGGCCCAGCCCCACGGCGGTCGCACGGGGCCCTGCCCCACTCGGCTTCTGGGGCCCAGCCCCACGGCCGTCGCACGGGGCCCTGCCCCACTCGGCTTCTGGGGCCCAGCCCCTCGGCGGTCGCACGGGGCCCTGCCCCACTCGGCTTCTGGGGCCCAGCCCCACGGCGGTCGCACGGGGCCCTGCCCCACTCGGCTTCTGGGGCCCAGCCCCTCGGCGGTCGCACGGGGCCTTGCCCCACTCGGCTTCTGGGGCCCAGCCCCTCGGCGGTCGCACGGGGCCCTGCCCCACTCGGCTTCTGGGGCCCAGCCCCACGGCGGTCGGTGATCGCACGGGGCCCTGCCCCACTCGGCTTCTGGGGCCCAGCCCCTCGGCGGTCGCACGGGGCCCTGCCCCACTCGGCTTCTGGGGCCCAGCCCCTCGGTGATCGCACGGGGCCCTGCCCCACTCGGCTTCTGGGGCCCAGCCCCTCGGCGGTCGCACGGGGCCCTGCCCCACTCGGCTTCTGGGGCCCAGCCCCTCGGTGATCGCACGGGGCCCTGCCCCACTCGGCTTCTGGGGCCCAGCCCCACGGCGGTCGCACGGGGCCCTGCCCCACTCGGCTTCTGGGGCCCAGCCCCACGGCGGTCGGTGATCGCACGGGGCCCTGCCCCACTCGGCTTCTGGGGCCCAGCCCCTCGGCGGTCGCACGGGGCCCTGCCCCACTCGGCTGCTGGGGCCCAGCCCCTCGGCGGTCGCACGGGGCCCTGCCCCACTCGGCTTCTGGGGCCCAGCCCCTCGGCGGTCGCACGGGGCCCTGCCCCACTCGGCTTCTGGGGCCCAGCCCCACGGCGGTCGCACGGGGCCCTGCCCCACCCGGCTTCTGGGGCCCAGCCCCTCGGCGGTCGCACGGGGCCTTGCCCCACTCGGCTGCTGGGGCCCAGCCCCTCGGTGATCGCACGGGGCCCTGCCCCACTCGGCTTCTGGGGCCCAGCCCCACGGCGGTCGCACGGGGCCCTGCCCCACTCGGCTTCTGGGGCCCAGCCCCACGGCGGTCGGTGATCGCACGGGGCCCTGCCCCACTCGTTTTCTGGGGCCCAGCCCCTCGGCGGTCGCACGGGGCCCTGCCCCACTCGGCTGCTGGGGCCCAGCCCCTCGGCGGTCGCACGGGGCCCTGCCCCACTCGGCTGCTGGGGCCCAGCCCCTCGGCGGTCGCACGGGGCCCTGCCCCACTCGGCTTCTGGGGCCCAGCCCCTCGGCGGTCGCACGGGGCCCTGCCCCACTCGGCTTCTGGGGCCCAGCCCCTCGGCGGTCGCACGGGGCCCTGCCCCACTCGGCTTCTGGGGCCCAGCCCCTCGGCGGTCGCACGGGGCCTTGCCCCACTCGGCTTCTGGGGCCCAGCCCCTCGGCGGTCGCACGGGGCCCTGCCCCACTCGGCTTCTGGGGCCCAGCCCCACTGCGGTCGGTGATCGCACGGGGCCCTGCCCCACTCGGCTTCTGGGGCCCAGCCCCTCGGCGGTCGCACGGGGCCCTGCCCCTCTCGGCTTCTGGGGCCCAGCCCCTCGGTGATCGCACGGGGCCCTGCCCCACTCGGCTTCTGGGGCCCAGCCCCTCGGCGGTCGCACGGGGCCCTGCCCCACTCGGCTTCTGGGGCCCAGCCCCACGGCGGTCGCACGGGGCCCTGCCCCACTCGGCTTCTGGGGCCCAGCCCCACGGCGGTCGGTGATCGCACGGGGCCCTGCCCCACTCGGCTTCTGGGGCCCAGCCCCTCGGCGGTCGCACGGGGCCCTGCCCCACTCGGCTGCTGGGGCCCAGCCCCTCGGCGGTCGCACGGGGCCCTGCCCCACTCGGCTTCTGGGGCCCAGCCCCACGGCGGTCGCACGGGGCCCTGCCCCACTCGGCTTCTGGGGCCCAGCCCCTCGGCGGTCGCACGGGGCCCTGCCCCACTCGGCTTCTGGGGCCCAGCCCCACGGCGGTCGCACGGGGCCCTGCCCCACTCGGCTTCTGGGGCCCAGCCCCACGGCGGTCGCACGGGGCCCTGCCCCACTCGGCTTCTGGGGCCCAGCCCCACGGCGGTCGCACGGGGCCCTGCCCCCCTCGGCTTCTGGGGCCCAGCCCCACGGCGGTCGCACGGGGCCCTGCCCCACTCGGCTTCTGGGGCCCAGCCCCTCGGCGGTCGCACGGGGCCCTGCCCCACTCGGCTTCTGGGGCCCAGCCCCTCGGCGGTCGCACGGGGCCCTGCCCCACTCGGCTTCTGGGGCCCAGCCCCTCGGTGATCGCACGGGGCCCTGCCCCACTCGGCTTCTGGGGCCCAGCCCCTCGGCGGTCGCACGGGGCCCTGCCCCACTCGGCTTCTGGGGCCCAGCCCCACGGCGGTCGCACGGGGCCCTGCCCCACTCGGCTTCTGGGGCCCAGCCCCTCGGTGATCGCACGGGGCCCTGCCCCACTCGGCTTCTGGGGCCCAGCCCCTCGGTGATCGCACGGGGCCCTGCCCCACTCGGCTTCTGGGGCCCAGCCCCTCGGCGGTCGCACGGGGCCCTGCCCCACTCGGCTTCTGGGGCCCAGCCCCACGGCGGTCGCACGGGGCCCTGCCCCACTCGGCTTCTGGGGCCCAGCCCCACGGCGGCCGCACGGGGCCCTGCCCCACTCGGCTTCTGGGGCCCAGCCCCTCGGTGATCGCACGGGGCCCTGCCCCACTCGGCTTCTGGGGCCCAGCCCCTCGGTGATCGCACGGGGCCCTGCCCCACTCGGCTTCTGGGGCCCAGCCCCTCGGTGATCGCACGGGGCCCTGCCCCTCTTGGCTTTTGGGGTCCAGCCCCACAGCAGTCGCACGGGGCACGGGGTCCAACTCCTCGTCTGCACCAATAGATTGCCATCAGCAGCACTCAGGGCCCCCCACACGCGGCGGCCCCTGCGTCGAGACGGAGGCCACTGCTCGTCCCTTCGCACATCGGCACGGTCACGAGTACGCGCGGGGGATATGGCGGTGCGGCAGGGGCGCGAACCCTGGGAAGGGAGAGCGCGGGTGAGGCTGGGTGGCCCGGGTGCACGACAGGGGAGGGTGCCTGTCCCTCACAGCACAGCACCGTTCTCCCTCGGGGGGCACCCTCGGGGGGTGGCAGGGATGGGCCCTGGGCTGACTCGGGGGTGGGGGTGGGGGTGGGGGTGGGGTGGTGGGGGGTGGGGGGGAAGCCCATTACCTGAAACCCCCCACCCCCTCCTTGGCTACCGTGCTGGGACCCTTGCCCAGCCACTGACAGACCTCAGGTGACAGGGGGGGTGGGGGGAGCCCAGGGTTCCCCAACATGTATGCCTCAAAACAACCCCACGGTGCGCTGATCACTTTGAGTCGTATATCATGGGGAGAGAAAATTCCCGCCCAGGCACTTTGCCCATTTTCCGTACCATTTTGCAAACGCTCGGCACGACAGCCCCCGTTTCTCCAACCCCTTCCCCACCCCCTCCTCCGGCGGCCTCTGTACCACACAACCCCCCCCCCCTCACGGAGCAATCGTCAAATCGCCCGAGCTCAGAACAAAGCGACTGGCACCCGATAGGGTGGAGAACAGCGCACCAACTCACAATAGAGCCCGTGTGACAGGGAGTGCTGCAGTTGTGGTGGCCAGAAAATGGTACCAACCGGGGAACCATCTTAAAGGGGCACCTGCACCCTGACAAGCTGCGGGACATGATTGCCTACTGGTAGCCCACCCGACCACCCACCCAAACACGAGACTTCCGGCGGTTGTCATGGACTCACTGCGCCCCCTGACCGCTGTACCAGTGTACAGGAAGGGCCAGGGGAAGGGGCAGGAGCAATGACAAGGGATGCGAGTGGGGCAGGTGGGACCAAAGGCACGGGCAGGGGGGATGGCCGGCAGCAGCAGCAGCAGCAGCAGCAGAACAGGACGACCGCTGACACGAGGGGGGGGGGGGGGGACGGTGACAGAGGGACGGGGGGAGGGGGTGACGTCGTCAAGAGGGAGATGGGGTGCCAGAGACGTGGGAGGGGGGCTGCACGCAAAAAGGCTCGTGGGCTTGCGCCTGAATCCATAGGCACTCGGCCCCGGAGGAGAAGGCGACGAGGGCACTACACGCAGCACAGTGCCACATCCTCCGGGGATACGTCCATCTGAAGTTTGGTGAAGAGAAGACGTATGAACCGTCACACGCAGTCAGTGCTCAATGGACTAAATTCCGGCCATCCATCGGTCAAGGGCTGTCCTTAAGGGGGCGGGAACAACGCCGTTACGCCCTCCCCTCACCCCCCCACCCCCCGAGACGGAGTAGCAGCGCCCCCGCCAGGCCGACATGCAGCGGCCCTGCAAACGGGCACCTGTCGACCAGTTCCTCGGGGATAGGGGCCATGTGCAGGGTCGGAGTGTCGTCGGCCTCGGCCATGGGGTTCTTCAAGATCGCCGCAGGGTCGTCGCGGATCGACAGCAGATCTGTGGCGGCCTGGCCGGCCTTCGCCACGTGCTCGTACAGACGCATGTTTGCTGCGGAGGGGGCCCACGCGGTGTTGGGGACCAGGGTCAGGGTAGAGGCCCGGGGCGGGGGGGGGGGGGGGGGCGAGTTCCACGGAGGCAGGCAGAGTGCTGCGGTGTACCAGCGGTGCCCATAGCGTCTGTCGTGTGACCTGCGTGTTTGGTCAGCGCCCGGAACAGCCGCTGGTGTCCGACTTGGGAACCGAACCCGGCACCTCTTGGTCAGGCGGTGTGTGCTCTCACGGCGGTGCCACGTCCCCCTCCGTCCGGGATGTGGGCTTGCTACGCCCCGCTGCCCTGTTTACCCCAGCACACGTCCCACAGTTTGCCCCATTTGGTTTTTCTGCCACCCTCCGGCCCTCTGTGCGCCATTGCTCTTCCCCAAGTCCCTCGGGTCCAGGGAGGGGGGGCGGGAGGGTCGTGGCATGTACGTCCCACTGCGCATAATCGCCACCTTCTGCCTTCGTCTTCTTGTTGCTTTCATGGCTCGTGCCCCCAGAGCGACCCCCCCCCCCAACACCTGCACGCCCCCGTTCCCCGCCACCAGTTCACGTGCCTTGCCTGCAAACTGCAGAGTCGGCAGGCATCTGCACTTACCGCCACTCACAAACTCACCAGACCGGGATTGCAGAGTGTGTGGAAATGGGGAAGGAGGGGCAAGTGGGGGGGAGGGGGGGGTTGGCAGAAAATGGGGAATCGCCACCAGACTACAATGAAAAACGTGGCAACAACCACCAGAATGGAAAATTGAGGGAAGAGAGGGGGGGGGGGGTAAGGGGAGGAAAGTGTAAGAATGGGATGAAGTACCCATTATTCACAGTCCCATTTGCCCCATTTTTCCGGAGGTCGCAGACCTTCCCTTTCCAAAACAATCAAGTCCGCGTGCTCGACAATGGAAAAATGGGGAATGTCTCCACTCTCTGACACTCACGGCCGCAGCAGCTAGTGCAGACGGCTGGAGCCAGAGAACCGGTCACGACAGCGGGCCCCACAGGAGACGTGGCGCTGCAATGCTTGTGGTCAACATCGTCTGTTTCGGCAACTCCCAACCACTATTCTGGCACTGCTGGCGCTGCGCCTGCCGTGCCCGGGGCATCCTACGTGGACAGCCAGAGCTGGTGCCGAACATCGGGCGCAGCGTGCTCCTGAGGAGGTCCAGTGGTGACAGGGCATGTCCCAGCCCCAAAGGGGGGGGGGGGTTAGCACAAGGCCTCGGTATTAGGTTGTTTGCCTTTGGCGGTGCCTATTGGCCTCTTGCCACTGCTTATTCTGACCCTCTGTGGGCCAGAACGTGTTTTCGTTTGTGTCAACGGAGCCCCTGGATGACTTGTCCTGTTTGACTACTCCAGGGTCAGCTGTCCCGGAGACGGGCTGTTGCCCGTGCCATTGACCAGGTGCATCCAGATGCACACTCCGAGTCCATGCTGGGTTTGCCGACTCCAGCACTGACTTGAGCGCGCTGGGGTGTACATCTGCAGGATAATTTTCCTGGCAGGGGCTTCTAACAACCACAATGATTCTTTCCCAGTTTTCCTTTCCTTCTTCTCCTTCTGCGCTCTGCACCATTTTCGGCGAGCGCGGTCTGCCCTGTCCTGTTACCCTCCTTGGTTCGTCCCTTTCCCCCTGCCCAGTTTCTTCCCCGCCCTCTCCAATCTTTCTGCCCTGGGGGGCATTGGGTGGCAGGGGTGCGTGTTGCTGTAGGGAGGGGGCAGAGGAGGGGGCGGGGGAGGGGGAGTGGGAGTGGCTTCGCCTCTCGCTGCCCCCTCCTTCCCCTTGAGGAGGGAGATCCTGGCTCAAGGGGGCTCCTTGTTGGTGTCGGTGTGCTTGGTGTGGGTGTTGGCCACTTGCTTCTGCTGGCCCACATATCCCAGTCTGTCTTGGGTGTAGTTTGCTGGCATGGTGGCCTTAGCTGGCACGGCGGTGGTAGACCATGCACGTAGCGCCCACTGTCAGTCTGAGGGTTCGGGAGTTCCCCTTCGTACGTGTCCCCGCAGCTGGGGAGAGGGAGGAGTCTGCGCCCCCCCCCCCTCCCCTGTAAAGAGTCTATTGGCGGACTTTCCTTTGCCCGGGGTTCTCCCTCCGCACACCTCACTGCTGTCCTCCCAGTGCTCTCTTCGTTTCACTGTCTTCTCTGCCCACCTGTGTGTTGCCTCCGTTAGCGGTGACCAGTAGTTGGCACACCGCGGATGTTGCAGCCTGTCTCCTCTTTTGATGGTTTTGTCTGCCCACCTTCCTCCGCTGCTTTCCGTTGTGGTCCCTAACCTGTGGTGCCGTTTCTTCGTGCGTGCTGCCCACCATCCTGTCACCCGTGGGTCTGCTAGTCCATCCCCGGCCAGTTGTTCCTTCTGTGGCTTGTGCCCGCTTCCCCTCTGGATGCACGTGTGCATGGCGCGCAACTTCATGTTGTCAGGTGGCGTGTGTCCCGCGGGTGGCGTGCGCTCCGTTATGGTTGTCGCGGGTGGTATGTGCTCCCTTGTGCTGTTCGCCGCTCCGTGGTCACTTCGCAGTCCTTGGTTTCATCCCCCATGGTTTTGTCGGTGGATCCTGCTCCACCATCCTGAACACTGAGCGACTCGTGCGGCAGGGGCCCCTTCGGTGGCCCTCCGCGTGCGACGTCCCCTGCGCACGTCGAACTGTACGGGCGGCACTGGCACAACAGGGGCCCCTTCGGTGGCCCTCAGGGTGCGGTGTCCCCTGCGCTCCTCACTGATTCCCGGCGAGGACTTTGGTGGCCCTCCAGGCATCCCCTGCACCACTCCCAAGGGGGGGGGGGGGATTGTGGGCAGGGAGCGTCAAATCCAATTGCCAAAAATTGCGGGAAAATCGCAGTGCCGTAACCAAACCTCCCAAAGCCTCAACAAGCAGCACCTCTGTGCATGCGCACGGGACACGCAGGGTCACCAAAAAGCACGCAAGCAGGACACCCAAAAAGCAATTGCGGAAAAATTGCGGGAATTTGCAGAAAATTGCGAAAAATTGCGAAATCGCGCCAGCACGGCGATCGCACCGGCGACGGCGACGTCTTTTGTAATTGTCGATTTTCTCCCAAAATAATTGGAATTTTGGGACAACAATTGCAGGCTTCGATAAGTAATTGGGTTTTTGATTGATTCCGCACAACAAAAAAATTGCGGCGGCCGCAGCTTGCTACTTCCCCCCAAAATCCCACAAGCCCATACCTTGGGGCGAACTGACAGGAGGAATGGGTAACATGTAGTATGAGGAGGCTTCACCCCGCTTCACCCTCCACAAGTAAGGGTATGACCCTTGGGCGGGGTAAAGTGTCATGTATATGCCAGTGTTGGCCTCGTCAGTCCATTCCTCGGTGCAAAAGTTAGAAAAGGTGTATTGGTATCAGGTCCAGAGTAAAACAGTACACGTATGCAGTAAAGGATGCTGGCCTTCCCCACACGCCAAGTGCCATGCTGGCTACCACAGTCACTCCTCAACAGGAGGAAGGGAAATCCCCCAATAACCGGGTTGTGGCGGCGATTGGTTGATAGCAAAGCCCCGTAACCCCATACCAGGCGCAACAGCGTGGCCGGCTTTGGGGTGAACAACCCTGAACAAGGGTTGGATGCCAAGCGGGAGAGAGAGACAAGCAGTGAGGGGACCAAACAACACAGGGGGACAGCATGCAAGGGTCCCACCGTGTGTTGCATCGCCTTGACAGAAGAACACACCACATACACACACTCTCTCTCCATGCACGCGGCATGTCGGAGAGCATAGGCTGTCGCAGCTAGAACAAACTGCGCCGGAAATTCCAAAACCAGCGCATATTTGGGGGGGGGGGGGGGTGTTGTACACACGACGCCTGTCTACTAGGCCGATCCGGAGCTATGCCTTCGTGAGACAACTAGTCCCAGACCGCCTCTCTGCCGTTCAACATGTGTGGAACCGCACGCACCTCCGAACGTGGCGCGAAGCCATGAAGGATGTCCGGAGGGAGATGGGTCAACGTAGGAGTGGGGATGGAGCTCTGAACAGCACATCCTCACCCCATCCACAGCTACTTCGCTCTTCCAAGGGCAAGTCCCGCCTGCGCCTTGGCCTCATAGCGTTTTGCTGGTTTCCGTCGTCTCTGCTACACGGAGGCGATCTAGGCCCTGTCCCCAGTCAACAAGCAAATTGTGGGTTTGGCCGGTTGCAACAGCTCAACCACGAACAGTTCAAAAACAGCACACTACTGTGCGAAAACATCCCACTTCAAACTGATTCTGCTTGAAATGAATAAATCAATATCACACAACAATTAATTTAGTTCATATCATATCATTTTACAACAAAAATTCGCATCGGTTGCTTCTACAACTGGCCCTGCGCGATGAGACTGAGGAAAACAGGTGGCAGTGAGCTTAGGCTCAGTGCCGTGATGCACAAAACAGAGCAGTGGGACGCTCCGACCCCTGCCGTGGTGGTTTCAAAGCTAATTCAGCGTGCCTGCCAGCACCAAACTAGAAAGGTTTAAAAATACATTAAACTCATTTAATTCAAAATCAAAATTGTAAATCACCTGTTCTTTTACACTTCAAAGTCCTTCGACGTCCTTCTGATGATCTGGACTGCGGAATACGCGAATTCTACTGCAGAATACGCAAATGTTTGTTGCCCAATCTCAGCACGGCACAATCAGCACAGCAGGAACTCCTTGTCCTTTTACGGGTATCCGGAAAAATTGCGGAAAAATGCCGACCCCAGCCCCCGCCCCCCCACTTCTTGTGAGAAGGCTGGTCCCCACCGGGATGCAAGGCGCATACCAAGGGTGATGCCAGCGAACATGGAGAAGGAGGCCAGGTTCTTCTCGTCTTGCTCCGTGAAACAGGGGTTTTTGTTGATGACTTGGGTGACCCCAATGATCTGCATGCGGCGGTGTGCGGTGCGTGCATGGACAGTGTTTGGCAGTGCACAGTACGAGGTGCCCAGGAGACGTGTAGCAGCGGATGGACGTGTGGCATCACGCACGGTGGCATCGGGAGGTGCGTGTGTTGGAGTCGCACGCCGCCCCAGAACTTGGCATCAGCTGGTACTCATTTTGCTGAACCGCTAAATAAAGGGAGGGGCATGCTAATAATTTTTCTTTTGGGGGGGGGGGGGGGGACTGATCTGGGCAGGACTGCAAATGGGCTGAATACTGCTCCGCCAGTTTGTGCCCCAGCCCTTGCCCACTCCACCCCCTGGCACCCGGTGGCCAAGTAGGGCGGAAAACACGCACACCGGGTACAACACATGCCATACAAGCGTTCTTTGGCCATTGCGTGTAGGCGGGGGGGGGGGGGGCAGTATCAAAAAAAAAGGCTGATTTTTGGGATATTCCATTGAGCTGTCACACCGGCTGTTTGCTCTGTCGTGGCACCCATGCAGCACTCCGATGGCGCATCTGATTTTGTTCATTTCCAGGAATCGCCTGGACACCATGAGGCGCTGTGCAACTGACCGACTCAGCCAACCAATGCAGCAGCCGCTGTTCGAATCAGGGGTGGTGCCGGACAATGTGTGGGGGTCGGTGGCGGGGAGGTCCGCGCAGGAGGCGAACTTTTGGTTGCCTCAGGGGCCCAGTTTGAGAAACAGGTGCTTGCCGAATTTCACCACCGCAACACACGGGGGTGTCGCATACCAGAGGGCAGCATATCCTTCCCGCAGTATCTTGATGTGTATTGTTTTGCAATATTTTGGGGGATGATCATTTTGGATGATGTGGTGAAGAGCTTTGAGGTAACGGGTGACAAACCAGTTTCTACCTCAGAAAAACGTGTCGTCGCTGCTAGGGCAGTAGCAACACTGACGGAGACCGGGGATGCATGTCTGGTGGCCTCGGGCAAGCTGGGACACACTAGGGGACAGGCAGGGATGTATTAGAAGGGGGGGGGCATTCGCCTTTTCAAGTCCTGGACGCTAGTGCGATTGAGGGGATCAGGGGGTTAGCGGGTGAGAGCTCATCTATACACAGCTGTATACAGATATATAAGGCCCTTACCCCCCCCGCCCCCCCCAGCGTATCGCGGCGCGACGGAAGGACCTATTAGAAGGGGGGGGGGGGGGGGGTTGGCTGGGACACCCTCCTCCTCGGGTCCCCCTATGGTCCCAACCGAAGGAGGGCCGAAAATCCTTAAGCTCCTCTTGGCACCGAAGGCGCCGAAGCAAAATTTTGGCTGTCAGCCTCAAACATTGGAAGGGGAGGGGGGGGGGGTATTCATGGTGTTGGAAACTGCACAGGAGGCACGCGACATGGTGACACATAGTATTGGAAGGTGTGCAGGTGGGAGGGATATCGCAGTGTGATACAGGTGTGGGATTGGAAGCAGTCAGAGCTGTGGCATTGTGACGGGTGGTAGTGCAAGGCGCACGCATGGGGGGCATGCAGCACGAGGCACGTGCACGGCTCCTTTTAAGGGTAAGTGGGGGGGGGGGGTCTAGCGGGGCTGGGTGGGTGGGTCCAGCCCCACCTGTGTGACCTTCTGTCGGGTTGCAGTGTCTTTGCGGGGCCCTGGACAGTCACCCGTTCTTCCCCGCATGTGGCGTCGGGTCGTTGCGTTCTGTCGGCCGCTGCGGCCGGTATTCCTTATGGTGTCGTTTCCGTGTTAGCAGAGCCCAGTAGTTGGCACACTGGGGCTATGCTGGCTGCTGCAGGGGTCGTTTTACGGTTGTTGCTGCCCACTCCCCTCCACGTCCGGGTTGTCCACCACATGTCTCGCCGCGCTTCCGTGTGCGTGAGGCCCAATTGTTCCACCCTCCCCCCCGCGTGTCGTCCTGGTCGTCCGCCACCTGCCTCCCCGTGTTGCCACGTGTGTGAGCCCCCGTGGTGCATGTGGGCATTGTGCGCACCTTCATGGTTTCTGCGGGTGCCGTGCGCCCCGGACCACAGCCCCCAGCCATCATGGTGGGGTCTATGTCCGGATACCTGTGTGGGTCCCACTCTTGCTGTTGCTCCCTGGCGTGTGAACAAGCGCGGAAGCCCCCCCGCCCCCAGTGGTACTGAGTTTTTAGAGGCGCTGTAGGCGCTGTGGAAGAAAATTTTTGGTCTGGACTGATTGGTGCCCAAGGGCCCAGAGGAAACTTTTGATTGGCCAAAGGCCCGAAAGAAACTTGGCCCACTCTTGTAAGGGGTGGGGAGGGGGTCAGGTGGGTGGGTCCAGGGGGTGGGGGGCTGGTGTGGGACCCCCACCCCCACCCCTGACCCCCACCGCGAGTAGTGCCGGGTTGTTAAAAGGAGCCCTGGGCACGTGAATGACTTGCATGCGGCACTGCAAGGCACACGCACAAGAGGCGTCTGGCATTGGAACGGGGTGACCCGTGGCGGGGGCCATGTCTGGCATGGGCCTCCTGCCACGGGCCCCGCGGGCCCTTTCTGCCCAACCCCGGGCCCCCCGATACCTCCCCCTCGTTGAAGATGGGCATGGCCAGGATGGCCTTGGTGCGGTAGCCCAGCTGCTGGTCCACATCACGGTTGAAGCACGGGTCTTTGTACGCGTCCGGGATGTTCAATGTTTTGCCGGTCTGGGCCACCTGTGACACATGCGCACCCCCAGGGCCGGACACGCTTTGGAGCGGGGGAACGGGGGGCTGGGCAGGGCTCCTTTTAAAGGGTGGGTGGGTGGGTGGGTGGGTCCAGCGCCCCCACACCCCCAGTGGTGCTGAGTTTTTGGAGGCGAAGAAAAATTTTTGGCCTAAAGTAACTGGCGCCAGTTTTGATTGGCCAAAGGCGCGGAGAAAAGGTGGGCCCAATCACTTAAGAGGGGGAGGGGGGGGGGGTTCCCAGGGGAGGTGGGACCCCTCCCCAGTGGTGATGATTTGTTAAAAGCAGCCCTGGGGTTGGGTCGGGTGTGTGTCCCAAAAATAGCGCAAGAAGTTGTCCTCATATTAGGGTGTCTTTGTGTCGCATCCCCAGGGGGAGGGGGGGGGGGGATGAAAACTGAGTAACTGTGCCGGTTGGTACGTCGGGTGTGGGCGCTGGCGTGGGTTTTCAGGGGGGAGTTGTCTGCGCTGCAGACGGGGTGGGGGGGCAGTATTGTTGGTACGAGATGGGGGCCGTTCCTCCGCTCGCAGATGCTGCTTCTGCCCCATTGGCGTCCCTCCCACGCCGGCGCTGACAATGCTTTACCTCCAGCCATTGCCATGACCGTGGTGCTCACCACCGTGGGGGGGTGGGGGGGTTGCCATAAAGCCTCAGTAAGTCGGTACCCCCCCCGGGGGGGGGATCCCGTCAACAAAAATTCTGAGGCATCATCTATCGCATCAATCACCATTTGCACTGGGGTCCGTGTCTGGGGGGAGGGGGGGGGGGGTTGGCACAAAACCTCGGCATTAGGTTGTTTGCCTTTGGCGGCACCTATTGGCCTCTCGCCACTGCTCATTCTGACCCTCTGTGGGCCCGAACGTGTTTTCGTTGTGTGTGTGTTGTTGTTGGGGAGGGGCGGGGGGGGGGGGGTCCATGAAGGGGGGGTTGGTTCCTGCGCAGCACACCCAGTGTGCGGTGCCCTTTCGGGGAGTGCGTGAGTGAGTGCCTGCTGTGCGCCTACCATGCGCCGACCATGCGCCGACCCGCCTCCAGTGGACATCCGTCGTTTGGTCAAGCTGAGCCCGACTTGACAACATTCTGCCCCCCCCCCCCCTTATGTTAGCCACTGGTCCCGCGCGAGTAGGCCCCCTCGTCGCACACGGAGGGAGTGACGTTGGCTGCCCTGCACTGGGGGCACGTGTCGCACTCCCATGAGCAACGCACCTGAACCTGTGCAAGAGCTCTTGTTCCACTCACCGCTCGTGCCTGCACTCGCCGGGCCGTACACGAGGGAGTCGTGCAAGAGCCCATGCCGCGCAAGGCCCTCTCTTTCGCTGTCGGTTCCCCTCCAACCACCGCCAACCGCCATCGGTCACCCTCCAACCGCCGACAACCGCCATCGGTCACCCTCCAATCCGCGGCAGCCACACCGGGGCGACTGCCATTGTGCCTGGGCGATCTCTGGACTCCAGTGAGCCACCGCCCTTATTCCCTCCCTGTAGGTGCACCTCTCCCGGCTTGGGGTCACCTCGGACACTTTTGGGGGAAATCCTACTCGACAACCTCCAACACCACGGCTCCTGCAAACTGGTCCCCTCCCGAACTCGTACCGGTTTTCTGACAAAGACCACCCGCACGAACCGTTGCTTTGCTCGGTCCGTGAGCTTTGACAGGCAAAAGCGAAGCACCAAAGCAGGGCACTGTTTGCCACATTGTTATGCCAGTGCACCAACGGGCCACAGATTTGGCAGTGATCACGTCCCCGTGACGATGTTCCACTTGCTCTACCCTTTCACCCTTTTGACATGGCCAGTGTACCAGGGGCAGTTCCTGGGGAGGTCGCTTGACAAGACTAATTACCCGGTGTAAAAACCGGCTCCACCAAAAATAAAAACGTGGGGGGGGGGGGGGGGGGCGGCAGGGATTCCTACCTGCCGTAATGCGAAATGCCTGTTTCGGTGTGGAAACCTGGCCACCGAAAGGGAAGGGGGGTGCATAACCTCCACCCCCCACCCCCCCAGCAGTGAAGCTGAGCCCAAACTGATGGGCACGGCATGAAGAGGTCACGCCGGGCACAGCCGGCAATTTCATGCTCCACCCGGGGCTTGCACCAGGGACAATGCGGGCGCTCTTGCCACGTCGCGCGCGCGCGGTGCAAACTTTGGGCATATCTCGGGTCCCTCCGGGTAATAATCGCAACCATCAAGAGGTCTCCATGAAAGAACAAAAACTCCCCAGAAGCCTCCGGAATTTATTGGCAACCGTAAAACAAAACCCAGGAAGACAGGTCTTGTGCCTGCAACTACGCTTTTCTGGGGTTCAATGGGCGGTTTGGGTGGGTGCATCTTGGGCTGGTGCACCGGGGTCGGACCACTCATAGTTGCCACTACGCGGATGCGGTGCGCGCGCGGTGCGGTGCAAAAGCACCCTCTGTTGCTCAGCAACCCGGCTGCAGCGCTAAAAAAGAAGCAGATCAGACACTCCTCAGACGGCCTCCGCTGCACAGGGGTTGCGGTGGACAGAAGGAGGAGAGGGGGGTGTGGGGCAGACCTCGCCAACAATGCCGTAGTTCATAGGGACACGGATCTCACGTCCGCCCACGTTCTGCGCCAGCTTCGAGCGCAGCTGGTTGTTCTCCTTGTCGATGACGAACACCGTGCACCGATCCGCCCCCAGCAGGTCCTTGGCGCCTTGCATCACCGTGTCCATCACCTCCCCGGAGTCTGCCAGGTTGCTGGAGCTCAGCTTGCCTACGGTGCAGCACGTACCGCCTCACAGGGCAGTGGAGGGGCCGTGGAGGGTCGGTGAAGAGGTGCAGAAAATGGTTCAGGGCGGCGACGCGGTTGGGCGGGTTTTGCAGAGGCTTGCAGTGGTACGGGTAAAAGCGGTGGCTCTCTAACGTTGGGGGCGTAATCCCCCTCGCCCGGCCTTTTTCACCCCAGCTTGGCTGGGGAAGGGTGCAGGCCGGGTGCTTGTGAAGATTGTCGGGCCTCGGAGGCGAAACATTGCAACCAAATCGCGATTTACCGGGGCTACGTGCATTGTCAGCAAATTCTCTCAGGAAACAAAATCGTACAGCTCGTAAGCGCACATCCGATGGCCCATATTTCGGCCGATTTCGACGTGCATAGACCGAGTTATCGCCATTTTGGACGCCCAGCCGGCTACGGCCGGGCCAAAAAATTCGGAACCAAAAACGACTTTTTATGCTCGAAAATCGAAAAATTCCAAAAGTTGCATGCTTTTGAGCAAAAATAACGGGGACAAAATTTTTTTCGGACGCGTGCGCGCCTGTGAGGCACGGGGGCGAGGGAGTGTGTGCCTGTGAGGCAGGGAATGAGAGTGTGGGCCTGTGAGGCAGGAGCAAGGGGGCGTGGGCCTGCAATCCGGGGCACCACACACCTAGCAGACGGATCATGATGTCGTTGTTGTGCTTCTGCACCAACAACTCCTGATGCAGCTGACTACTGCTCAAACACACGGCGCAGAACTCGGCAAACGCGCTCAGTATGGTCATGTCTTCGCGCGTAAAGACCTGGAAGCCCTGGCGATGAAGAGGGGGGTCCATGGGCACAACGCCAAGCAGACAGGCACCCCAGGCAAGGCAGACAGCACACGACCGCGATGACCAAAATCAAGTGCAGTGCCCCATTACGCTGGGCACAGGAAAATGGCACAGCTCCCGCTTTCAGTCGGCCCGTAGGCCAGTGCAAAGCATCAGGCATACAAAATCTGCCATTATCTCGCAAAATCCCCCCGGGCAGTGATGAATTGGAACCCCCCCCCCCCTCCATCGTTCTGCTTGACGGGTGCATCTGCCTTGCAGGGGCTGCTGTGCCGGCGTACCAGACAGCCACAGTACAGTCCCCCCCGCTGGTGGTAGGTATCCCGGTGTTCCACCAAGTGCCCCCATTAGATGAATATCACAAGTTAACGAGATCCAGTAGACGCCTCAGGGGCCGCATTTCGGCAGTCCCAGCGTCCGTATTGCTTTCCCTGCGGTCCGTGTTTGCGTTTGTAGTATCAAAGGTAGACTACATCAGCTCAGGTGTGTATGTGACGCCATCTCAGTATGAGCCCATGGCAATTGAGTTTCGGCATACTTTTCGATCCATCTTGGGGCTGCCCAAGTGGACAGGGGTTGAGTTCTACGCCCTGCCCCTCGCCAGCAGCGGGGCTGGCTGCCCCTCCTCCCCACCACGCCCCCTCCTGCAGCTCCTGAAGATGTACCAGCAGGCCTCATATTGTAGGAATGCACTCACGCGACGGGCGGTTTTCACAGTCCTCACTGTACCTGCAGCTTTTGTCGAGGGCACGGTCGTGAATGAGGCCGCACGCTCCATCGGCCTCCAGGTGCACGTCCTGCCCACCCCTTTCCTGCAACCCACCCCCTTGCATATTCAAGGCTCCCTTGCCCTGTTGCACTCATCACACCGCTTCCTGATGGTGTCCACAGATGGCGCCTACCGACCAGGCGCTATTGGTGGCGGTATCATTTTCTACGCGCCAAGTGTGGGGATTCTAGCAACACCACCGCCGGCTACACCGCCTACCCCCCCAAGCAGATGCCACTAGAAACACTCTACAGTGCCGCTCCTCAGCCGATGCACTGTGCAGGAGTTGTGGCACCGGGCGGCTCACGACTGTGCCGACCAGGATTTCAATTTTACGCTTAATAGGCTGGCCCATGCGGCCGCCAGGGCTGTCCGACCCCACCCCACTCTCCCTGCTCTTGCTTCACCTTCTGCCTCAACACGTCCACCTACGGTGAGCAGGTGGTGTTAGACACCGCGCAGGGGCTGGACGATGTGTACACGCAGTCAGTTCAGGACAAGTACTTTGAGCGCTGGCATCCTACCAGCCTACGGCCCACGGCCCGTGAGTTCTTGCAGCTCCTGGAGCAAGGCTCTCTGAGCACGCTGGTCATAAAGCGTGCGTTCGCATTACGCACACTGTTCCTGCATTCCCCCCCAGCCAATCCATCCCCCTAGAGTGCCACTACTGTGGCACAGTTGTGCGTGACTTGCCGGTGCACGTACGCGATGAATGCCTCCCCTTTTTTCTCCTCCGGAGCAGCCTACGAGCGCGGGCCCTTTGCCTGCTGCTTAAGGTTATGCAGGGTACCGTGGAGTCCCTCTCCTCCCTTGTCCTGCTTGGAGGTCGCTACCGCCTGCAGTTCACCCTAGATGGCGGTCACTTCCCAGAGTTACAGCCAGACAGGTACCCCCACCAGTCAGACCGCATCACAGCCTCAGGTTTGTGGTATAGCGAGGGCCCGTCCACAGGTATCAGTTGGCCTGCACAGACACGTCGAGATGTCACCGAACTCTTACTGCGGGGCCTTGCCCAGCCCGTCCCGACCCTGCCTGACGTGCAGCGGCAATGGGGTGCCCTGCCAGTGGATGCCACAGTGACTGTCGATGATCCCAAAGTCCTTCAGGCTGCAGGGGCGGGTGGCCGGCACGTTCACCTGCCTCACGCTCCTCGCCCAGGCAGTGGTACGGACCCTCCCGTCTTGTACACTGCACTTATGTGGCCAGCCCCTGGACCCGATGCCCTGGCCCACTGTGAGCCTCCAGCTGGCCCCGATACCCGTGTTTGTGGCTCAGGGCACCACACTGCCCTATGCCATAGCAGACGTGTGGCACCGGGTACATGCGCGGCTGCCGGTTGTGCTTCTTGCAGACTGTCCGTCCGCGCTCGGTGCCTTCCATGCGTGTGCCGGAGCTGAGCTCCACCTCTGTGGCTCTATGGCGGTCCTGAGGTCGTCGCCAACACCGGTTGGTCCCTCCTTCCCCCATGTACTACGGACCTTCACCACGTGACGCTCGCAACACTCTGATAGATGCTGTTCCGGTGCACTAGTTCCAGCCTTTCCCTTGCCTGCCTGTATACGGAACAGGGGTGTGGTAAGGGTGGTGGGGTTCAAACTTGCAACGGTGCGCCCGCGGTCAACAGGTGAAACCCCATGGCAGCCCAACTACAGCACACACCGGAGCGCCCTGCGCACGCCCAGTGCGAGTCCCTTGGGGGCAGGAGCCCCGGAAGCCAGCACAAATGAGCCGTCAGACACGAACCGACAGCCTGAGCCCAGCCCACCGATGCCCGCAGTCCTGTTAGTTGGCGATAGTTGCGGCCTAAAGCCCGTACCGCCGGCTGAGTCGTGGACAACGGGTGGTTGAGCAGGTGGCAGACCGCGAGGGGCGGGGGGGGGGGGGGGGTGCACAGAGCACAGCATCCGCTTCACCTGCCTATCGCGAAGGCAGCAGTGGTGGACATCTGGCCTCATGGACCCAGAGAGGCCCCCTGAGCACTCAAACGACGCCCTGCGTCCGGCGGATGTGCAATACGGTGCCAGGGTCCCGACCCAAACCCAAACCCAAACCCAAAACCCCCCCCCTCCAGGGCGCCCAGACTATGCCCAGCCACTGTCTCCCTGACGCCAAGTGCCAGCTTCAATGGCATTTGTAACCGACAGTAACAGCCCCCAACCGCTTCGGCAACCTCCTTTAACCGCCCATCTACCCACTTCTGGGGCCACCTCCGCGGTCCCTTCCCTTCTACTGCATCCCTGCTTCCAGGGTACCTGCCAACAGCCGTCAAATGGTCGTCAGTTGCCCATCGACCGCCAGGGGGTGGCGGTCAACTGACCGTCGGCAGTTGACGTTCAACCGCCCGGCGGTCAACCGTCCACCGCCAGCCAAAGGCCCGAGACTTCGCCCAAGAAACAAACCCCCCCCATCCCCTGGGCAGGCAAGGCGGGCAGACAGGCAGACCACGCACTGCGATCACTCATGGCCTGCCCCAGATCCCACGCGGTGCAGTGTTGGCCGCGCCTCCATCGACATGTCAGTGCGCTCGCCTCGTCACTCGCCACCGCATCCGGTGCGCATTCGTGTCACCCGGGGCCCAGGGGGTCCGGGACCACCAAGAGTCACGCATCGGCGGTGCGCTGCGACTGGCACCCACCCCCTCCCCCCAGACATTCCACTCTCACCCACAAAACTGCATTCCCCCTTCAGCCCCCCCCCCCCCCCCCCCCGAACCAGACCCCCCTCCTCCCTCCTCCCCCCTCCCCCCGTACACTCCCCCCGTCCCACACACACACAGCCCGGAGGCACGCCTCCGCGAAACACAACACGTGCGGTAGACGGGAAATCAACCCACGTGTTGCGCCGCGTGCGCGCGCGCGCGCGTGTGTGTGTGTGTGTGTGTGTGTGTGTGTGCATGTGTGTGTGTGTGTGTGTGTGTGTGTGTGCGTGTGTGTGTGTGCAGGATGTTATTGGTAGTGTTGTACGGTCAACGTGCTGGTGTTTGTTCACTGTGCTCTTACATGTGTGTGCGCAGCGTAACGTCTCACACAACTCTGGAACAAAGCAATTCCGCAGGACTTGATAAGAAGAAACACACTTTTTGGATTCAGGCTCAGCAGTTTCTTATTTTTTTGGAAAAAACCCTGAGCCTCCCACTTTGTCCTATTCAAAAATTCCTGAACGCAAGTTTCTAAACTTTGAAGTCCAAAAATGAGCCTCATTTCTTATAAAGTGGCTTCTTACCGCCACGTCCGACCTGTACTCATACAGCGCAGCTCACGGTCCCATCAGCCAAAGAGCAAACTATCGATTGCACAATAACCGCATTATCATCAGCGTGTGCCCTACATGGGTCATCCCCCAGGGAATCACTTGAAGGAGGGGGGGTAACTCCACCCCAAAGGCATTCCCATACCCCAGCACCAGCCCCAACCGCATTTCCAACCGCCAGTAACCCCCCCCCAACCGCTTTCATATCCCCTGTGACCTCTGTGCAACCACTCTGGAATTGCGCCGATCGTCCCCCTCTCCTTCAAGCAAAGCCCCCCCCCCCCCCCCCCCCCCTGTGTGACATTCCGTCGGGTTGTTGTTCCTTTACGGGGCCCTGCACAGTCAACCGTTCTTCCCTTCGCATGCTGCGTCGGGTCGCTGCGTTCTGCCGGCCCCCAATCCAAGACGCCCTGCCACCGCACCACGCACGGATGTGCGCACGGGTGCGCACACACCCCGTTCTTGTTGATGGCCTCCAGCACCGCCACCGTCGTGTCCCCCTGCTTGATGGGGATGCACAGCACCGCCTGGGTCTTGGACGCCCTCTGCGCGTCAATCTGCGGGTTGAACCGCTGGTCTTTGTAGGCGTCGGGGCAGTTGAGGGGCTCTCCGGACGTGACCACGTGCGACGCCAGGCCCACGCCGAACGGGACGCGGGTGATGTTGCCTCCCGGGAAATACGCCTCCAACTCCTGCGGGAAGAGGGGAAGGGCACCCCAGGGGACGCCATGCCGCCGCCTGACCACACGGGAGGGGGTTGCGCGCGACCCCACGTTTGTCCACCGGAGCCAACCGCTGGATCTTCAATGAGGGCTGTTCGTACCAGACATGCCACTAGTGTCCAGCAGGGGAAATGAGTTTCGTTAGGAATCAGCGCTGCCCCTGGTGCCATTCGGTAATATCCGCTGCTGTGGCAACCAAAACTCAGTAGGAACAAGCTGCATCCCAGGTTTGGCCCAGTAAGATCGAGCCCCCGTCCGATCACGTGTGACCTGGCGGACGCAAGTGCCAAGTCTGGTTCGTACTGCTCTGCAGAAAAAATTGCCGTCACGCCTGGAGCGCGTTGCACACCGGCTGATCAGCAACCGCTGTGGCATGGGCCATGAAGTTTGGGTTTGAAAGCACCGGCACAATCCCGACCGCATGCCGCACTCAGTTCAATTCCTCTCAGACGTTCTGCAACCACCAAGTGTGTTGCCGTGCCGCTCTCGCAGCGCACACCGGGCCAGCACCGAGTGCTGCCTTGAGTTCACCGCTGTTGCATTCGGGGGGGGGGGGGGGGAGGATAACTCTCGGGTTGAGATGCGACTCCCCCCAGAAGTGGGATTGCTGCAGTAAGGCCAATAGGCGCAGACAGCAACCCACGCGGGCGTCATGCCCTGCCCCCCCCAAAGGGCCTCCGGCGTCTGGTTCACCATTTTGTGCCGCAGACTCTTCTGCTGCACAGTCCTCTCCTGCGCAGTCTTCCGCTGCCAATATTCTGCCGCACAACCCTCTGGCAGTCCACAGCACACACCACCGAAATCCACAGCAGTACAGCCCAATACACTGGGGAAGCCTCCCAGACTCGTGCCGCTTTCATCTGGTCCCCCCTAACTCCCAGCAATATGGGGAGAACGCATGAGCAACGTCGGCAAAAGCCGGCCGCCGAGGACGGGGGGGGGGGGGGGGGAGCGTTGGCGTGGTCCTTCTGCATTGAAATTTGGTTGCCATTTATCGAGAATGGTCACACTACCTGACACAACATGAGTGATGTCCTACTGTTCAGCACAGGCCAGCTAAGACATCCACCAAGACTGCTCTTTTTATGGAGGCAGTCGGACCTCCCAAGGTTGGCACGGCTGAGCAGTTGGAGGCAACCAACCGCTGATGCCGCGGCACGTGCCGTACTGCGGTGGAGCTAGGGGCGACACCCGCGTCTGAGGCTTCCTACCAAAGCTCTCGGAACCACAACTCTGTAGCTCTGCTCGGCGCCTGGTCAAGCCCGGTGTGAGATGCACAACACACCTTCTCCTCCTCCTTAACGATGTAGAACTGGCAGGCCTCACAGTCCATGAGCTCCGTGGCTTGAGACATGATCTCCATCACAAGATCCTTGAGGTTCAAAACTGGAGGAGCCACACAATAGATACGCTTGCCAGACGAACATGAGGCACACACACGCAGGTACAGTGGACACGGATGCAGCCAAACGGGGGTAAACCAAGGCTTTTCTGAGCAACGGGGGGAAGGGGGGGTGGGGGCAGAATGAGAAGGGGAGGCACCCAGTTTTGGCAGGCACCCACAGCACTTGACCTACCCCCACAAGGGGGGGGGGGGGGCTCAGCTCCACCCACCCACTCACCGACTGACCCAACACGAAGGAAAATATAAGGGGAAAACTTCTATTCCCTTCGGCAAGGCACCTCAGCGAGAGGAAAAAATCGATTTTTCAAAATGTTTCAAGTGCCACTGGGGCTTTTGTGGGGACAATGACTCGGTCTACATGGCTCTATCGGCCACTACGTGGGCCCCCATGGGTGCTCAAGTACTCGTATTGTCACCAAACCATCACCCAAACCCATCCCAAAGGTGACAGTAGGGTTTCGGAAAAATTCGAACTTTGAAAATTTTTTCAGGTGCCACTGAACACCCTAACCAGCGTGAAAACGGCTGAGCCCTCAATAGCGCGGGGCCAGGGGGGCGACCAGGGGTACCTGGAGTTCGGACCTGGGACCCCCGCCACAGGTAAGGGGGTCCATACAAGGAAAAAATTCTTCATGAACCAGGTCCAAATCTACACACAGCAGCTGCAACTCAGAAAGAAGTTTTGACCCCCGCAACCCCCCCCCCCCACAAAATGGGTACCTGGGTAGGGGGTACGGGGTTCAAAATCCGAAAATCTATCAGGCGATCATTTTGTCTCCCAAAATGATCATTTTACAAGGGGTTACACATCCGATACCAGACCTTGGGGTATCTTACGCGAATAACCCCCAAAATGGGGGGTATACCCTCGGTAGCGGCGCCCATCCACTCATTCATGGTCCGCTCCCCCATCATCCAGATCACCAAAGCCGGCAGGACTGTCACGGTGTGGGGGGGGGAGCGGTGCCCATCCACACATTCGTGGTCCACACCCCCTTCTCTCAAACCACCACAGATGACAGAAAGCAACGAGGCCAAAGCAAAGACAGAACGTGGGGGAACGGCGCTCCCCCGTCAAAAGGTCCCGAAATGGCAAAGCAGGGGGTCGGTGGTCCGGCCCCCCGCAAAGGTTTTCACTGAAGCTCAAGCCGTGTCCACCAAGAAGCCATCCACAGAGCCCCAGAAAGGCTCCACAGATGGCTTCACGGTAGGAGCCCAGATAGGCTCCCAACGGTCCCCAAACGACCCCCAGGATTCCCAGACTCCAGACCTGTGGATGGGGTAAAGGATTGGAGCTGGGAAAGGGGGGCTTGGACAGGCAGTGGGGGGAAACTCATAGCCCTGGGTGGGCTGGGCGTCAGGGGAGCCCGGACAGCCCTCACAAACCGCCACCCCCCGGTGGAGCCCGCCCTGCCCCGTCGTGGCTCCCCACGGTGGGCGGCGGGGGGTGGGGCGCACGACCTCACAGCAAAGCCGCCCCCCCCAGGTTGCGTGTTAGCCCAGGGCACCCCCCCTGGTTACACCCCCACACCACAGTGAGGTCACGCGCAGCTGTGGAGGTAGACATGGACACCGAAACAACGCTAAAACAACGGACAGAGACACAGGCATCCATCTGGACACAAAGTCGGGCCAAAACACACCCTTCTGCGCCAGTTTGTGTGCTAGCGACAGCAGCACGTAATTCTGCTTGCCCTCTACCTGGGCCTTGTTGTACAGCCAGGCAATACGCAGGGCCACGGCGGCGTATGGGGAGAACATAGAAAACAGCTCCACATCAGCATCGTTGAACGACTGGACTGCACCATCCTCGAGCTTGTTCACCAGCTGTGCGACTGCAACAATCTGCAGGCATGGAGGGGGTGGTACAAAGCGAAGCTGTGCCAACCACTGCAATAGAGAGAGGCGGGCAGGCATACTGAAGGATGTTGTGTATCTATGTTGGAGGCTAGCATACCAAAAAAATGTTGGGACACACTGGGCACATTGCACACACGTCGAGCGGTTCAGATGCTCGCTGGTTCCAGACAGCGGACAGGAGTTGTGGTGTTGAAGGAGTTGAGTCCGTGGATGACGTGGGCGACGGCTCTGGAACACTGGAGGACTTTCCGTGAGGGGGGCTGCCATAATGACTGAAGGAGTATGCCGGTTGGTACTTCCGGGTCTTTTGAGGAGGGAATCCTCCACTTGTGAATGGGGGGGTCGGGGGTTGCCCATCCATTGGGTTGGGGGCGAAGGGAGCAGGTTCAAAAAAAAAAAAAACTGCGAGAGGTGGGGAGCCCACACGGCTAACCCCAACCATCGGGACATCATTCTTGCCAAGTTAGAGTGGGACAGTTGTCCCTCTGCTCACAAGAGCTGTGTTTGCCCTGGCGGCCACTCCACTGCTGAAGCCAGCATGCTCCACACAAAGTCTTTCCCAAGACAGTGAAGGGGAAGGGTCGGGGGAGGTTGACGATTGCAGATTGCTTCATTAATGAGAGCGACCAGCAGCACTGGGTCACATCCCTGACACACAAAATACAGGCCTGGAAACACAACTTCTGATTGATGGTACACACCGCAATGTGGTCTCGCTTGCCCGCCTCCCTGACCATGTCCTTGCGAATAAGGACGACCTCAAGTTTCGGCGGCGACGCACCATTACAGACAAAGGGGCCGCCAATCTGCATCGGACTCTGCCGCATTGCGCGGGGGGGGGGGGGATTTTTGCACCGGGTGTTTTTTGGTACGAGAAGATTTTGACACGGGTTTATTTCGCATGCAGTCCCGAACTTGTGGGTGGGAAATTCCACACCCACATGCTGTGGGCCTGCCTTTGGAAGAGCTAGACTTAAACTATTAACATGCTTTTCTGCTTGCTGCAGCTTCTTCTTTTATGGGAGTTTTGCTGGAAATGCTGTTGTTCCTTGAATGCTATCCTTGCCTTTTTGTATCTGGTGGTTGCTGTTACTTCCTGGTGGGTTGCTGTTGATTCCTGGAGGGTTGCTATTAAATGTTGGTGGTGTGTTGTGAAATGCTGAAGTATTGCAGAAATATTCTACTGTCATCTGTTTTGGGCTTGGGCGTCAAAAATGAAGCATGGCAGAGAGAACACTGCACAGTGTATGCAGAAAGTGGACAACTGTCCAACAAAGGGGTGAATCAACGGCGAGTGGCTTCATACCCACAGAATTCGACTATACCCCATCTACAAATGCTGAGCGTGTGGCAAATGCAACTGTGCAACAAGCAATTTTGCTAAATTTGGACCCAACTGTATTTCGCACAGCAGCCTAAAAAATGTGTGGGAAATTTCGCACAGATTTGAGACACAAAATATCCCACAGCAAAAATTTCTGGTTGCGAAATTGCACACGCGTTTACATCTCGGGGCCATGACGTCAGGTTTTGAAATACCCAGCCTGATCCTGGCCTCATGCCAGACTCAATCAGTGCAACTTCAACCGAATGTTGCCTTGAGGTAAGAACAGAGAACGTTCATTCTGATGGTTTTACAAACTCTTGTCCTGGACAATGAGCGCGTTGCCCGGTGCTCCTCAACAACGCCCTCGTCCCAACAACAGAAGGTGTGGTTTCCGTCATGTTCAGTGCTTTCGTCGTTGGCCTCGCAATGGGGAGGGGGGTAGTTCCCGTTTGGGATTGGAACGCGGGACGTCCTGGCAAAGCGTCGAAGATTGCGGGGGAAGCAACAATCGATCAGACCTCACTTCCTCGCGACTTTGTGTTATTCTCCCCCAAGGCTGTCAACACGACTGATCCCGATGAACCATCTCAATTGCGTTTTCGGTAAGCAAAGCCCTGGGCGTTTGGAGACCGTTTCACCAACGGCAGTTGGGAAGTAAGCGACGGAAGCGCCTGGAAAGGCTTGGTCAACCCCCCCCCCCCCCCTGCAAGGACAACGCCCTTGTCAGAACAACACAAGGCGGTATTTCTGCAACTTTTTACTCGTGCCATTTGGCGGTTCCTTTTTGTGGTGGTCTGTGAACATCCAGTTTGCCTGTGATTCAGGGCTGGGGGATGGTATTTCAGAGATGCTGCCGACTGTCCTGCCACTTTTTTCCCTGTCCCTCAGTACGTGATTTTGATGCACCTCCATAGACATGGCTGTTTGGGCCTCGATGATACATTGCTTTCCGGCTCGCACGCTCCGCGCGCGCGCCACACCAGGGCTCTGGATCCAAACCCTTTGCGGGTGCCGTCAACGATACCCCCCTCCCGCCTCCAGTCCCGCTCCAGCTAGGGTGCTCTGACTGACCCCGCGAGCCGGAAGGGACCACTTCGCTGATGCCTGGAGATTGCCCAAGTGGTCCACCTCTACCTCTACCCTCTCGGCGCTACCGACAGGGGCTGCATGAGGGCAGAGACCGTTCTATCGTAACTGATGGGCATGCACAACAGGGACTGCGTCCGGTAGCCGGTCTGCAAGTCCACGTCACGGTTGAAGCGCTCGTCGTTGTACGCATCGTCAATATTGACGATTTCGCCGGTGGCGACCACGTGCCCCGCTATGCCCGCGTCGATCGGCATCCGGATCGCATTGCTGCGGTTGTGCGGGAATGGGGAGGCGGATGCCTGGTGTGCGTGCAGCCTGCACAACCCGGGTGATGCCCTGACCGGATCCCTCCCTTCGCCATGTGGCACGCCGACACCCCCGACCGCAACAACACGCACAGGCCGTGCCACAGCTACCACCGCGATCGTTGTGTCCCTGTGCACTTAGCACCATCCACCTCAAGGGAGAGAGCCCTAGCCACCCCAGCGCTGTTACAACCCTCACAGGGACTGCCACCACCAGCACCACCAGCTCCCCACCACAATCGTCCAGTGATCAAACACCCACGCCCACCACCACCCTACCAGAGGTGATATGACCCTTCACCATCCCCATCACCACCAGCACCAGAAATACCCCTGGTGTGCGGTGAAATCACCAGCAGCAGCATCACGGTTGCTGTGCGCAGTAACACAACCACGACTATCACCCTCTAGCTCTACGGCTACAGCCTACAGCTCTGCCAATATACCCACACTACTACTGCACCTGCACAGACAACAGTACCACCACAGCCAGCAGCAGAACTACATTAATCACCCCCGTGCAATATCCTCACTGCCACCAGCATCAATACAGACCCCATGGCAACACCACCACCACCACCACCACCACCACCACCACCAACACCACATCTGCAACCACCGCAACCACCACAACCACCACAACCACAAGTCTCCTCTACAATATCACCACTACCTGACATGCACCACTACTACAACCACTACTACGACCACAACCTTCATTTACAACACGGGCCTCAGCAGCAGCACTAGCAGCAGCACAACTGTTTCCCTCATACCAACACCATGCCCGATGGAATAAACCGTACATGGTCTCGCCGTACATTTCGGCTCGGCGTACATTTCGGCTCGGCGCACATTCGGCCAGCCCCCCTTGTCGACCCCCGCCCCAGAATTCAATATTTTGCCCCCACATTTCGCCCCCACATTTCGCCCTGCCCCTCATCACCTTGCCTTGTCATTGTTAGGGATACGTGCTTAACGGTTAGGTTCCCAAAAGATGTGCTAAATACGGTTCACGCTATAGCAAATTTCACGCTAAACAAGGCACCCTCTCATCCAACAACGGTGCACACACAAGGCGGTGCACACACAAGGTAGTACACACAGAAGGCGGTGCACACAAAAGGCGGTCTGTGGCCACCACAGGAGTCTTGTTATTTAAGGGGGGTGCAGGGGCTGGCCCCCGCGTCGAGCGAAGCGAGCCGAAGGAAGGGGAGGGGATGCGGTCCATAAACAAGTAGTAGCTGGGGGGGGGGGGGGGGGGTAAACTGTACATTCGGCCAGCCAAATCGGCCGGCCGAATGTTCGCCGAGCCGAAATGTACGCTGAGCCGACATGTACGCCGACCCATGTACGGTTTATGGCGGCGAGCTGTAGGTTATCCACAGCCACCAGCATTGATAGTACAATCAGCCCAACCAGCATCACCAGGGCTTCAAGACGCACAGATGTTGAGGGTAGTGGGGGCAGCTCTAACTTTCTCGGGGGGGGGGGGGGGATCGCATCTCAGACTCCTTACATGGGGGTGTATTTTATACAAGAGGGGGTCAAATGCAGTGAGATGGGATGGGGAGACAAAACGATTACAGCCAAAATTTTGTTTCTTTTGTCCGCTGAAAAGCGGTACAATGATACAGGATATAGAGGAACACAATAATGTCTCCATGTCCATCACACTTTGCAGCATGTGGCCCCGTCTACTGAAAAACATGCAGTGTCTCCAACAGCAACCCTGGTGCTTTGAGGACCATGCCTCCAAGGATCAGTGCCATGCATGTTAAAAAACGAATTTGAGTGGTCTAAATAGCAGGGGTCTTAGGATCCCCCGCCCCCTGTCTTGCAAAACAAAAATGTTCCACACAGGGTATTCGACATCTTTGGACAGAAATGACGCCCAAATTGGGGGTCTGAAAATTTTTGTCTTCAGTGGAGGGGACCACCCCATCTCAGATTCCTTACGGGGGTGGGCTCTTAGTGGGCTGGTGGTGGGGTGGTGGTGGGTCCAAATGCACTGAGGTGCAATGGTCGCCCCCCCCCCCCCCCCCCCCAATAAGCAAGTTGGAGGTGCCCTGGTGGTGGTAGTGGTGTTGGCGGCGGCACTGGTCGTGCTCCTGGTGGTAGTGTGTCACTGCGCACAGCATTCTTACTGATGCTACTGGTGGAGCTCCTACTAGATATCAGGTGAATGTGGTGGACGTGCTGGTGATGGTGATGGTCCTGTTACCTTTGGCGGAGTGATGGGTGGCCTGGGTGTACAATCACTAGGCGTGGTGGTGGTGGCTAGTGATCATACCGCATCGTCCATTTAGTGCAGGTGGTGGTGGTGGTGGTGGTGGTGGTGGTGGTGGTGGTGCAGTATATGGCCCAGAGCATTCATGCATTTCGTTGTCGTTGTCCGTGTCCCACCTGTGCACTGACCCCCCAGGACGCCCTCACTCCGGTGTTGCACTGCCCAGAGGCCACTGCATGGTGCCCTCCCGCCAGCCCAGCCTCCTCCTGCACATTCCCCACCCGCACTGCACCTGCCAGCAAAGTGTGCCTCTAACTCCTCGTTCTCCTGATCCACGATGAAGATCGAGCAGCGGTCGGCATTACACATGCCCCGGGCCCTCTCAATCAGCAGCTGCACCAACTCGTTGCTCTCGTTCATGACTGCCTCCTGCACGGGGTATGGGATGCAGCGTGTGGAGGCCGCCAACGCAGGAATTGGGACGCATGGGTTCGGGCGATTGCCTGCCTGCTGAGTACGTTAGCGCACTTCTGGCGCTATTCAGGGCGGTCCATGAGAGAGAAAAAACTGTTGGCATCTGCCAAACGCAGCACGCCGTTTGGAGGGGAACCAATGCCGGTTGGGAGGTGGCCGGCGCAAGTTGGAGGGCAACGAACAGCAGTTGGAGGGTAGCCGACGGCGTTTGGAGGGTAACCGATGGAGGAGGGTAACGCGCGGGAGGTCTGACGGTAACTGAGGCAGCTCCCGGGGACGGCGCTGAATAAAAACAACCCTGCGGGACTCATCTTGTGGCATAACCCCCCCACCCCCGCACCCATCCATCACCCCCTCACCTGCTCCACAGCCCGCGATGGGACGCAAGGCCTTCCAAGGGCATCAATCACAAACACAAGAAACAATCCATCAGTGAGCCCCCCGCCCCCCCCCCGGGGGGCTCCTGGGTCCAGCATCAGCAAAGGACGTTCAGCGCCAATACGCCCCCTGTGGCGGGTTTGAGTACACGGATCAGCCCATCTGCCGATGCCGTTGGCTAAACAGAAAGCTGGTGCATGAACCAGGGCACCCTGCGGGGACACGGTGCATTGACTTTTACAGCCGTTATTTCTGCACGGGGACACGGTCATCAGTGCCAGAAAAGGCACTGTGGCTGGTTCCAACCCTGAAGCAAACATGGGCCTCTGCACCCACCAGCACCAGTGGTTCCGGGACCGTCATTGAGGGTGCGTGCACCCACAGGACCGGCACAGTTTGGTGCCTCTGCCTTAGCGGCGCTGTTCCGAGCAGCGGAGGGACAGGGTAACGAGTTCGAGGAAGCGAGGACGATAAGACACCCACAGAGCAACACAGTGGACTCGGGAGAGGACCTTTGTAGACGGTGTAACGCAACGCACAGAAATTCGGCACCCCCTCACCAGAGACGCGCTGGAGGGGCAAACAGGCCTGAAGGGGGTTTCAAGAGCGGTTGCGAAGGCGGTTACTGGCGGTTGGGAGGCAATGTCTGGCGGGTACAAAGCGCTCAGAGAGCCGTTCGGGGCGGACAGAAGCGACCTGCAGCGCCGGCCGTCACGCCAAAGGGGGGGGGGGAGTGTTGGCATGACGCCCGGGTCTCTTGCTGTCTGCAGCTGGCGGCGCCTATTGGCCTCTCGCCACTTACCCTTGCCCTTTCCGGCGCCCATCCGCCTCCCACCGCCTCGTGCCCTCCCTCCCCTTGCCTGGCGTACCCGCACCTCCCTACACCCCCTTCCTTTCCCTCGGGAGGTTGTGCTTACGAACCCCCGGACTTTCCCTGTTTCACTGCCCTGTGTCGTGTTTCACTGCTCTGTGTCGGGTCCACACGGAGGAGGTCAACTGCCCTCGCCGTTGGCCAGACGCGTCCAAGTGGGCACCCCCACGCCGGCGGTGGGGGACCCCTCCCCAACAGCGGGTTTTGGGGCCCGGGATGTCCACTTGCGGGGTCCCTGACGGGGGCACAGGGGGCGTTTTCGCACAGCGCGGACACAGCACCAATTATTACGGTGATTATCCAGGTAACAACCCTGAAAACCACGCACCTGCGGAATCATGCACAATCAATTCAAAACTCAAAAATTCAAACATCTGATGCTTGCCATGGGTCCCACGGACCTAAATTCTGCCCCCTATAGCCCCGTCCACTGCAGCAGCCATTCAATGAAGTCCTTTCAATCTTCTGAACTTACCGAACTCCCGGTGGTGGAGAACAGCCAACTTTTTGCACAGCGCACGGTACGCCCCCACAGTTTCCGTTAAGCGGAAACCTGCCCCTCACCCCCTGGTCTAAGCTACGCCCAGCCAAAGACAAGCACGATGAGACATGCGACACGGAATGGTCGAAAAAGGCATCTTGGACCCGCGGGTACCGCACTGCACGAGAGGGAAGGCGTGTGGATGTTGTGACGTGGGGCATTGCGCCTCAGGACAACGGGTGCAGCCAAAGGAACACAGGACCAGCGTGGGAACGGCGTGCAGCCACAGGGGGAGCAGCGCCAACAAGACAGCGGGTGGAGAGCACTGGCAGACAACAGAGGGGGGGTCGGCAGGAGGTGGCACCTTCAAGGGCAGGGCGGCAGGGAAGTATTAGAAGGGGAGCGCGGGGGGGAGGGGGGGGGGGGGCTGGGACCCAAAATTTTGTGTACCAAAAATGGCCCAATCAGATTTTCCCAACGGCAAATTTCGTTTTTTCCCACGATGGCCCGATTGGTCGGGGGGGGGGGGGGGTCACCCCCCCTCCTCCTACGGCCATTCTAATACTTCCCGGGGGGGGGGGGGACCTGCAGAGTGCGCGTCAACTGCAGCAGCAGGTCCGAGTTGGCCCGCTGCTGCTCCGCGTTCGTGTACAACATGGACGTGCGGATGCAGACGCCCGCGTACACCGCGAAGGCCAGGAAGGTGTCCTCGTCCTCGCGGTCGTACCCCACGACGCGGTCGTAGTCGATCTTGTTCACCAGCTGCGCCACAGCCACAATCTGGTCGGCGCACATGACCGGCATCGTGAGCATAGACTTGGTGCGGTAGCCCGTCTGCAGGTCCACGTTCTGGTTGAATCTTGAATCCTGTAAAAAGGGGGGGGGGGGGGGTTGGCACAAGGCCTTGGTGGTTGGCGCGGCGCCTATTGGCCTCTCGCCCTTGAACCTTCTGCTATGACGAGCAGGCTTCCGCACTGCCGCGGGCATCCACCCGCCTGGGGGAGAATCCAGAATGCAACTTCTGCCCATGGCGTCCTCCCCTGACGGCCTGATCAGTGCGGGGGGGGGGGGGGGGGGCACAAAGCCTCGGCCGGGGGGGGGGGGGGAGGCCGGCGCTTGAAGGGGTTGTGGGGAGGGGGTGGGGTCTTTTTTTGTGGTACGCTTGGTCCCACCAACGTTGTGGGTCTGGGCTCCACCCCATGCTAACATACAGTGGCTTGAGATAACATACAGAGGAAGAGGGGACTAGCGCGGGTCATGCATCATGGGTGAGGCGCAATGCAGCCTATGACTGGCCTGGTTTGAGTTTCTGTCTGACGGGCATGGGCTTGGGATGCCAAAGTGGCCATCCATCTCCACAATGGGCTGAAGTAGGGGTTCGACCCAGAAGCTTGTGCACCAATAATAATGGCCCAAAGAGATTCGTCCTTCAGTAACTTCTTTTCTTCCCAACCGAAAAATTTGGGTGAGAACAGGGGGCGTGGGGCACGGGGGCCAGAGGAAGAGGGGCAAGAGGGCGGGGGCGGGGGGTACAATAACTGTGGAGTAGGTCTGCCGACTGGTACTGCTGGCTTCACAGACTTGGGTGTGTTTTGTGGAGGTGTGCGTTCGGGCTGTGCGTAGTTTTGGGAGGGGGTGGGGGGGGTTTGGTTTGGTTTGGGTCAAGGCCTGTGCCGGACGCCCTGGCCCATGGTCAGCACTCGCCTTTGTGCCGACACGACTGGGCTAGGCGAATCGCGGTTGTCCGGTCCCAAGGCCTGCCGGACTGTTGACCGCCCCCGTACCCCGTGGTGGCACACACAGGAGGGAGATGCCGCCGTGCCTGTGTGTGTGGCGCGCGCGGGGCAGGAGGGCGGGGCGTGCATGCTGGTGGCGCTCGCAGGGCATGACGGGTCACACGGCTGCGCCGCGCCTGGCCCTGCCCGCTGGCGCCGGTGCCGCTCCAGTGTTTCTGGTTTCCCCCGCTGCGGCTTGGTCCGTCCGTGTCGCCGCTTGTAGTGGCGTCCCGGCTGTTCGTGTGGTCGTCGGGTGTGAACCAGGGTCCGCCACCACCGGGCCCTGGCTGCTTGTGGTGGAGGCGCGTCGGGGGGGGGGGGGGGCGTGTGGGGGGTTGTGTGATGCCTGGTGCTCCAGGCCCCGGCAGGGAGGCCATGGGAGCCTGACGCTGAGCCCGCCGGGGGAGTGTTCGGACTGGACACGCCGCCTCCCGGTCATTGACATGCTGCCAGCGGCCCCACGACTGCATGAGGCACGGGGGCGCGCTCCCTGGGCGCTCGACTGGGGGGGTCCACACCTCCTGACTGCTCTAGGCACTGGTGGTGTTGTCGTGGACTGGACCATCCGCCCACGGCGCTGAGGGACGGCAGGAGGAGGGGCTCCAGGGCGCGCTGAGCGCTGCCCTGCCCTGGAGCCTGCCCGGGCTCGGGGCCTGGGTGGCGGTGCTACTGCCCGCGTAAACGGGGGGGCCCAGAGGGCACACCACCCGAGTGACCGCTCCGTTTGGGGTGGGGGGGGGGGGGGGCAGAGGAGGGTGTATAGTAGAGGAAGTGGGGGGCGTAGTTTGTGGGCAATAGCGGCATGCTCTGCACCCGCTGCACTGGAGGAGTGGAGGGGTGGGCTGTGGTGCAAGCATGCCATGGGTGTGGCACAGCCCGTGGTGGTGGCCGTGCAGGAGATGGGGCTTGCAGCCTGGGGGGGGTGGGGGGAGTGCTGGTGGTGGTGGCGCTGGTGGGAGTTGCAGGCCTGCGGGGCCTGCACTGATGCCAATCGCGGCACTGCACAGGGGTGAGTACAGCGGTGCTGCTGCTGGCAGTGGTAGGGGCTGTGTGGCCGGCGGGCTGTGGCACGTGTCCTTGCCTCTACTACCACTCTTTTTCTTGCTCTTGGAGTCCCTAAACTCTCGGGCGGAGTCATGCGTTGCCTTGGAATGGCACTCGCCTTTCGCACCCTTGTGTTGACAAGTGTTTCAAATTCAAAACAAAAACTGACCAGAAACTCCAGGACAGGCAGCGACCAAGATCATGAACAAACTGACGGGGCTGCCCACGAGGGACACTTGGCTGGGGCTTGGTGTCCCTACGCAGGCGTGGGGCTGTGGCATGCGGTCCGCCCCAGCCATCCCCCAGTCCGGCGTGTATCCGCGGGAAACTGCCTCCCAACCGCTTGTCCAACCACCGGTGACCGTTGCTGCATTCACTAGCGAATTCCCCTCAAGTGCGCTGCTGACCTCTGGTCTCTTCAAAGAGGTCATTAATATTTTTCGATGTGTGAAGCCAAGGGCACTTGAAGGGAGGGATGGACGAGATCGCGGTTATGAGGGGGACGCGCCCTGGCAGCACCTTGCAAGGATGGATACAATAGTGACCCATTTATTTTGGTGGGAGTGGGGACGGGGGGGGGGGGGTTGAGGGGCCCAAGATGACGAAAGGACGATTACGAAACTCCTTGGTTCCTCTTAATGCAAAAGGCAAATTTCGGGACCGAAGCCGGCCAAAAATGGTCCAAAATCTCGAAAACTAACTTTGTTTCAAAAAAAATTGTCATGAGGCCCGTCAAATTGATCAGCGGAATGTGCTGAACGTGAAAATGTATGTGGGGGGGGGGGGGGGGTTGGCACAAGGCCTCGGTATCGGTGTCGGGGGAGGGGGGTCACTGCTTTTTTCAAGGGTCAAAATGGGTCAAAATCGGCCAAGATTGGCCGGCTGAATTTCGCCATCGTCATTTCGTCCTCTCGGGGGAGGGGGGGCACCCCCGCACACTGTATCCATCCCTAGTACCTTGTACGCGTCCTTGATGTTCACGGTCTCGCCGGTGGTGGCCACGTGGCCTGCAATGCCTGCGTTGATGGGCATGAGCAGCGTGCACATGTCCTCAAAATGGGCCTCAAGCTGCTGCTTCTGCTCGTTCACGATGAAGAGGGAGCAGCGGTCGCTGCCGGTGATGTCTTTGGCGGACTCGATCACGCGATGCGCCAGTTGACGGGTGTCCAGAGTGGCACACGCCTGCGGTGTGAGAGGGTCGGGCAGCCGATGGGGGTGAAGCCTCGGTGGGAGGCAGAAGTCGGAAAGGACCTGGGGGGAGGGGGGCGAAGACAGACCCCAACGGGGCTGTGGTGGGGGGGGAGGGGGGGGTTGGCACAAGGCCTTGGTATCTATTTGTTTGCCTTTGGCGGCGCCTATTGGCCTCTCGCCACTGCTCATTCTGACCCTCTGTGGGCCCGAATGTGTTTTGGTTGTGTCAACGGAGCCTCTGGATGACTTGTCCTGTGTGACTACTCCGGGATCGGCTGTCCCGGAGACAGGCTGTTGACCGTGCCGTTGTGGTAGCGGGGGGGGATGGGGGAGGTGGGGGGGCTCCAGCTGCGAGCTGCGAGGGGGGGGGGGGGTCAGACAGGTGGTATTTGTGTTGAAGGGCACGCGGCCCCCAGTCCATTCCGGGCATGCAAGACGACAGAATCCACATGTGTCTGGATGTCAACAAAATGATCCAGGCGCCTATGGCACCCCAGTTTTGCCCCGTATATGGGGCCAAAGTGGTAACCACACCCCACCAACAAAGAGGGGGGGGAGGGTGACCTAATTAAAAAACAGACAAATGCAAACCAGAGGTAATGCACTCCACAGTCAGGCATAAGTGCAACAAGGAGGGGGGGGGGGGGTCTGAACAGGGCTACCTCTGTGGGAAAGAAGGGGAGGCTTGTACTCCCAAAATACCATCAATCTTATGAACCCTGGCTCACAGCGGCGGGGGCAACAAAAGGAACAAGAACAACCGCCAGGGATGCATTAGAAGAGAAGAGGATGGGGGTCTGGGACCCAAAAATGGCCCGACCAGATTTCCCAATGGTCAATTTCGTTTTTTCCCACGATGGTCACTTTGGTCTGGGGGCTGGGGGGGCTTCAGGGGGAAAGGGGGAGGGGGGGGCTTCTCCTGTGGTACACGGCCAATCTAACACTTCCCTGACAACAGCAATCGGCAATGATGATAATCACGGGGACACCATTCCAACAGCAACAACCAGAACCAACTAGAACGACAAGAACAATGACAGTGACAGTGACAGCAATGTCGAAGCGATGCGTCGAACATGTCGAGATTGCGTGACGTATGTTCGGGCGACGACGGCCCCAGGCGGCGGGGTGAGGTCTGGGGCGCGGGGCACGCAGGACCAGCGTGTGCGCCAGCGACAGCATCGACTCCGACTTGCGGTACTCGTGGTCGGCCACCCGGAACAGGCGGGTGTTGCGCAGCGAGGCCGCCGCGTAGCCGGCGAAGCCCCGGAAGTGCGCCACGTCCTTCTCCGTGAAATTGGTGATCTCCGTGCCGTCCATTTTGTTCACCAGCTGCGCCACGGCGACGATGGAGTTCTCGAAGATGATGGGCATGCACAGAATGGACTTCGTGCGGTAGCCTGTGATGGTGCGGGGGAACGTGGGGGTGGGGCCAAGGCCTCGGTGTGCGCAGTCAGTGTGATCTGCACAGCACTGTCGGTGTGCGCGGTCAGCGACGTTTGTATGCTACGGTCCGTGTGCACAGTCCGGGTGATCTGGGGGGGGGGGGGCTTAATGCCACACAACAAAAACAGTCTCGCTCGTTGCTTTACGGTCGATCGGACGGCTGCACACGGCGCCATGAAGAAGGCAGCCGCGGCACTACACACAGCAAAACCTCGCCTCACCCGGTGCAGGGATGTGCCTATCCACGGGGGGGGGGGGGGGCGGGGGGATGGTCTGGCGGGATGACCCCCCCCCTTTACCAGGCCAAACCACCCACCCGCCCAAACCCAAACAGATTTCCTTTGGGAGAAAAAAGAAATTTGGAATAGAAAGCCCAAAATGAGAGGCCCATTTTAGGTACATGAACTTGTTTTGGCCCTCATACCCCCCCACCCCCCAACCCCCCGCGTCCCGTAGGCCGAACCCTAAGCACGACCCTGACCCGCTGATAAATCCATCTGAAGTTTAGTAAAGAGAAGGAGTACGAACCTCCACCAGCAGTCGGTACTCAATGAACAAACAGTTGGCCAGTAAACAGGGGGTCCTTTAGCAACGAGACTTCCACCCCTGAATTTTCACCAAGGACCGCCCCTGAAAGGCCCTCTGAGCTGGCGGTTGACCGCCAACCACCAGCCGTTCACACCTCCGTTGTGCACAGCCAGTGTGGTGTGTGCAGTGCATTCGATGTACGCGGGTGTATCACGTCCGTTGTGCACAGTTGACGTGGTCTGTATGGCGTCCGGTGTGCGGTGTGCGCGGTCAGTGCGGTCTGAAAAGTACCTCCGGTGTGCACAGTTGGTGCGGTTTTGGAAAGCACCTTCGTGGTGGTGTGGTCGGTACCGTACGTTTGGCGTGCCCCTTTCAGACTTTACTTTTGGTGTTCAAACGGTTCCGACACTCAAGGGCTGGTAGCTGCCCAAAAAGGACTGGGCCTGACGTGCCTGAATGCGCTTGCCAGGCTTGCCAGCTACCCCAACCCCTGGCAGAGCACCAGGGAGACCACCGAGCCCGTGTGTTTGTTGGGGTGGGAGGGGAGTACGGGTTGAGTAGCAAGGTCTGCAGCCATGGAAGCGGCCCAATCCTGGGGTCGGCGCCTTTCGCGGAGGTACCTGGAGCCTGTTTCCCACCACTAGACAGACAGTCCCCCCGGCCAGTGGACAATCTGACCGGAAACGCCCCGGAGTTGAGCAACACATCCCAAAGGACGAAGATGGCTATCAGACATCATTGCGTAGGAGGGGGACAAGAGGCATGGCAGGGGACGACTGACTGCTGGCGGAAGACAGACAGACAGACATACAGGGAGACGTATGGCATATCTTCGGCAGATTACCTACCAGGGTACCAGGGGGTAAGGGTACCGGGTGGGATGTAGGGAGCCCCCCATTTTGAGGGTGGTGGCTCAGCAACAAAACATGTTGTAGAAGGTATTCAGCTGGGTAGTGGGGCCCACTGAGGGGGAGGAAGGGCTAAAAATAGGGTACAACATCACTGCCGACAGGATCATTACACAAACACCAAAGATAGCTAAATGCTGGGTCAAATACAACCACAAGAGCTCATTGATTCCCCAACACTGCATTTCTCACCATAACAGTGAAGGACTATGCACTAAACAGTCACATTTCAGACTGTAAGGGTGTATATAGGGGTACAAATGGCTATTCCTATCCCGTATCCAGCCACGTCCCTGACCCCCAGCCAGGCAAAAGGGGGAGGTAACCCACCCCAGACACAGCAACTGTCAGTTACCCGTCCGTCCA
Source organism: Eutreptiella sp. 'Long Island Sound 2002' (assembly GCA_964036045.1). Taxonomy (NCBI): domain Eukaryota; phylum Euglenozoa; class Euglenophyceae; order Eutreptiales; family Eutreptiaceae; genus Eutreptiella; species Eutreptiella sp. 'Long Island Sound 2002'. The sequence goes on from OZ038379.1 coordinate 177,564,403, forward strand.
ACTGCAACTGCGGCCACACCACTTTTTCTAACCGCCGCCTCCTGCGCCCAAACCGCTGTCCCAAACGCGGCCAACCGGTTTGACAAGCGTTTGCCGCACTGCCCTGTGGCCTCCCTCACCTTCAAGCGCCGCGGGCCCTTTCCACACTTGTAAGACCCACTTCCCCAGTACACAAACAGAGCCCGAGACCTGTTTGATCATCCACTGCACGATTAAAGCGCGAGTCCTCATAGGCATTGGGGATGTTGACCACTTGGCCGGTGGTCGCCACGTGCCCGGCAATGCCACGGTGGATGGGCATGCGCACGGCGCAGCTGTCGTTGAAGTGCGCCTCCAACTCCCCCTTGACGTGGTCCACCAGGAACAGCGAGCAGCGGTCGGCCTTGCACAAGGTCCGGGCGTGCCCCAGGATCTCGCTGCACAGTTTGTCGCAGTCGTACTCGGCAGACGCCAGGGCCTGAGACACACATTGCACAACGAGGGGGAAAAACCAGCTCCCTCGCCCCCTGCCTCACGAGCAAACACACACACACACACACACACACACACACACACACACACACACACACACACACACACACAGAGGAGGAGGAGGAGATGCGGTCCCCCGGTAGGGCGCCCCCGCGGCACATCCCCATGGTGCCCGCCGGCCCTCCACGGTCTGGCACGCGACCGGGAGGGGGGTTTCATCCCAACCCGTCCGGCTAAGCATCATGGCGGCGGCTCTCCTCTTCGTCTCCTCCCCTTGTCCCCCGGTCCGCACTACGTGCATGCACCCCCGCCCTACACGCAGCCGGATCCCCTCCCAGGGGCACGGAATGGGGGGCGAGGCGGAGCGCCGGCTCCACTTCCGGCACAGTCCACTACTCCCCCAAGGGAAGGGGGACGCACTCACACGGGTGTGGGCCCTTAGCCGCCAGGTACTACCGACTGGGCGGCGTTTGGCCGGCGGATCACGGGGGCTTGGTCCGTGGCCCGATCCCCCCTCCCTCCCCAGCGCACGGCACTTCTGCCGAAGGCGCCCGTGCGCGGGGCCCTCCTCCAAAATTCCGGCTCTGTAACCCTGCCCCCCTTGGTCGCATCCCGGGAACGCACCTGGGCCCAGGCGTAGCGAGGGGATCATCGGGGTCGCCGCAAAGCCAACCCCGGCAACTGGTAAGAGATCCTGGGCTGATAACCGGCCATGCGTAGGGTGGCTATCAGCATATCGCGCAACCGGCGCACTTGGCGACGGTCATGTGCCTCGTACAAGCCCATGTAGCGGGCGGGTGGCCCGTACGAAAGGAGCCAGGCTAACCGCCGCGGCGGCAGGCCGCCCGGCCCATCAATGATGACCAAGTCCGCCTCGCGGACCTCCCGGGGCCAACGTCCCAATACTTTGGGTAGAGGTCGGTCCGAATACCAGAGGACCCTCTGGGTCCCGCCCCAGCATGGGGGCCTGTACTGCCCTGGGGGTAAGATGGCGGACAGCTATCCGCGCTCGCACACGGGCCACAGCAGGCTCGCCCCCGGCCACAGCCCGGCCATCGCCGGTCGGCTCCCCCACACGTGGGAGGTCGGGTCGAAGCGTGCCGGCACCCGGGTCGCCAGGTCCCATGTGTGCCCGTCCTCGTCCCGGTAGTAGACCTCCCTGGCCGTCGGGACGATGGGCATCTCCCGCTTACGGTCCAAGGCGTCCCAAAAGTTGACGACCGTGGCCAGCACCCGCTGGGCGGCGCCCACCACTAGCCCCCGGTCGTACAAGTACCGCAAGTCCTCCGGTTCCCATTCCCCGTAGGGATCGAGATACAGCGTGCGCACCCCCGCCCCGGGATGGGGATCGTCGTCCCCCGGTGAGCCCACGCTGAGGGTGAAGGCATCGGGCCCGTACAGGACCACAATCCCCCACGAGGATACCGCGCGTCGCTGCCAACGCGCACACAATGTGTCCAGGCGTATGTGCAGCTGAGTGTGGACCGCCAACCGAAAGAGGTGGCGCCACGGGCAGGTGGAGACCCAATGGCGTGCTCCCACTGTCTGGAGACAAGCGGGGCAGGGGCGCTCGTCTCCGGCGTGCCCCAGACCGTCCCGGCGTGCCATCGTGCGGAGGTGTGCCCCCCACCGGATTAAGCCACGCTCGGTTACGGCGGCATAAACCCCCAGGGACTTGCGCTCCCCGTGTTCGGGGGCCTCCATATGGAGAACCCAAAGACGGCGCGCGGACGCCTCAACTAGACGGTCCAGGTTGTGCACCTGGACGTCGTTGTGGGTGAAGCAGACCTGGGGTGTTTGGAGCCCCCGGATCCACCCCACCTGCCCCCACCCGCCGCTGTGTGGGGGAGGGACCTCTCCGTGTGCCCACCGCCCCCCACGGGGCGTCCCTATCTCTTCGCGGCCCCGGCAGGACCGGAAGGACTCGGGTGTAACCGCCGCCGTGCGGGGGGGGGGACCTCTCCGTGTGCCCTCCATCCCCCACGGGGCGTCCCTATCCCTCCGCGGCCCAGGCAGGACCGGAGGGACTCGGGTGTAGCCGCCGCTGTGTGGGGGAGGGATCTCTCCGTGTGCCCACCGCCCCCCACGGGGCGTCCCTATCCCTCCGCGGCCCAGGCAGGACCGGAGGGACTCGGGTGTAGCCGCCGCTGTGTGGGGGTGGACAGTGCAGTGTACCCTCAGACCCCCACGGGGCGTCCCTATCCCTCCGCGGCCCAGGCAGGACCGGAGGGACTCGGGTGTAGCCGCCGCTGTGTGGGGGAGGGATCTCTCCGTGTGCCCACAATCCCCCACGGGGCGTCCCTATCCCTCCGCGGCCCAGGCAGGACCGGAAGGACTCGGGTGTAGCCGCCGCTGTGTGGGGGTGGACAGTGCAGTGTACCCTCAGACCCCACGGGGCGTCCCTATCCCTCCGCGGCCCAGGCAGGACCGGAGGGACTCGGGTGTAGCCGCCGCTGTGTGGGGGAGGGATCTCTTCGTGTGCCCACAATCCCCCACGGGGCGTCCCTATCCCTCCGCGGCCCAGGCAGGACCGGAGGGACTCGGGTGTAGCCGCCGCTGTGTGGGGGTGGACAGTGCAGTGTACCCATGTGGGCCGCCCACTGCTGTAGAATGGCGGGCAGGCGCCAGTCGCCCTGGAAAAGGGACACGTGCCCCAACGCGGGGTGGAGGCCCGGTAAGCACTCCAGCGTCGCGGCCACGTCCCGTACGCCGCACATGGTGCCAGATACACCGAACACAATCCCCCACTGGGCAGAGGGGCGTCCCGGACATACTGAGTCCCGGGCCAGAAGCTTGAGCTGGCCGTGGGCCACGGCCCCCGGGGAGAACACGTCCCCGGCGTCCCACCCCAGAGTGACGGGTGAGGGGAGGGGAGGTTCGTCTTGGACGCCCCTTACGGGCTGGGTCCCCACACGGGGGGCGCCACCGGGTTCACCGGGGCGGGTGGGGCTGTGGCAGCGACCGCCGGGATTGGTTCCCCGTACCAGGGTCCCGCGTACCCCGAGGGGGGTGCCGTCGCGTCCGCGGCCGGGGCTGGCGGCCCGTATGGCTGGTGCTGATACGGAGCCTGTGGGACGCTCACCCCTTGCGGGGGCATGGCCGCCCCGTAGTGGGGCGCCCGGCCGTCCCCCGGGTAGCGGGGCTCCATAGGCGGCGCTCCCCAGTAAGCGGTGGACGGGGGGCAGGCCCCTGGTGACTGGTGCGCTCGGCCCATGGGGTGCATCTCCGGCCGAGGGTAGGGGGACCGCTCCCCATAACCCATGGGGGGGTCGTACGGCCGGTGGTCCTGCCCCCAGCCGTCGTCCCGGGGGAGCCATTGTGGTGGCTGGCGAGGTTGCTCGCTCCGCGCCGGCGTACGGTAATCGTAACGCCCATCCCACGGGCCCCCCATTGGCTGGGGAGCATGACGTGAGCCTCCTCGGTGAAAATCTTCCTCCGGTGAGGGGTATCTGCTTCCCCGTCGCGGGGTGTAGTCTCCCTCCGACCGATGGGAGGCCCGCGGGGGGGACCAGGAGGGGGACCGGCGCCGCTTCCGACCCTCGTCCCCGGCCCCGTCCCGATCTCGCGCCCGGATCACGCCTTTGGGCCCGGCCATAAGGTCCCCACTACGAATGCGCTGGAGCACGGCGTTGCTCTTTTCCATATGATGGGCCCGTAGCATCCCACCTGAGTACGGTTGTTTGTTGGCCTTGGCCCACTTGTAGGTGAACTGCTTGTCGGCGTCGCCTCCACCCCCCTCCAGGGTGGAGGCAACCTCGGGCCGTACGCCCACGAGTGCCCAACCCCCGTCCTCCGTGTGGCATAGTTGCCCTTCGTCCTTGATATAGGACACACGGAAGTCCGCGAAGGCCTTCTTCAAGACCATGCCCAGCCGTCCTAGGGACAAGGGGTAGATGGCCTCCGGGGAGTCGCGCGGGTTGACGCGCCACCGGACCATGACGGCCACGGAGTACGTGTCGTAATCCGGGCCGCCTTTGCCCTTACCGGGGGACTTGCCGCTCCCTCCGGCCTGGTTGGCCCGGGAAGCAGCCGCCACCTTGGCCACCCCCTGGGAGTCCCGGGGCGGGGTCTGTGACCCGGGGGGTTCCGCCCGGCGGTCCCGGACAAACTCCCCGACCAGTTGGCCCAGCTCAGGCCGTGTGGGCAGGAGCCTGCCCAGGGCCGTATATTGGCTACACAGGTTGCTTTGGGGGAACTCCGGGGGGAGGTCCAGCCTGGTAGCCAGGTGCAGATGGAGCTTCTGGGCCTCCCCCGTCTGCGAGTCCGGCGGTACCTCGTTGAGGTACACCAAGAGGGCGCGGAGCTCGTCCCGCCCCAGTGTGGAGGCTGCCATCCCGGCCACATCCGTGGCGGTGGGGGTGGTGTCCCCCCCGGAGCGGTTCCCGGGAGTGGCCGCAGCGTCGGGCTGGCCGGCCGTGCGGACCGCCGGGGAGGCCTCTAGCCCGTCGTGTGGCGTTGGGGCCCTGCCCGTCGGGCGGGCGTTCGTGGGCAACCCCATCTGGGGTCCCTGTCCCATGGGCTTCGTCGGGAAGTGCAGAACGGGCTGGACTAGGACCCGCAACCGCCGCGAGAGCTGCTCCAGGGACGGAGGGGGGTCCACACGCAGGACCGCTGCGCAGACCAGGGTCGCGCAGATCTCCCGGAAATTCGGGTTTGCCGTGGAGGGCGGCCCGTACCCCGCGGGCACCCAGCCCCGCAGCGCCCGCTCCACCGCAGGCTGTGAGATGTGTTCATCACGAACAACCTGCACAGCCTCGAGGATGGCGGGGAGGTGCCGGCTGAGGCGCTCGTCCACCGCCCCCGCGACATCGCGTGCCGCCCGCTGGGCGTTGGCGAGCTGTCGGCGGAGGCTGCTGCCCTCCTCCTCGAGGGACCTCGTGCGGGCCCGCTGCCGCACCAGTTCCCCGCTGACCGTGGCGTGGTCACGCCGAATGGAGGCCAAGTCCCCCTCGGAGCGGTGTAGGTCCGCACGGACCCGCTGCAGCTCCGGCAGGCGGCGATCCTGCTCGGAGGACAGGGCCTGACACGTGGCCTGGGTGTCTTCCAGGTCGCGTTCCAGGTCCTGGAGACGTCGGGACTCCCATAGAGGGGGATGGCGCCCCGCGTCCAAGGGGGGGCGACCCCCTGCACCCGTAAGCTCCGGGTGCCAGCGTTCACCCGGGCTCCTGACGGGGGCGACGTCCCGGTGGGGCACGCCCGCCGCGGTGCCAGGTGGGCATAGGAGGCCAGCCCCGTCGCCCAGAGACACACCCACCCCGGCCCCTTCGGGCACGGGTCTTTGCGGAGTTGCAGATGCCGGGCTCGCGTATGAGCCCCCGGCAGAGCCCCCGGTAGGGAGCTTTGGAGAACCCGTGACGGGCGGGGGAAACCCCGACTGGACCGCGCGATGGGCAGCCACCAATGCACAGGCCCCGTCGGACGGCACACGCCGTCTGTCGGCCACGTGGGTGGTGTGGCGGTCTGCCGACACGGAACCGCCCCCGAGACCTGAGTCTGCGGGGCCCGGAATCGCCAGCGGGGTGGGAGAGTCTTCCACATGTTCCCCTATTGGGGATTCCGCGTCGAACTCATAGATGGAGGTACCCCCAAATTTGATTGCGCGGCTGACCCCCATCGGGTTCGAGGGGGATTCCCCCTTAGGGGTATGTGCCCCCTGAGGGACCGCGTTGCTCCCCGCGGACGGGACCGCGCCGGCTGTAGTCCCCGCGCAGGGCTCAAGCAGTCGCCAAGGGTCGGAGACCGTTGGGTCCACGCCGTCTAAGTTCACGTAAGGTTGCGTGGGGTCGTCGTCCCCGGCCGCGTCTGCGTCCACAACCGGCGAGGCGTCAGCGCCCGCCGGGACGGGAAGGTCCGCAGCGGCTGCGCTACCTCCGGTGCGGGAAGATACCCGCGTCCAGGACGCAGCGCTGAGAGGGGCTTCAGTGCCCCGGGTGGCAAGCAGTGCCAGAACGGGGGCTGAGGCCCACGATGGCGTGATATCGCCTAGCAACTCCCCCGGTGCCTCCACCGTGTTAATCGGTATGGTGGAAGCCTCAAAGGCACCCCGGAGGACGTCCAGGGGCCAATCCCGGATTTCACGTAACCCCTTCGGTAACGGGGTCACCGGTACCCCCGCGCTGGCGCCTCCCACTTGACGGGAGGCCCACACCATAAGCCCGGCCCAAAGTTCGTTCCCCGTGCCGGATATGTGAGGTAGGACCTCAGTGGGCCGTTTGGGCAAAGCCCAAAGAATTCGTACCTGGTCCTTGGCTCCCAAACGACCCCAATCAGCTTGACAGCCGGGGGAGAGAAAGGGAGCAATCGGACGTAATGCCGCATTGGCTGTGCTATGGTGCACCTGCGGTGCACTGGCGGATTCGGCCAGGGTGTCATCCACTTTCAGAATCCGCGCCAACCGTTTCCGCAGTCGCAAAGTGTCGAACGGGGCGCACCCCGGGATGACCCGGCGGGCCGTATCCAAATGGCGAGGATGCATGGTACTCCCCAGGTACTCGACCAAGGGCCCCCTAGCTGCCACCATAAGGGGGACGTCCTGGGAGACGAAGGTTTGGGCGTCATAAGACCCAGTAACCGTGGCCGTGAGGCACAACCCCCGCGGAGTCAAGATATCCCCCATGGAAGTAATGGCGGTGATCACCCCCATGCGTCGGGCCCAGCGTAGGGCGTCTGGCACCTCTTCCGGGCGCCCCCGGGCGACCTCCGGGAGGGAGTCCGTGGCGGCCTGTAGCAGCGCCTTGTCGCTGGCCACTGACCAGCTATCCCTCAGGCGGCTGTGCGCCGCTGAGGACCCCTGCCGGATGGCATCCAGCAGTGGGGAGTCCCGGTAGTCGGGTTCTCCGGGGAAAGCCAGGTCGATAGGGCCACTCATTTTGCGTTCTCTGTGTCCTGCAAAGACGGGGGTACCTCAGCACCCCACACCCCTCCCTCCGCGATGGAGGGCGGCAGGACAGAACGCAGGCTTGAAGTGGATCCACCGATGGCGACCTTCCCCGGTCCACCTGCCGGGGGAGAGGCGGGAGCCGCTAGGGCAGCCCGCCTCGCCTCCGAGCAGAATGGGTGCCCCCAGCCCCTGGCGGTACCGGCGGAACCGGGAAGGCCCGAGTTGGACCGCCTCTGTGCGGGGTGGGGTGGCACTATACCCTCGGGCCCCACACGTAACCGCCGCTGTATGGGCCCCCGTCCCTCTGCGGCCACGGGCGTTCATTTCCCCCGGGGCCCAGGCAGGACTGGAGGGACCCGGGTGAAACCGCCACTGTGTGGGGGTGTAGAAAGCCGTGCGCCCTCAAACCCCCAGGGGGCGCCCCTATCCCTCCGCGGCCCAGGCAGGACCGGAGGGACCCGGGTGTAACCGCCGCTGTGCGGGGAAAGGACCTCACTGTGTGCCCGAAATCCACCACGGGGCATCCCTATCCCTCCGCGGCTCAGACAGGACCGGAGGGACTCAGGTGTAACCGCCGCTATGTGGGGAAGGGACCTCTCCGTGTGCCCACCGCCCCCCACGGGGCGTCCCTATCCCTTCGCGGCCCCGGCAGGACCGGAAGGACTCGGGTGTAACCACCGCCGTGCGGGGGGGGGGGGGGGACCTCTCCGTGTGCCCTCCATCCCCCACGGGGCGTCCCTATCCCTCCGCAGCCCAGGCAAGACCGGAGGGACTCGGGTGTAGCCGCCGCTGTGTGGGGGAGGGATCTCTCCGTGTGCCCACAATCCCCCACGGGGCGTCCCTATCCCTCCGCGGCCCAGGCAGGACCGGAGGGACTCGGGTGTAGCCGCCGCTGTGTGGGGGAGGGATCTCTCCGTGTGCCCACAATCCCCCACGGGGCGTCCCTATCCCTCCGCGGCCCAGGCAGGACCGGAGGGACTCGGGTGTAGCCGCCGCTGTGTGGGGGAGGGATCTCTCCGTGTGCCCACAATCTCCCACGGGGCGTCCCTATCCCTCCGCGGCCCAGGCAGGACCGGAGGGACTCGGGTGTAGCCGCCGCTGTGTGGGGGTGGACAGTGCAGTGTACCCTCAGACCCCCACGGGGCGTCCCTATCCCTCCGCGGCCCGGTCAGGACCGGAGGGACTCGGGTGTAGCCGCCGCTGTGTGGGGGTGGACAGTGCAGTGTACCCTCAGACCCCCACGTGGCGTCCCTATCCCTCCGCGGCCTAGGCAGGACCGGAGGGACTCGGGTGTAACCGCCGCTGTGCGGGGGAGGGACCTCTCTGTGTGCCCAAAATCCCCCACGGGGCGTCCCTATCCCTCCGCGGCCCAGGCAGGACCGGAGGGACTCGGGTGTAACCGCCGCTGTGTGGGTGGTGGTGGTGTCGTGTACCCCCCGATCCACACGGGCGCCCCCATCTCCGCGTGTCCCAGGCGGGACCTTGGGCACTAGGGTGCCATAGCCCCATGGGGGTTCGGGAGTTGTGTTGTCCATCTGCACCTCTCTGCCCTAGACAGAGACCGGGAGACGCCCACGCGTAGCCCTTGCGGCCGCAGTGGGGGTGTCCCAGTGCCGTGGGTGGCTAGGGGGGGGGGGGTTTGGTCCTAACCCCTTCCTATCTCTTAGCAGCAGCAGGCAAGTAAGCAGGCAGTACCGGGGGTCATGACCCCGGGGTAGAAGTAGCAGGGACTCAATGTGAGTCCTCTTAACCATCAACAACCCCAAATTCCGCCGGGGCTTAACTCCCGAACGAAACGGTATTTGGGGGCCCCGTGGGCCTTATAAGCCCACGGAGTGTGCGGAGGCGTGGCTACCAGCACTTAAAGTCTGGCCTGCCATACCCATCGCTGGGCTCGCCTCAGCACGGCTGGTCGGGTCCGGCTCTGGGGGGTGTGCACGAAACAAGCCCCGGGAGAAGGGCCATTTACCCGGTTAAGCATTAATTACAGCAGTAAGCACTATTTATTACGTTAGACGTTTACTAAGCGCATGTTTTTACCCCGCAGACATGCCCCTTCCAGTGGTGCGCTCACCTTTGGGGCTGCCGTTGGGGGGTCCGGGGCTTTTACCCGGACCTCCGGCCCTCCCTGGTTGTTGGCCGGAGGCGTACATTATACAATACTATGGTTCATTCAGTGACGTACGTACTTTACTTGATACATACACATCTGAGGCCTTGGGGGGATGGCGCCCCCCCTCGGTTCCATAAAGGTCCAAAATAGTCACGTCTTCTCGCCGGGAGGGGATGGCGCCCCTCCCCGGCACAACAACCGGGGGGCCTCCCCTTGGTTCATATATCCTTCAAATTCAACCAAAGTATTCCGAACGGCCACCCCACATGGGATTCCCGGCATGGGGGGCACGGGGGGCCTCCCCTTATTTCAAAGTTCTTCACGTGTGTATCCCCACCCTCACAAACCACGCAAGTCCCGCGACCTGGGGGGCCTCCCCTTCTTTCAGGGTGGTGTACGCCGCTGGAAGGGATGGCCACCGAGGCCACCGAGTACGGCGCGCTCCTGGGACACCTCAAGGCACGGGGAGGGGCTGGCGCCCCTCCGCGGTAAGAGTTCGGGGGGCCGCCCCTTCCATCATGGTCATATTCTTCTGTGGCACGGGGGGCCTCCCCTTAGTTCATGGGGAGCCAGGACTGCAGACTGAGGTAGGTGCCAGCACCCCGGCGCAGTGAGCACCGTAGCGGCAGGTTTTGGCCCTTTCCCCAGCCACGCCGTTGACTCCCCTTGACTCCATCATCCCCCATGTCCTCGCGCACGGCCACCATCCCATGATGTACCTGTGCAGAGACACACGGTGTGCGGGGTTGGGGAGCGGGGAAAGGAAGCGAGCCCTGGGATGGGCTGGGCCACAGGGAGACCACCCACCGTGGCTGACTAGTCACTGGGTAAATGGTTGTAAGGCCTGATGTCACGGTTGTCCCGCATTGCATCGCAGGGCAGGACCGGTAGCCCCCCGTGACATTAGACCCCTGACCGAAGGCCATTATGTTGGAACCCCAGACCTGGCCTGGGGTTCTCGTATGCGGCTCCCATCCGTGACCCGATGTCGTGGATGGGAGCACTGTGGGGGGAGACACACAAGCCCTGGAGAGGGCTGGGCCACAAGGAGACCCGGGGTTCACTTGCATACCGCCACCCCCCGGTGGAGCCCGCCCTGTGCCATTGTGGCTGACCCACGGTGGTCGGCGAGGGGTGGGGCGCTGAATCCCGAGACCCGGCCGCCGCAGCTGGGCCAGGTCACCCCCGAGATTGCGTGTTAGCCCGGGGGGAGACCCCCCCCCCGGTTACACCCCCACACCACGGTCAGGTCACGCGCCCCTGGGCAGCAGTGGGGACCACACACACACACACACACACACACACACACACACACACACACACACACACACACACACAAACACACACACACACAGACACACACACACACACACAGACACACACACACACACACAGACACACACACACACACACACACAGACACACACACACACACACACACACACACACACACACAGGAGGAGGAGGAGGAGATGCGGTCCCCCGGTAGGGCGCCCCCGCGGCACATCCCCATGGTGCCCGCCGGCCCCCCACGGTCTGGAAAGCGACCGGGAGGGGGGTTTCATCCCAACCCGTCCGGCTAAGCATCATGGCGGCGGCTCTCCTCTTCGTCTCCTCCCCTTGTCCCCTGGCCCGCGCTACGTGCATGCACCCGCCCTACACGTAGCCGGATCCCCTCCCAGGGGCACGGAATGGGGGGCGAGGCGGAGCGCCGGCTCCACTTCCGGCACGGTCCACCACCCCCCCAAGGGAAGGGGGACGCAGTCTCACGGGTGTGGGCCCTTAGCCGCCAGGTACTACCGACTGGGCGGCGTTTGGCCGGCGGAACACGGGGGCTTGGTCCGTGGCCCGGTCCCCCCCCCTCCCCCGGCGCACGGCACTTCTGCCGAAGGTGTCCGTGCGCGGGGCCATCCTCTAACCCTCCAGTCGTGTCCCCCCAATCCGCAGTGCCGCACGTCTGCGGAGGGGACACGCAAACCCCCGCCTCGTTGAATCCAAAGCGAAGGAGGCCCCCTCGCCTCAGCGGCGGGGGCCTCGGTGGTCCCAAAGCGAAAGAGGCCCCTTCGCCTCAGCGGCGGGGGCCTTGGTGATCCCACAGCGAAGGAGGCCCCCTCGCCTCAGCGGAGGGGGCCCCGGTGTCCGAAAGCGAAAGAGGCCCCCTCGCCTCAGCGGAGGGGGCCCCGGTGGTCCCAAAGCCAAAGAGGCCCCCTCGCCCCAGCGGCGGGGGCCTCGGTGGTCCCGAAGAGAAGGAGGCCCCCTCGCCTTAGCGGCGGGGGCCTCGGTGGTCCCAAAGCCAAAGAGGCCCCCTCGCCTCAGCGGAGGGGGCCTCGGTGGTCCCAAAACCCAGGAGGCCCCCTCGCCCCAGCGGCGGGGGCCTCGGTGGTCCCAAAGCCAAAGAGGCCCCCTCGCCTCAGCGGCGGGGGCCTCGATGGTCCCAAAACGAAAGAGGCCCCCTCGCCTCAGCGGCGGGGGCCTCGATGGTCCCAAAACGAAAGAGGCCCCCTCGCCCCAGCGGCGGGGGCCTCGATGGTCCCAAAGCTAAAGAGGCCCCCACCGCCTCAGCGGCGGGGGCCTCCATGGTCCCAAAGCGAAGAAGGCCCCCTCGCCTCAGCGGCGGGGGCCTCGATGGTCCCAAAACGAGAGAGGCCCCCTCGCCTCAGCGGCGGGGGCCTCGATGATCCGAAAGCCAAGGAAGACCCCTCGCGTCAGCGGAGGGGGCCCCGGTGGTCCCAAAACGAAAGAGGCCCCCTCGCGTCAGCGGAGGGGGCCTCGGGGTCCCCAAACAAGGAGGCCCCCTATCCTCAGCGGAGGGGACCTCGATGGTCCCAAAGCAAAGGAGGACCCCTCGCCTCAGCAGAGGGGGTCTCGATGGTCCCAAAACGAGAGAGGCCCCCTCGCCTCAGCGGCGGGGGCCTCGATGATCCGAAAGCCAAGGAGGACCCCTCGCCTCAGCGGCGGGGGCCTCGGTGGTCCCCAAACGAAGGAGGCCCCCTCGCCTCAGCGGAGGGGACCTCGATGGTCCAAAAGCGAAGGAGGCCCCCTCGCCTCAGCGGAGGGGGCCTCGGTGGTCCCAAAGCCCAGGAGGCCCCCTCGCCTCAGCGGAGGGGGCCTCGATGGTCCCAAAGCGAAGGAGGCCCCCTCGCCTCAGCGGCGGGGGCCTCAGTGGTCACTAAGCGAAGGAGGCCCCCTCGCCTCAGCGGCGGGGGCCTCGATGGTCCGAAAGCCAAGTGTGGGGGAAGGAAAAATACCTGGCGAACCCACGGGGCGTCCCTATCCCTCCGCGGCCCAGGCTGGACCGGAGGGACTCGGGTGTAACCGCCGCTGTGTGGGGGAGGGAAAAATACCCGACGAACCCACGGGGCGTCCCTATCCCCCCGCGGCCCAGGCTGGACCGGAGGGACTCGGGTGTAACCGCCGCTGTGTGGGGGAAGGAAAAATACCTGACGAACCCACGGGGCGTCCCTATCCCCCCGCGGCCCAAGCTGGACCGGAGGGACTCGGGTGTAACCGCCGCTGTGTGGGGGAAGAAAAAATACCTGACGAAACCACGGGGCGTCCCTATCCCCCCGCGGCCCAGGCTGGACCGGAGGGACTCGGGTGTAACCGCCGTTGTGTGGGGGAAGGAAAAATACCTGACGAACCCACGGGGCGTCCCTATCCCCCCGCGGCCCAGGCTTGACCGGAGGGACTCGGGTGTAACCGCCGCTGGGTGGGGGAAGGAAAAATACCTGACGAACCCACGGGGCGTCCCTATCCCTCCGCGGCCCAGGCTGGACCGGAGGGACTCGGGTGTAAACGCCGCTGTGTGGGGGAAGGAAAAATACCTGACGAACCCACGGGGCGTCCCTATCCCTCCGCGGCCCAGGCTGGACCGGAGGGACTCGGGTGTAACCGCCGCTGTGTGGGGGAAGGGAAAATACCTGACGAACCCACGGGGCGTCCTTATCCCCCCGCGGCCCAAGCAGGACCGGAGGGACTCGGGTGTAACCGCCGCTGTGGTGGGGAAGGAAAAATACCTGACGAACCCACGGGGCGTCCCTATCCCTCCGCGGCCCAGGCTGGACCGGAGGGACTCGGGTGTAACCGCTGCTGTGTGGGGGAAGGAAAAATACCTGACGAACCCACGGGGCGTCCCTATCCCCCCGCGGCCCAGGCTGGACCGGAGGGACTCGGGTGTAACCGCCGCTGTGTGGGGGAAGGAAAAATACATGACGAACCCACGGGGCGACCCTATCCCTCCGCGGCCCAGGCTGGACCGGAGGGACTCGGGTGTAACCGCCGCTGTGTGGGGGAAGGAAAAATACCTAACGAACCCACGGGGCGTCCCTATCCCCCCGCGGCCCAGGCTGGACCGGAGGGACTCGGGTGTAACCGCCGCTGTGTGGGGGAAGGAAAAATACCTGACGAACCCACGGGGCGTCCCTATCCCTCCGCGGCCCAG